>VXAD01008433.1:158913-287115 GCA_013399195.1 Dicrurus megarhynchus
GGGGGCGTGGCCGGGCGGCTGCTGACAACGTCGCCGTGGTAACGGGGGTGGGGACGGGCCGGCGGCAGGACCCCCTCCTCATCCTCATCCCTGTTCCCATCCTAGTCCCCATCCCAATCCCCTACACGTCGGCCCCGTCGCTCCATCCGAGCACGGCTCCGCTCCCCGTTGGGCCGCCGCCGCGCCGGGACGGCACCGAGCACCGCGCCGGTAACCGCGGGCATCCCATCGCTGTCAGGAACCTCATTAGCGATACATTAAACCCAACAGCGGCCCCTCTTTGGGGACACCGGGCTCCGGCACGCGGCCAGCATCCGCACGTAATCCCCTCGAGTGTCACCGGTGGAAGCCTCGGCCTCGTCCCGGAATATCCCGGGCGTTTCCGCGCGCTGGCGGGAGGCTTCCAATGCCACCGGTTTGGTGGCCTTTGGCAGAGGCACCCCTGGTAGCCTGTCCCCCTCGTTTCCCCCCTCTTGGTTACACGTTCGTTCTGGTTTTTCTCCCTTGTCTGGCAGGGAAGTTTTGTGCTGCCCTGGAGCAGTGTGGGCCAGGGAAGGTTCATTGTTTCAGGGATGATTTGCTTTGCTGAGCAGTGGAACAGCTGAGGGAGTGGAGGGAAACTGCCCAAGTTCACCGGGTGTGCGGCAAAGCCTCTCTGTGTCCGTCCCAGCACCAGGCTGCCAGGACATGCAGCTGGAGCACATCTCCTTGGTGCTGCTGGGCTGTGTCCACAGGTGATGCCCTTGGGATGTGTCTCTGGCAGAACTGGCTCACTCGGGCACAGAAACACTCAGGGACAGCCAGAGAGCCCCTTCCCTGCAGACCCCACTGCAGTGCAGCTCTGCCAGCGATGCCAGAGCACGCTGTGAGATCCCTGCCTGCTGGCACCAGGGTCACCAGCCCCAGCACCTGAACAAGACCAAATTCTTGTTCACGGACTGCGAGGAATCTTGGAGCCAAAGGGGCCATGACAGCAGCACCATGAAATGGTTATTAAAGCCAGACACCTAACGAGCACAGTACTTCCAACGTAATAAACATATCGAACCAAGCCCAGAGAATCAGCTTGACTGGTCTGGATTCCTGTTGCCCTTTGATCCTTGCCTTATCCTGGCCCAAGGAGCAACCTCTGGACAGGACAAAATTGCATCACACCCCGGCATCCCCACAGCACCAGGCCTGCGTTGGCTGGACTGTGGCTCCTGGCAGGCTCACCCCCTGTGTCACGGTGCCTGGGTGAGCACAGGAGTGTGCCAGGCTGAGAGACTGTGGGGCATCTCCTCATGTACTGGCAAATTCTCCACCGGCTGTTCCTGCTGTGCTGAGTGATTGCCATGCTGTGAAAACCAGCCTGACCACAAACAGAGCTGTAAACTCATCAGCAATACCCTGCTCAGCCCCCACCATTTTTGGTTTTTTTTTTTAAACAGAGTAATTGTGTTGAGGTCAGAGAGATAATCCTGATTTACACCGTGGTTAATATTTACGCAGGTGACAAAAGCAGCTTGCAGCCCTTCATCTCCAATTTTGGTAAATCGAAGTTAATTGTTCAGCAGGACAGTGGGGTGATGTGCTGGTCACACCTTCTGGTTTGTGCTGTGGCCCCTTATCTGCTGC
This sequence comes from Dicrurus megarhynchus, assembly GCA_013399195.1. NCBI lineage: Eukaryota > Metazoa > Chordata > Aves > Passeriformes > Dicruridae > Dicrurus > Dicrurus megarhynchus. The sequence continues at coordinate 160,531 of VXAD01008433.1, forward strand.
CGCAGAGCGAGTTAAGCTAAGCAGACAGCATCAGGGCAAGTGTTTGTTTTGCCTCAGTCCCAGGAGCTCTGAATCAGCCTCTGGAACTGGAGCATGTGCTACCTGATGTTGAGATGCATCCACTGACTCCAGATCCACCAGTTCTTGGCTGCTGTGGGTGAAGGAAACGAGAGCCTGGCTCTCTGGGGGGTCCAGCACCCCCAGACATGGAGGGGGGCTGCTGAGGTTTAGCACTCAGGTGCCTCAGGAGGTCTTTCCTCCAGCCCCTGCTCCAAGCCAGGTCAGTGCTGGGTTCAGGTAAGTTTGTCCAGTGAGCAGGCATTTTTCCCAGCAATGGCTCAGACAAAGAATAGGCAGAGAGCAGCTCACTTGAGTCCTGCTCCTCTTGTCCGTGATGAAGGAGAAACACAGGAGCCTGAGCTTGAGGCAGGATCAGCATTGCAGCTACAGCTGCTCACCTAGTCCACGGGCCAGCAACAGCACAGGGAGTCCCAGATAAAACACACAGAGTCCAAGATCCTGGTTTCACTCCAACACCTGCACAGCCTTACCCTGTCCCTGCCACCCATGGGTGCTCTCTTGGCGCTCTGAGCAAAGGCTGCAACCAATCGAGCAGCAAAGTCACTTTGACCTTAATGGGCGACAATGGCAAGGGTGGTCCTGGACACTGTGTCTTTCCTCACTGCCATTAGGAGCTGAGGGACAGGGATCATGGTCTGTGCTGATGGACCAAGAGCAGCAAATAGCTCTGGCAGTGCCTCCTTGCGTTGGTGGGACACAGAGCAGAGGCTGGGGAGGAAGAGCCCACCTGGGCATTGAGCCCTCCCAGGGACAGCAAGGAGAGAGCGGGCAGGAGCGCAGCCTCAGTGCTCGCTGCGGGATGTGACAGAGAAATGGGCTCCGATGGAATTCTCCACCCTCACATGGACTACCCTGGCAGCTGCAGAGGGTTCACCGGACCAGAACCAGGCTCAGCTCATTTCTTCACTTTGGCTCGGCTCTTCCCCGGGAAGCCGCGGGGTGATGCATCCCCGTGGCAGAGTGTCTTTGCTGGTTGCTAAATCTGGTCTTGGCTGCAGACTCATCCGTGCCTTTGGGCAACAGGTCTGGCTGCCAAGGAATACTGAGCAGCTCCTGAAACACGCAGAGTAAATACCTGGTGCCGAGAGATAAATCCGACGTCTCACGGTCCTACGGTTTTGTTTTGAAGGACGCGAAAACCCCCTCCTGGTGCATCAGGATCATTACCACGGGTTTTTTAGGTGCTGGATCGCATCTCATAGGAAGATGGGCATAAGGAGGAGCACTCAGAAGCTGCTGGTCCACATTTTTATGGCGCTTTTTTTTTTTTTTTTTTTTTTTTTTTTTTTTTTTTTATGTCAGTAAAAATTTCATGAATTATTAACTTTCCCCAGCATCTCCGCACACTTCTTTTGGCTCCACCCAGAATGGTTGGCTCCAATCAGTATGGTTTGTGTACCTGTACCCACAAAGCCCGCAGCAAACCTGCTGAGGTAGCTACACATATCCGGTAAAATAACCACAGGAAAAAAGAGGATGTTTCACCTGGATCAGACCGTGGATGCACCACGTGCAGGGCTCCACAGAGCTGTGCTGCTCCAGTGGGCGGAGGGGAAAGGGAAGGCGAAGCAAAGGATCCCTAAGATCTGCGTTGATGCCGAAGCTGATGTGCTAGAGAGAGGGAGGGAGGGACAACAGCGATCCTCGCCCGGCGATGGCCTCCGCCCCTCACGGTCCGGGCGGGGCGGGGCGGGGCGGGGCACGGTCGCCGTGGTGACGGCATAGCCCCGCCCCTCACCCGGCACCTACCAATCAGCGCCTCCGTTTCCTCAAGGCGCCTCACGCGAGGCACCGTCCCATTGGCCCACGTGGAAGCCCCCGCCCCTGTCCCCGTCGCGGCCAATCAGCCGCAGCCACCGCGGCCCTGCGGCGGGGCGGGCCCCTATAAAAGCCTCGCCGGGAAGGTTTTGCAATCGCCGCCCGCGTCGCGCCCACCATGGAGGAGCAGCTGTCGTTGCTGATCCGGAGCCCCGCACAGCGGCACCGCGACCTCCGGCTCCGCGCCGAGCCCGCCTGGACCGTGCGCCGGCTCAAGACTGAGCTGCGCCGGCTCCTGCTCGATGCGCCGGGGAGTGCGCGATCCCCTTTTTCCCGCAGCCCCGCCGGGCGGGTCCCTGCGGGCGGCCTCGCCGGGCGGGTGGATGGGCGGTGGGCGCTGAGTCCCCGCGGGGCAGCGGCGGCAGCTGCCGTGGGGCTCTCGCGGGGCTCCCCGACCGGTACCTGCCCCCCGGGGTGTCGTGGTTGCGTCAGCCGCGCTTGGGGCGCGCTCGGGCTATTTTGGGACTCGTTTGTGGCCCGGCCGCGGTTAATCATTAACCACCCTCCCGGGACGGCGCGTCCTGCAGGTGTGTGGGGACGTCAGCGCCGCGGGAGCCGCTGGCACTGGGCTGTGCCGGGGAGCAGCGCCCGGGCACCGCACCCAGCCGGGCAGCCGGCGGCCAAGGCCCTTGCTGGGGGTTTGGGGGCGCGTTCCCGTTGAACGGGAGGCACAGCGCTGTGCACGGCGGCGTGGCGGGGCTTGTGGGGTTGAAATGCAGAAGTGTGACTTCCCCCTGAGCCGCTGGACACGAGAGCTGACGCGTGACTGCTGCTGGAGCAGCTGCGCTCCGTGTCCCGCTGCTCCCACGGGCACTGCTCCCGCAGGAGGGTGTGTGGCCTTCACAGAATCGATAAACTTGGAACAGACTTCCAAGATCGTCAAGTTCAACCTTCGACTAAATGCTACTACCCCTACTAAACTACATTGTGAAATGTCATGTCTATACTCGTTTTTCGAAGAGTTCCAGGGATAGTGACTTCATCATTTCTCTGGGTAGCCCATTCCAATGCTCAACCATTCTTTCAGTGAAGAAATTTTTCATAATATCCAACCGGAGACTGCCCTTTCAACTTAAGGCTGTTTCCCCTTGTGCTGTCACTAGTTGCCTGGGAAAAGGCCTGATTCCCGTGCTTTTGCCATGCTTTCCCTGGGAGTGTGGTGATCACCCAGAAACAGGCTCCATGTGCTTCCACACAGCTGCTGTGGGACAGCTCCTGATGAAGAGCTCCTGGGTCCCATCAGATGGGGTGTAACAGATTTACTTGACACTATCTCTGGTGCTGATCAGATTAGTTGGAACTCCAAACCTCAGTTGCTGAGAAACATGAATGTTTTTTGTTGGGACTGTAAAAGAGACAGCATGTAATCAAGTTCTTTGCCCAAGGGACTTTGTTTTCTTCTGCAGGTTTGGACCTCAGTATTATCACACTTGGGCATTCAGTTGTTCTTATCACTTCAGCTGAGTTTAGATGTGCACAATTCCCTCTCACCTTAGTGTGTGGGATGCTCCCAGCTCCATGCCTTTCTCCATCACCTGTAAGTTGTGTTGGTTAGTGCTTGGCAAAGCAAATAATCCTATTCTTTGTTTTCTTTCTTCAAAGCCTGAAGAGGACCAAAAGCTGATTTATTCTGGGAAGCTGATGCTTGATCACCACTGTCTGGGAGAATTATTGCCAAAGGTATAAAAAAGTATCTTTTATGAAGTGCTGAAATATATCCAGAGAAGTGGTTTTTCTTTTTTTAACAGATCTTTCCGTATATTTCAGCATGGGGAGCTGCACGCTCTTCATTTGGTGTACAACTTCAAGACTCCTGCAAATATGCAAGAAACCAAATCAGAGGTAATTAGACTTAAGTTAATTCTGAATCTTGGACTTGTAGCTAAAAATGAGAAGTGTTGGATGGCCATTCAAAAGTTCTCTGTTACTGCAGGTTTTCCCTATTAGTGCAACAGCAGTATTACTTTGTGATAATTTGTTTGGGAATGTGAGAATGTATTTGGATTAAGCTGAGTAAACAAATTGCCTCTACATTTCATCAGTAAAGATTCTCACGGCATTTGTTAAAAAATACCAGATCTAGTTGTGACCTGCTGCTCAGGGGAGAAATCCTTTCTGGTAAATCCAGTTTTATTAAATAGAATATGACTTGTTATGTCCCAGGCACTCTTGGACAGATCGCGCTTGTGGTCAGAAGAGAGAAGCAGAGGGAAGTGGTTCTGCTCTCTGTGGGGAGGGAAGAAGACTGAGAGCTGCAGACACTTAAACTGCTGCCATTAATGACTCATCTTTGGCTTCCTCTCTACAGGCTCAGCCTTGGTGCTTGAGCTCTGTACGGACTGGTCTCAAGTACAAATGGCCAAACCTATTCTTTCTTTAAAGTGGCCGGGCAAAGGTTTCTAGAGCTGTGTTCCTGTAGCCCTTTATAGACAATGTGAGTGCACCCTACCCACGCCTGGTGGTTGTTAGATGTGAGCCAGCTCTGGCTGGATGTTGGACAGATGTATCACCACAGGACAGCTCTTGAACTCCGTGTACAGCAGTTTGTGCAAGCAGTACAAATCTGTCGTAGGAAAAAGCCAAAGTGTCTTTTATATTTTATATTTTTATAACCAGATGGACACTGAATGTGTGCATAAGTAACAAATACAGTATAGATCTTGTAAAGAGTAGCATCAAATCAGTTTTGCATCCAAGTAATTTTGTTCCAGGAGCTTTACTGATAGAGGTGTTTGTGGCATGGTGCCCAAGAGCAGGGGCAGGACTGAGAGGTGCTGTGCAGGACTAGGTGTTAAAACAAGGGCATATTCTGTGGGGTGCAACCTTTTTGCATAAAGTGTGTGTGGTGTCCTGAGTGAACCTCACTGGCTGCCTTGCTGTCTGTAGGTTAAAGCTAATCAGCCCAAGTTACCATCAGAAGCCAGGCAGGAATCAACAGTGTCTTCCTCAAATGGTGGAAGATCAAGGAGCTCTTCAGGTGGCCACTCTTCAGCAGAAGCCAGTAATGGGTAAATACAATTCTATGTATATCTTTAAGATTTTTTAAATGATATGCTTGTGTTGGATGCCAGCTACTTATGCATATACTGATGCCACATACTTATGATATACTGTCAGAAGTCCATAGAACATGGGCCAAATATGGTGAGGATTTATATAAAAGCTTTAGTGGATGTCGAATAATTTGGATTGGAAGGGAACCTTAAAGGCCATCTAATCCAGCCCTCTGCCATGAGGGATGCCTTCCACTACATCGTGTTGCTCTGTCCAACCTGGCCTTGAACACTTCCAAGGATGTGGCATCTAAAGGAAGATGCACTGCTCTGTTAGTTGAAAATCTTCCCTTTATTCATGTGAGTAAAGGGGTGTCTTTAATAGTCTAGAAGGAAGAATTAATTTTGTATTTAGGTGCACAAAATGGCAGAAGCTGTTTACATTGTTCTGTAATAAGTTACTCTTGGCATTTGTCCATGAATGGTGTTTGCTAATGAATGTGTTCAAATTTTGACCAAGGCTGGAAACAACTCAGCGTCCCTTCCAGAGCGTGGCTCCTGGCTTCTCTGCTTACACAACCTACAGCATGCTTCAGATGTCCTGGTTCCAGCAGATTTATGCAAGACAGTATTACATGCAATAGTAAGTGTTCTATTCCAAGCTGCCAGTAGGAAGTAGAAACTGTAATACAAGAAATTTGAGATCTCCGGGCAATTCTTCCTCTTTTGATGGTGCTTGTAGAGTTTTTTTATTGTAACCTGTGCTGAATGTTGTGGGAATGTACCCCATATTGTGCTGCTCTGTTGCTATTCAGGCCAGTGGTTCTGAATTTTGCCCATTGCATATCTGACTCTCCATTGGGAGGGCAGGTGTCTCTAGAGTAAATCTGATCCTGCTGATGAGCCTTTGCTCTTTTTTTGACTGCTCAAAGTAGCACACAGCATTGACTGGAAATCAGTCATAGGTCAAGCTGAGACTTGCAGAAGCCTTTTACACTATCTGCAGATTGCTCTAAATATTTTTTTAAGTATAGACATTATTGTTCATAAAGGGGAAGGTGCCTGTTTTGACTTGTGAAGTCACTATACAGCTGTTTTTAACCTTTTTGTAGCATCTAAACTTGATGCTTTCTACCTGCAAGTGATCTGACTCATAGACAGATTTTCAGGGCCTGTGTGAAGTGTGAAAGGATTTGACTAAGCCTCATTCTGTACTTTGTTCTCTGTTTCCAGCTTGGCTTCTACTGCTGCATCTTCTGACCCATCCCATGCATGGCGTTCTCAGGAGATACCAGTGACACCTCCAGCTCCTCTCCCAGACCCATTTCCTGCCCAAAACCAGCCTGGAAACCAGAATGTTGCTGCTCAGGTTAATGCAGTGGCTGACCAGAACTTGAGGATGAATGCCCAAGGGGGGCCCCTCATGGAGGAAGATGAGGAGGGTGGCAATCGAGACTGGTTGGACTGGCTCTACTCAGCAACGCTGTTATATGTTTTTGTCAACATGGTCTATTTCTACTCCAGTATCAGCAGACTCCTCCTCGTTATGGGTGGCACTGTTCTGATGTATCTGTAAGTGTATGGTGTTAGTATTTGCTGTTCTGAAGGGTTTCACTGAACTACTGAGCTCTGTGCTGTGCTCAGCTCCCTGGCAGTTGAGCTTCATAGGACTCTTGGACCTGGAAAGGGCAAACCACTCCTCCATATTCTGCTATAACTCAGTTTTTAGAAACAAGATAATTAAGCCTATGCCTAGATTAAATGAAGAATGTGGCTGATCTCATTGGGGTTTTGCAGTTTCTGGTGTGGCTCTCTTTCTAGTTCAGAAAACTACTTGAAACCAAAGTAACCCCTGTTGTAAAGCTCTAGCAACTCAGCAGCATAGAGCAGACAGACCTGTACGTTCAGTGTAGAAAATGACAGTTTCTTGTTGGGAAATGAGTGGTTGAAGTCTGGGAAGAGAGTCTCACACTTGCTGTTTCAGTCACGCATCCATGCAGTTTTTCTGCTGTGTTGCCCCTCTGGAGAGCAGACCAGGCTGAACTGAAAGGAGTGTCCTGAACTGCCTTTGAACCTCTCTGGGTGGGGGGGATGTAATTAGGAGAAACACACAGTAATGATGATGGACCCTCAGCTGCCATGCTTGGGATGTCTTATCTGAGAAGGATAATCTGCCCTCCAAAATTCTTTGATCACCTGTGGAACAAGTGACTTAGGTCTCGGAGTTGTAGGTCTAGGAGTTAAAACTGGAGCAGCTCTTCCAACATCTCTGTAGACTTGGAGAGTGAAGGTTAATTGTTCCACTGGAAGTCCTTAAATTTTACTGTTGCTAGTTGCCAGCAGCTCTGAGCAGTCAGATGTGCAGCTGTTGTGTAACAGGATGAGTAATGTTGAAACAGCATTAATTAATTAATGAACCTGTTGCCTTCCCCAGGCACCATGCTGGATGGTTCCCATTTAGACGAAGACCAGTTCAGCCTTTCCCAGGAAATGTTCCTCCTCAAGCTGCTCTAAACCAGGACCAGAACAATAATTTACAGGTATTGTCTTGCTGTATTTTTAAACCATGAAACCCTGTGAAGTTTTGCTTTTGGTTTAATAATTATGTGTAGTAGCAAAAACCTTTTCCTGAAACTTCTGTAAGAGCCTGTCTTCCATGGGGGAATAATTGCCACCTGAGTCCTTCATTGGTGTAGCCAATTTCTTTCTTCTACAAAATATTTCAGGCTGAGTGTTATATTTTAGCTGGTTCTGTCCTTTAGGAAGTTGTAATGGGGGGTGGTCTGTCACAGGCTGGAACTGAGGGCAGGGTTCAGGCTACACCTCTGTAGGATTCAGGTCTAGAAGCAGTCTGACTCTTTCATTTCAAGCTGACAGTTCTGATGCCAATGAAAGTTTATTAGCTGTAAATACATAACTCACATGATCTGGTGCTTGATGGCTGTCCTGGACAGTGTTGTTGGACACCAGTGTGAGTTAACCAGTACTGCCAATGTGCAGCTTGGGTTTTTGACTTTGTATCTGGGACTACTTGAAAAATTTTGTATTCAAACAGTGACATTTGGGCAACAAAACCACACAGTTTGACGCCTGATTTTTCTAGTGCATTTCTGAAATTCTCCTTTACCAAATATGCTTTATTTTGGCAGGGGGAAAATGAAGACAGAACAAATGAGTCTGAGGTGCCTCCTGATGAGGGACAGGCTTTCCAAGAACTGCAGCAGGCCAACCCTTCACTCGTGAGCACGGCGTGGGTTTTTTTCAAGACTTTCTTTGCATCCCTCCTTCCAGAAGGGCCTGGACTGACCCGCAACTGATTTGTCACCAGTCTGCTTGTCTGAAACTGCAGTGGACACCTGAGAGAACTGGATACCAACTCCAGACCAGGCGTGGAAAGGGATGGCACTTCCTCTGGCTTTCACTGACTAAGCAAATAAAGCTGCCAGAAGCCTTACATCATTACAGCCTAGAGACTGAGATGCTTGTCCTCATTCCAAAGAACTTTGTTCCGTAGCATTTATTAGGTACCTATGTGTAGAGGCTTGGCATCGTGGACTTGTGCACTAAAGGCACAGTCTCTGAGTGGGTGTGCAAAAATGTTAGGGAAGCAAATTGCTTCTTCTGTGCAATGTGATTCCTGTTGGAATGTTTCAAATGCTATTTTAATTACACTGAGTGTAGGATCTCAAAAATTGCTAGATATGCATTAGCAGATTTTTAGGAAAGATCTGTTGTTAAATTGCTTCAACAATATTTTAACTTTTCTTTGTAAGTATTTTCCTGTGAAGAATGTATTGTGCAATCTTCTTGTTGGACAAAGTGGAGGACTGTATGACAGTGATGTGGATAAGCAATTACCTCAGTGGAGTTGCAGACTAAATTTCATATTGCCAAATGCAGATAGTTTAAATTCAAGACTTAATTCCCTCTGTCCTTGCCCCTTCCCCCTGTCCCCCTGCCAAATAATGGGGGAAGAGTAAGTGTGTTCAGGTCTAAATATATTTAGCAAAAACTTATGTGAAATTTAAACTTCACTGCTCTTGGACGCAAAGTTAAAGCAGTCTTAATTCCTGTATTCAACTTTGCCTTCTCACTCCAGTGCAACTCTCTTGTATTACTTCATTGTGTTCCCTTTAATTTCTGATATGGTTAAGGGCTGTTATTGCAATAAAATTTGCAGGCATTTATATCCATGCTTGTATATAACCTCTACAGCAATCAGAAGACTATCTGTGCAAAGCCCAGTGTGTGCTCTTGCCTGGTTTTTATTGAAAAGTCGTGATGAGGGAGTTGGGATATGAGGGGGGAAAGGTGTTTCCAGAGCTTTAAAATCAGTCCTTGCCCATCTGTGTTCTTCAGCAGCCTTTAGCAGGTGGAGTGCCTCGGATAGCTTGGAGTTTGTTTGCTTATGGAAAGCTGCTAACAGAAGGGCCATGGACATCTTGAAATGGGTAATTCTGTAGGTATTTGGGAAGTTGGGCTCCTTGAACCCTGCCTGTGACTCCTGGTGGAGTTGCGACACTCCCTTGGCTCAGGGTTTTAATTTGGCTTGGAATGTTCTGTCTAGGAACAGCTGCCACTGCTGGGACTTGTCATTCTTTTCCTCTGCTGCCTGCACTTGGCAGGCCAGTTTGTTTTAGGAGTTTCTTGGCAGGGCCAACGCACATCAGTTGGGACAAGCAGTTGTAGCAGGTAATGCTTGATCTTGCCACTTCAGATCAGACTGATGTCAGACATGGTTTGTTGGTGTTACCTGTGGAAGTGATTTAATCCTGCTGGTGTTTTTTATTTGAACAAATTCCTTGCCAGGCTTGTTTTTCTGCCATGTCTTCAGTTTGCTGGAGACTTGGAAGATGGGTAGGGCAGTGGTAAAACAGTCTAAATATTTAAAATAGTCTAAATATTTAGAATGAAATAATTTGAGAGGAGGTCAGTTTTGTTACCCCAGATCTATCCTGCATAAGCCTTTGAGGATGTTCCTGGAGGAGGTGCCCTCTTTTTCTTGCCTTGCTAATGGTCTGGTGCTGCTCTGGGAATCGCACTCCCTGAACAAAAGGCATCCCCAGGCTTTTGCACCCTCACAGTCTGTTCCCCTGCCCCTGTGGTAGGCACAGGGTGGGTGCCAGGTGCCAGCCATTCCCTCACCCTGCACACAGCTGCAGCTCACACAGCAGCTGCACCCTGAGCTGCTGCACTGGGCGTGTTCCTTATCGAGGGTGTTCTGTGGATCATGGATTTTTCTCTCTCAGGGTGTAGCACACCATCACTCGGCTGCCTTGGCAAAATGCCTAAATTAACTGAGCTGTGCCCCTGCTCAGCCTTAGCAGGAGCGGGCAGTTCCTGGCAGCTAGAAATAGTCTGGTTTGGTGTGGTTGAGGCAATGAGCACACAGTGCCGCACCGGTGCCGCTTCCTAACCCAAGCTTGGCGGGCGGCAATGTGATCCGATGCCCTCAGAGCTGACAGTGGGCTCTGGGGCTTTCAGTTCCTGGATCCACAGGGGCGGGATGGAAGTTCCGCAGGGAGCTGCGTGGCAAACGGCTTTTCGCAGGTTACGCCGGCAGCTGTTTCTGGGCGACGGCAGAGGCAAGAAGGAGAGAGCCCGGCTGCTTGTGGCTATATACCTAGGCTTTATTTCTCGTCCCTCGAGGGACGGAGGAAACGCGGCATAGGCGGGAGCCAACAGAACAGCCCCCTTCAAGGGTGGAACAAAGGTTTTTAAGGGCAGAAGAACGGGGGGGAAGGAACAGCGGAGATAACCAACCAGGGAATGACAAGGGTTAACACTGACCACTCAGGGGACAGGAGAGGAGGGGCAGATTTGGGACATCAAATCCAAAACGGAGCTCTTAAGATCTTTCTAGAAACTGATTGCATAATATATGAACTTATTATAAAACATGAACCAGTGGGACCAATCCGGAACCAAGGAGGGAAGAAAGGTCTGGAAACAGGGTGGAGATGAGATGTGAGTGGCGTCTCGTGGGCATGGATATCAAACCTCTGCGTCTCCCTCAGGATTCTCCTCAAGGGTGGAGTCCTGGGCAGAGAAGTTCACCCACTGGGTGTCACTCACTTTAAATGCAAGGGGCTGGACCACCGCCACAACACAGTGCTGGATTACTTGTGAAATCTCTAATCTGAAAATTTATCAGAGACAGCAAGACATCTGTTGTCTTGTGGCTTTTGCTGTTCCCAGGAGCAGGCAGATGGGTTTAAAGCTAGTTGAAAAACTAATGAAGTGTGTAGCTAATGCCACTGCAGGGATGCAGTGAGAGTCCGGGACCTCAGAGAACATTTCCTTAATGGCTCTGCCACTGGGGTGGGAGGGGAGCTGTGACTGCAGCAGAGGACACATAATGTGGAAGTAAATCCTGTGTAATCCTGCAGAAGCAGCTGCCAGTGGTGCACCCAGGCAGGAGCACTGGGATGTGAGGGAACAGTGCCTGGCTGAGTGCTCCAAGCACCTGTGACTGAGCCAGCCTGGTGTCATGTGGAGTTGGGAGTCTGGGGTGGCCCTAACCCTGTCACTGACCCCTGACTACTGGAGGGCTCTGGTTGCCTGAGGCAGCCTGGGAGCAAGCAGGGACGAGTGGGACAGGAAAGGAACTGAGGCAGCTCAGCTTGGAGGGATGGCAAGGAAGGGGAGAGAGGTGGATACCAGCTGTGGGTGACAGCATGGCCCTGAAGATGAGGGAATCCAGGTTAGACCTAAGGAAAACATGAGCCTTGAATATTCCAGAGCAGGACTGCAAGAGCAAGACTATTCCCTCTGCTGGGACTGAAGTTGCAGAGACCAGAAGGGGCCTTGAGGCTGTGGGTTTAGGAGGCTGAGTTTGCCTTGGCTCACACTTCATGCTCTGATTCTGCTGCTGGTTTAGCTCCTCTGCATGCTTGTGAGAAGAGCTGTGTGCAGATGTGCTGGAGCAGCACTGCTGCAGCACCTTGCCTGTTCAGCATGTGTTGTGCTCCTGAGAGCAGGCAGGTTGTGGCAGTGAAAGTCCTCTGAAGGTCCACAGGGTGGCAAAGTGAGCAGCAGGATAAAGCCAGTTCCTCTGCTGCCGTGTCCCCTGATGCACTCTGGCAGCTCCTTCTGGTTGACAGCAGTTCTCTGTCCTCACTGAGAAACAAGCCAGGGAGAAATGTACAATCTGTTTTTCTCAGACACCTTTGTTCTTGTTGTGGAAACTCCTAACAGGCTGCTTACTTGGGGAACCACTCAAGTCCTGTTTGTCACTACGATATGGTCCTGTCCTCAGCTCCTGGAACATAAATCTCATGGGAATGAGGTTGCTGCTGAGCAGATAAGCTGGTCACGGTGGTGTGTTTGTGTGTGTGTGGTTTCCCATTTTCTCTGAAGAGCTGCTTCACTTATGCACTTACTTGCCTGTTGTCCCTGTTCTCAGCAGCCAGGGACATCCCAACAGCTCTGCATGTGTCCAGCTGAGTGTTACAGCCTCCCTCTGGTCTTTGCCCTGTGATCCATTTCTAGCTGTGGGATTTTCAAAGCAGTGCACACTAACTCTGTCTCCTCAGAGGCCATCCCAGCTGCTCCCCCGCTGTGTTACCAAACGTGCCAGCTGCATCTTCATCACCTCCCTCCAGCCCTTCTGCTGCATAAGAACAGCTCTTGAAATGTCTGCTGGTGTTTAATGTGGTGTGAATTTCAAATGGAATGATGCCATGGAGGTGAACCAGTTCTGGTCTACAGCTGGGTCACAAACCTTCCGTGAGGGGCTTGAGGTCAGTTCACGTTCAGCTGCCTGCCTGGGAGGGTTGGACAAATCCTGGCTTCTGGGCCCATGTCTTGTGTCTGCTCAGTGGCCTCCCCAGTTTCTTATAGCAGCGCTGGAAGTTGTATTTGCTGCTCTTTCAGTCCAGATTTGGCAGGGCAGGGTCAGTGCTGCAGGAGTACAGCTGGCTGCGCTTCCAGCTCCAACCCAGCTGCCCTGGGCACCCTCAGCTGCAAAAAGCCTGGGCTGACTTAGGGCCACCTGTGTGTGCCAGCTCATTTTTTCTTTTTAGAGGTTGTTATGGATCATACTGGTACAGAAGAGAAGGAATTGAGCTGGCTTCAGGAGAATTTGGAGTTGCAGTGGGGGAGCCCTCCCCTGAGGTCAGGACATTACCCAAGGAGACTCCCTGAGGCTGAGAGCCCTCACTTTATCATGTGATTGTGGATTCCAGGTTACTCTTGCTTTCTAAAATTTTGAGACCTCTTGAGTAACTACTCGGGTAGTACCACTTTCATTTGGCATCACAAATCTGGATTCAAATGTTGGTATAGCTTTAATTTATTTAACGGGTTTATAAAATATTAATATTTTTATTAACATTTGAACAACATTTTATTAACATTTGAATATGTTATTTGTCTCAATTTTATAAACCTCTAGGACAGATGGGAGCAGCAGTCTTTGGGCTGACCCTCCTGCCATCCCAGGGCTGACCTGCTGTGTGAATTCTGGCAGTGGTGCTGGGGCCCATCCTGCTGACGGGTGCAGCCAGGGTACCTGGAAGGCTCTCTCAGGAAGCATCTGCAGGGTAACACCAAATGTTTTGGTCAATGCAGCACAAAGATTAATGGCACTGTGATGTACCTCTGCCCTGGACAACGTGGGGAAAAACAACCCCAGTTACAGGACAGTCCTCAGCTAGGTGGTGAGTACATGTGTGCGTGCACGGCCTTCAGATAAAGCCTTACACAGCAAATAATTATCAAAACATCTTCCAGCATCCCCTTTGCAGCTTGGGTGTTTAATTTTCTTTGGGGTTTAAAGCCTGCCCTGCCTCCTGCTAGCCAAAATTAACCTTTCCTTAGGCTTCTAAATCTGACCTAACTTGTCCTAGCCTGACCTTGCACTGGGAGGAGGGTGGGCTGTGGTGTCCCTGCTGTCCTGGCCTCTGCCTGGTTACTCCAGGACAAGGATGCTCACAGCATCTCTGTGTTCCACATGCTTTTGCTATTGTAGGCAGAAAGTCTCCAGCCTTCCTGTTCCCGCTGGAGGTCAATGCCCGGCAGTTCCCTGTCCTCCTTTTCTCGGAGCTCTGGTTGTCTGCTGACAGCACACTCCGTGGCAGTGCTGGGGCAGGGGAGCTGGCCTGTAAGGGGGCTCTGAATGCACTGGATCTACCAGGACCAGCACAATGGGTCTGGGGTCTTGGACTTTGTGCCTTTATCTACCCTGGGACACTGGTGACAAATACCCTTGTATCAAAATGCCCGTTTTCCCTTTGCCCCATGCTGAGGTGAATGGCTGCCCTGGGCAAAGAGGTGGCTGTGGCCTCCCGGGGCCTGCAGGATTCCCTCTGTGCCAGATGCTGGCCACTGTGCCCACATCCCTTGAACTGAGAGCTGTAGGACAGAAAGCAGAGCTGTTAGATGGTTAAATCCTCTTGAATTCAATCCTTTTGTAGCATGCCCATGCTCTTTGCAGCTGCCCTGGGAAGAGCTGTCCCAGCCAGGGCAGTGGGGACGATGCCATGTGGGAGCTCTGCTGCTCGAGCACCTGCTGTCTTTGTGCGTTGTGTTTCCAACAATCAGCTGTTCATTTGTAGAGCACTTTGGGCTGGCAGCAGGCAGCCTGTCCACGGCCACCATGCTGCTCTCCTGGAGAAGCCAGGCTTCCCTCGACGGGTCAGTGACCGTGAGTGCCTCCCGAGGGGTACCTGAGGCCATTCACCTTCTCAACTCAGGAAGAAAACAGCACGGCAGGGTGGGGGCTGCTGGGCTGCGGGGTCCCCGCAGGAAATGTGCTCACCCTGCACAGGGAGGATGAGGCATCTGCCAGGGGGAGGACGGAGGCTGGCACCTCGTCTTGCTCAGGGGGTTGAGGGTGCTCCTGCAGCGCTGCCAAGCTCTCATCTGTCCTTCTCCATCAGTCTTTGCTGGCAGAAAGGTTCACAGGAGATGTTTGTGAGCCTCCTGGCTGAAATAACCCCACTCTGTTTTGTCCTGGAGTTTGTTTTGGGTTCGGGATGGGCCCCAGCAGCACAGCAGAGGTGCGGGAGGACAGTGGCGTACAGAGCACAGGTGTGCACATGGAGTGGGTGTGAACTTGGCTCTCTGATGTTCCCCAGATAGCAGCTGAGAGTCTGGGTGCATGAAAAACTCCACCTTAGTGGGATTTTGCCCATCTGGATGCTGGCAAACAAGATTTTCAACAAATCCAGCCAAGAGGCAGAAAACATCCTAGTCTTATGGTCATAAAGCTTTCCAGGGATGTGGGAGATGTGGGTTCACCCAGTGGTAGCAGGAAGCACCCTCTTCCCAGGAGTGTGCCTCAGTTTCCCCACAGTGTGTGTAAAATCAGTGGAAGGGGGAGCAGTTAGTGATGTTGGTCCTTTCAAACAGGGCTTTCCTGGGGAATTACTGCAGGAATGCAAAATAAGGAATATTTCTGCACGAAGAAAATGTGATGAACTGGCTTGAGGCAGCATGTGAGGCTGCTGCCTCGACTTTGTCCTCTTCCACTCTCCATCCCCCTCCAGCTTTTCCCACCCACCCTGGTGTGTACATGTCCTGAGTTTAAGCAGTCTTGGCAGGAGCGCCAAGCCCTGCAGCCCAAACTTCTGCCGAGGGAGGAAGGCAGCGTGCGACACGAAGGGTGTTAAGGAAACTATAGGAAGATTAGGAAATGTGTGATGAGTTTTGATAAGTGGAGGAAGCAGGTCATGTCCTGCTTCGAGTGGGCTCTGCTGGGGGTATGAAAGCAGCCTCTGCCTCTGCCAAGAACCACTTGGTCTCATCAGCGCTCTCTGCTCTGGCTGAGGATGTGCTGGGCTGGCAGGATGATGCTGGGCACCTTCAGCATCTTGCTAGTGCTGGTCCACGCAGCAGCAGCCTGTGATTTTGGGCCCTTCCCCTACAGAGCCACAGGGATCGTCTGCAGGATGACCAAGCCCGCGGCGTTGCTGTGTAAGTGCCTGCTCTTTGGGGCTGTGCTTGCCCCGTCTCTGCCTGAAGTTAGCGACAGATCAGCCACGTGAGGGGGTTTCTTGCTTCTGTCTCTTGTGTAAACACCTGCCTGGGAGCACAGGTTAAAGCGTGGGCACCTGATCTGAACAGGCAAAGGAGCTTGAAAATTGTCCCCAACCCCTCTCCTCAGCCCGAGGGTTTAGTGCTGTTGCTGTTGGGGCTTGGCATGATGAAAGGGCTTGAACAAATGCGTGCTTGATTTCTCTCCTCATCGCAATCTCATCTCTTGGGGTCGCTGTTCGGAAGTGGGGAAATGTTCTCTGCTGCTGTGGGCTTATTTGCAAGGATTTGGGAGCTTTGCAGGTGGGGGAAGAACTTAGTTCTTCTGTGGAGGGTAGGAACAGCTGTGTCCTGTCCCATCCGACAGTGGTACATACAGGGAAAGATGTATTCATGCTGGACCAAACTAAGAAAAGTATTTCTGGAAGGAAAAAACCCCGTACAAGCATGTGCCTGCAGCTGAGGCTGGAATGGGCTGGATAACATTAGGAAAATGGGCACAGAAACTTGAGTATCAGAATTTTTTCTTTGTAGACCTAAGAGCTGACTGCAATACAAGTAAGCAGCAACAAAGCAAAGCACTGGGGTAAAGTCAACAGCTTGTGTGGTGTAAGGATGAGCACAGCCTTGACCTTTCCAAAATCTGCTCCTGAGGCGTGTGAAAGCTGGCCATGATTCCCCGGAGACAGTTCCTGCTGGTGGCTGTCGAGCCACATGTGCTGTTGTCTCTTGCTGCCATCAGCTGTTAGAGTTAGGGATTTTTAATTTTTCAGATTTACTCTGAAACTACTTCTAGTGCTTCCTTAATCTAATGGAAATGCCTCAGATAAAAGCCTTCTGTAGTGCTTCAATCCAGAGTGCGGATCTGGTTTGCAGCCAGGGCAGATTGCAGTTTGACATCTTTGCCCTTTTCTTCCACCAACAGTGAACAAGGAAACGGCCCAGGTCATTCAAGCAGCCTTCAGAAATGCCAAATTCCCAAACATCACCGGGGAAAGGTCCATGCGGCTCCTCGGCCGGGTGGCTTATGGGCTGACCAAGTGAGTATCTCTGTGTCTGTGCCAGGGGAGGTGATGGGAGAGAGAGGGGAACAGAAACGGGCCTTGGAGGGAGCTTTGATCCAAAGGTCTGGACTGGGACAGACACAGTTTTGGATCTAAGCCTCACTGACAATTTGCATGTTAAGGTTTAGGCTGCTGCCATGTTATTTGAGAGTTATTTATTTTTCCGACTGAGTGGGCAGCCAGCAAGGCAGCGTGTAGAGCTCATTTCTGACAACAGGGATGGGCAGTAATGTCCCTGTGGGCTGGGGCACCTGTGGCCACTGACGACAGATGGTGCCCAAGGCACACTGAGAGGCAGAAGGGACCCATCCAGGGCTGCCAGAGCCCCCCCTGTCAGCAGGATGTCACTTGGCTGTGCTTTGTGACAAAGCAGGCTGGGTGTCGCTGTGTTACTCACTTTTATTTTGGGACCACAAATTCAGTTGTGCATTCCCAGAACAGACTTCCTGCCATGAGCACGGCTGCACAGAGCACTGCAATAAAACAGGGCTGCGTTGCTCCATGTTTCCTGTTTAGAGCATTCCATGACCTCGTATCCAAATATTGTGGGGGAGGCACAGTGCACAAAGGCTGAGCAAAAGCATCACTGTCACCGTCCTTGTGCCCGGCCCTGGGATTTGCAAAAGCTCTGGAGTCTGACATTGGCATGGGTCTCTCAGAGATCCCATTCCTCAGGGATAAACCTGTCCTGCCCAATGACAGAAAACAGCTCTGGGTTGGGGACAAACTGTGTTTCTGTTGTTTCTAGCATCCAGGTCAATGATTTGTCTATAGAGAGGAGCGAGGTGGAGCTCAAGGAGGACAATGCCATTCACATTGCCATTAAAAACGTGACAGCCTTGTTCAAAGGGACCCTCACCTATGGCTACTCCGGGGCCTGGTTGTAAGTACCTGGGTCTGAGTCCCACAGCCCAGCTCCTGCTGCTGCCCGTGGGACTGGCCCACGACACAAGTAGAAGAGTGGGGGCTGCACTTCCCGGTCTCCCTGGCAATGGCAGCACTGATGATTGCCTGAGACAGGATTTTATACTCTAGCAGAGCTGCTGAGCTGCATCACTGTTCTGCTCATCCTGATTTCTGCCTTTCTGTCCTCACCTTGCATGACGAGACCAGATGGCCAAAGCATATGAGTTGACTTCTTCCCTCCCCTTCATTTCTCTGTAAACTCTGAGGGGATAAAAAGGGAGTTTAAAGCTCCTAAGTGCCACAAAGGCAGCAGTTTGCAATGATTTAAAGCCAGAGTACCTGAGATGGGCTGTGGTAGGCTGGGGGTCTGTCCACTGCAGGGCAAGGACTGATGTGAGAGGTGTTATAAAATCCACATCTGTCAGGGGGAAGCTGCTCCTGGCACAGGTTTCTAAACGTCCCCTCCTCTGCCATTACAGTTTGCAGCTTTTTCATTCTGTTGATTTTGAAATCGAGTCTTCCATTGACCTCCAGCTAAGCATCGAACTGAGTGAGTATGTTACAACACCCAAACTTCTTGCAGTATGACTTCATTCCCTCCCCGCTGTGGTTTGTGGGTTGCATGGACTGTTCAGGTTCTCCTGGGTCATGTTAGGGGACAGCTGAGTCTCTGATGGCAGGAGCCAGGGCAGCTGGCAGGTATCCAGATGCAGCACGAAGAAGGGTGCCTGGTAGACCAGCTCAGCTGGAGCTGTGAGCAGAAACCCTCAATCCAGGTGCAAGGTGGCCCCGTCTGCCCCAACTTGGCAGGGTCTGGAATCTTTTGGAAACATTCCCCGGAGATGTGGGGAACCCTGGCTGGCCCTCTGCAGTGATGCCCTGCTCCAGGCCTGCAGTGTCTGTAAAGTGCACTCGTCCTTCTCATCTGAGTAACAAATCTTTTTTTTTTCTTTTTCCTTTCGTCCCACGCAGCGTGCCAAAAGGACCAAGTGGTTCCTGATGCCTCAGACTGCTACCTGCCTTTCCACAAACTCACACTTCACCTCCAAGGAGACAAGCAGTGAGTCTGTCCCCTTTCAAAATGTAGATTTGTGGTCCCCCTGCTGGCCCCCAAATGCCACCCACCCAAATGTGCAGACCACGGGTGGTCCTTGACTGTGCTCCCTGTCTCACACAGACCTGGCTGGCTGAAGCAGCTCTTCACGGATTTCATCTCCTTCACTCTGAAACTTGTCCTCAAGAGGGAGGTAAGATCAGCCTGGGGACAGAGGAAAGCTCTATGTAGCTTTGTAACCCACACACTTTTCTTGCCCACAAGACAGTAGCAGTGTAATGTTAGCGCTCATGAAAAATAAGACAAATAAATTGAATCCACACAAAAAAAAAAACAACCAGCTTGGACAAAGTGAGAGGTGTTGCTGACCCTGAGGCTGCTGGACTCTGACCAACAGCCCCCACATCTCAATGAGGTTCAGCTCTGCTCTACAATCCAAAATCCTATCCCTTTCCCTAATATTTTCCCCCTCTTTTCCTCATGTAGGTGTGCAAGGAAATAAATGCTGTTTCTCAGACGCTGACAAATTTTATACTTGATTTAGCAGGTAAATATTCTTGTTTTATCTGCTTTCTTTTTTTTGTGTGCAACTTTTAATGTTTGAGCCCCAACAGAGCTGTAGCCACATCCATCACAAATGTCCTTCTAAAATGTGTATGGGATCCCGAACCCTCAGACAGCAGCAAAATAAACCTTGGTAATGTTATGTTTGCAATTTTCTGCATCAGGTTGATTGCACAGATTCAAAGACACATTTCAATTCATAAGGAATTTCTCCTTCAGTGTGAACTGGCCAGCTGTGCAGGATACTGCAGGACCAACGTCACCTAGAACAGGAGCATGCAGTGCAGTATTAGGGATGAGATATTACAGCATCTGGAGATTTTCCCAGTCCCAAATACCAGGGAAAAGGAGTGGAATGTAAAACTGAGTGTAATTATCTCTATTTCCCAGTGAGGAAATGCAGTCAGTGAGCTGTAGCAGGATCAGCACCAGCATCCAAAGGAGTGGGAACCCTTGTCCCATCCTTGTGTCCTTTTATAACTCCCAGTCTCCTACACTAAGTCCTAAAAGTGACTGTTAGAAGCTCTGCTTAAGGTCCTATTTCTGGTGTGAGGTTTTTGTGTTTCCTTCCTGCAGCCAATTTTGTCCGGGATAAGGACATCATTGTTGATATCTCCCTCGCATCAGATCCTGTAATAGAGGCAAGCTACATAGAATCCCATCACAAGGTAAAGTAACCCAGGCTGCTCAGAGACCAGATGTTTCCTGGCCATGGTGTGCTCTGGAGGGCTTGGAGAGGCAGGTTCTGTGAGGCCATGCAGTGCTGTGGCACTGCAGCCTGGGCTGATGCCAGCCTCCTCCCTGCTCTGTGTCCAGCCAGGCCTTTGCCTTGCAATGGAGATGCAGGTGTTGGCTTTTTGTCCTGTCTCCCTGCTGCTTGCTGTGGCCAACGCACTTTGTTATCCCTTACAGGGCCTTGTCCTGTACAGGAACAACTCCAGTGTGCTCACTGACTCCGTTTTCTCCCCGTCGCTGCTGACCGAGTCCCGAATGCTCTACTTCTGGCTCTCTGAGCACAGCCTCAGCTCTCTGGCTGCAGCAGCTTTCTTAGATGGGCGACTGGTGTTGAACCTCACAGGGGGGAAATTGCAGGTGATTTCCAGAGGGGTACCCTCCTTACCTCATGCAGCATATTTTGGGGAGAAAGTGCAAAATTCACTAAATGCCGTGTTTTGGTGAGAGCTGGTTTCTGTAGAAGATAGAAATCTACAGTCAGTCACTGCATGTGATCCTGAAATTAGTGCCTCATCAGGAGTGTGCTCCCAGGCACTGTTATTCAGTGATAATACCAGCTGATAGACACCTTGTCTGCTGAATTGTGAAGGGATGTGATTTTCTGGGGGAGCACTGAGGTAGGAAAAGGGTGAGACCTGGGGGAGTTCAGCCACGACCTGCACTGGGCACAGGCCCCACCTCAGTGCTCTGGCCTGTCCAGCCTGCACCAGGGGCAACCATAACCTTGTCTTTTGTTTTTCCACAATCCGTTTCTGGTTTGTTTCTGAAGGAGCTCTTTGAGATGGAAGACACAGAAGTGCAGCGGAAGGCAGTGCAGATGGTAACTTTTTGTCCTATTCAGAATATTGTATGTCAAATGAGGAAATTTAACATGGATTCTGTTGCATTGTAATAACTTGGGTCCTTCCTTTGACAACCTGAGTCTTGGGTGGGCCTGATGGAGAAAAACAGGGGTTGACGGAGAAGCAGTTGTGCTTTGCAAGGAGGATTTCTCTATCTTCCGTGCTGGCACAGTTTCCCTGAAACCTGGGCTTGTACGAACAGGAGGAGGCACTGGGGACTGTAAAAGGAATGCAGCTGTGTGGCAAGTTGGCAGGAGATTGGTATGGAAAAAGCCTGACTCCTCTGCTGCTCCTTACTCCACCAGGTTTTTCAAGGCACATCCTATAATGACTCTGTGGCCAAGGTGTGGAGTCTCACCCAGCCCCAGATTGCTCTTCAGCCTGAAGGGACAGTTGTGAGGTCCTTGGTAGCATTGGAGGTCAGCATCCTTCCCACAGGAGAAGAACCCCTGGTGGCTCTGTACATGGAGAAGGTCAGTTCTTGCACCTCCTGACTGTGAAGACCCTGGGACAAGCTCTGTCCCAAGTCAGGACCATTCCTGGTGTGCAGGGACAGCAGTGGCAGGGAAGGGTGACAGGGAAGGGTGGGCAGCTAAACCATGGGAGGTGGAGAAGGCAGATCAGTTTCTTTTAACATTCCCATCTGTTCCTTAGACATTGGAGGCTGGGAATGATGATGGTGACCATGTTGGCTCAATGCCCCCTCTATTAAGCCAGCCCACTACCAGTGTGTGAGGTGGTCAAAGCAGCAGAAAGCTCTGATGAGCCCCCATTAACATTTATTTGACACAGGGTAGTGTCAGTGAGATATTTTAGGAGAGAATGGAGGCACCACAGGAATGTATTTATTTTGAAATCTCATTGTTGCCAAATTCTAGCTCTGGCCCCGGCTTAGAGGATAGTTGTGTCTGAAATGGAGATGCAGCTCTGAAGAACGTGAAGCTCAAAATATAACCTTTTCCTCATTGAGAAACACCACCCCACATAGAAATTTCCATCCTTATGCAGGACTTGGTTCACAAAATAGCAAAAGCCCAGTGGATGAGCCAGCCTGGAGCCCCAGAGACTGAGGCTGTGGGCATGAGGGGGGAGTTTGTTTCATGCAAGTGGGGAAGGAAAATGCTGGCCTTCTCTAGCAATACCTGGAGGTAAAGCCAAAAGGACGTTGAACTCTGGTTTCTAGAAAACAACCCAAAATATCCAAATGCAGTTCCCTCCTACAAGGAAAGATTAGCTAAGCCTCAAGCCTGCTGTTCTTCCCTCTGCAGGAAATCATGGTCACTATCCAAGCTACCTATGTAGAGAAGAAACTCATTTTGCAGCCTGTGGACTCCAGGTTGGTACTGTGGTCTCTGGAGCGTTGCCTCTTTTGGCCCATGTATAAGAGCAGCACAAAAAGAGGATCTCTGCAGCACTTAGTGACTTTTCTTCCCTTTTTTTCCCCCTTCCCTTCAGCGCAGAGATTAAAGTGTTTAAATGCACAGCTGATCCAAGCGGGGTAAGTCCTAAAAAAAGTATTCTCTAAGCCATTTGAGGCTAAATGATGTATTTAAAGCATTTTTGTACTAATTTTCTGGTTTTCAGAAGGACCCATCCATACAAAGCTTCCTGCAGAACATGATCTTGGTTGCTGGCATTCCAGAAGTAACTTCAAGTGAGTTTTCCTTTTGGGGAAGTGCCAACCTACTCTGTAAATTGTCTAACACCAGATCTCCTAAACCTGAACACTGACAAAATACAATAACAGTGACAGCTGGGAAGAGGGGAACCACATTAATGTTTTGAAATTCTGCTGGATTCACTTGGGGAATGAGGAACCCTTTGTAAATGGCTGGGAGAAAAGAAAAGTGAGCTTTCTGTCAGGCTGAAGGTTGTGGGGCATTGAGGCACAATTAGCTTTTGACAACAGGCAGCACACGATGAACAGGATCAACATCCCTGTAAAAGGATGGGTTTGCTGATTCCATAGGTATTGGATCAGCTCTGACTTCACTGATGAACAGCAAAGGGCTCGATCTCTTTGATATCATAAATCCTGAGATCATCATCAGAAAGGTAAGCAGAGCTCAGAACTACCTGGCTCTCAAAGCCCTCTTGGGAGTGTGGCATGAACTAACATAGTATTTTCTGTTCTTTCCCCACTTTTTAGGGATATGTAATTGTACAGCTTGACTTTGGCTTCCCGAGTCATTTGCTTCTTAATTTTCTTGAGAAAAGTTTGTAGAGCTGATCCCTTCACAGAGGAGCACAGGAACTTGTGTACAACCAGGAAGATTGCGTCTGAACCAATTAAAAGACAAGCTGCTTTAAATCAGTTTTGATTTTATTTTATTTCCTTTTCCCAAGAAACATTCTAGGCTCTGTACAATTGTGCTTCCATGGAGCCTGCTTTCTTCTGCAAAGATTTTGAAGTCTGCACCTCAATCCATGCTACGTTTTCAGGATCTTTAAAGGGCTTGTGTGCTTAGGAGTCAGGGCTGGGCTCTTGAAGTGCACAGGCTTTGGGTTAGCACCCTCAGGAGGCAGCGGAAATGGGTTTTGCCACCTTTTGGCATCTCTGTTGTTACATTTTGGAAATACAGCACCTTTTGTGCTCATCCTGGGTTTCACTTCTGCCAGGAGTCTCCTGACGTTGACAGAATCCAGGGAGTCAAATGATATTACCAAACTCCAAGTAAGCTCAGAACTAGTAATGCTGAAAGACCTGGATATGGCTGAAAAAAGTAAATGGGATGTGAATTTGCAGTGCAGTACAAGAACAGAGAGATCTTGTGCCCAGGGTAATTTCTTTACGGACCCTGGTGGCTCTGTGGAGAGCTCCAAACTGATAATGCCCATGTTGTTGAGACAGTGACAGCAAGGATGAGAAAAGCAATGAAAATTATAAGGAAACCAAGGAGATTATAAAAGTGTAAGTGTCTAGTCAGACAACAAGTTCCTGTTCCTTTCTACTACAGTGCAATAATTTATCTCAAGCGGCCGAGTTATTTTCCTGTACCAGATCATGCTTCTCTTTTTTTTGTCTTGGAGGAGATCTTGGGTGACAAATCCAACACCTGTACTGGTGATCGCATTAACAAAGGTAGAGATGATGTTCTCCCCCCCCACAGAGCAGTATAAAAGTATTAAAGTTGGTCCCAGAAAGAGGCTGGTAGCAGGATGGGCTCAGTTTCCCGAGCTCCTTGGGCGTGGTGGTTGCTCCCTCTGCACTGCCATGGATGTTGTCCCTGGGATATGAGCCAGGTCCCTCTGACCTGCTCCTCTCTCACCCACACCACCAGAGGCACTTCCTTGTTCCTCATGACTGCTGGGCTGAGCATCCCTTCAGTGGTCCTGGCGTCCAGGCTGGTGGGGGAGGAGGCTGGAAGGGTCTCAGTGGCTCCATGGCAGCCAAGGAAGGTCTGACCCAGCTGTGTCCATGAAACAGCAGGAGCCGAGGGGTACCAGAGGTGTGGTGCTGTGGTGTGGCTGACTGTGGCCTGGAAGAAGCCCTGGTGTAGTGGGCAGTTTTCCACCTCCCTTTCCACCCTGTTCCCATCACTGCCTCTGCCAGCTATTTCAGTGCCAGCTATTTCAGTGCCAGCTAAGGGCTTGTCCACGTTCCCTCCCGCTCTAAAGCCACCACTGCTCAGGGGTTTTTTCACTCCCTGCATGGCAATGTCTGCTGAAGGCCATGGGACCTGGCTTCTATCAAGCCACAGCCCTTTGGTTGTCCTAAATGACACCCCCTGCTAGAGGGGTGAGTGTTAATAAAAAGGAAATGGTGCCTTCCCCACCGGGGGGTATTCAGTGGGGGCTGGACTGGGCTGCCCTTCCATGGGGACAAAGGAGGGCAGTGGAGCTGGAGAAGGATCGGGAGCAGAAGTTTGATGAGGAGCAGCTGAGGGAACTGGGAGGATTCAGCCTGGAGAAAAAGAGGCTTAGGGAGTGTGAAAAACGAAGTTCACTCTCCTGTTAAGATTTAAAAGTTTAATAAAAGACAATAAGGGGCAAAGATAATAAAGCAAAAATCACAGCGCTGGGTGCTTTTGGCGCTCGGCCAAGAGCACGCCTGTGGCCTCTAAAATGCCCTTTTTGTACACCTGAAGTATTACATATTTATCAACAATTATGCATATTTATAAACAATTATACATATTCAAAACCCTTTCCAGTAACAATTCAGAATGGAATCTTGTTTTGGTAATTCCCGAAATCGATCCCACAGGTGATTGCATATTCAAACTCTTTTGAGTAACCACTCAGAATGGAATCTTGCTTCCAGCAGTTCCCAGAATCATATTCAAACCCTTTTCAAGTAACCATTCAGAATGGAATCCAGGCAAATAGTTCATAAGCATAGCTATTTCTAAGTTTTTTTTGTTAAATGAAACAGTATTTAAGAAAACACATCCTCACAACAACGCTACCTTATATATCATATTTTACATATAGCATCTATTTGTGGCAGAGCCACTGTTACATCACTTATTTTAACATTTGCAAAAAGCCAATATTATAGCATCTATTTATCACAGGGAGGACCTTGCCACTCCACAACTCCCTGAACGGAGGGTGGAGCCAGGTGGGGCTCTGTCTGTCATTTCTCCCAGGTAGCAAGTGACAGAACAAGAGCAAACTGCCTCAAGTTACAACAGGGGAGAATTAAGTTGGATATTAGGGAAAATGCCTTCACCAGAAGGGGGGAACAGGCTGTGCAGGACAGAGGTGACAGTGTCCAAAAGCTGCGTAGATGTAGCACCTGGTGACATGGCTGAACATAGCAGTGCTTAACGGTTGGACTCGATGATGCTAGAGGTCTTTTCCAAACTAAATTATTNTCGTATCCTATGGGAAAAGCCGGGATAGAGAAGGGAATCGTGAAGGCTGGAGAACACCTTCGAGGCCATCGAGTCCCAGCTTTGGCCGAACAGGAGACTTGTGCTCCCAGGCACGAGGCGGGCCAGGAGGTGGCAAAGTGGGGCAGAGCCTGGAAGGTGTCACCCCCGGCCCCTCCATCCATTCCCGGCTCCCCAGAGCTCTCCCCGCTCCGTGCGCCGTGCTCAGGGCAGGACAACCAGAGTCAGTGTTTCTGTCCGCAGATACAGGTGTTGCTGGACCTGGGTATTTTTTTTTTTTTTTCTCTGATAAGTGATTATGGCACAGCACAATGTGCCATCTTGCCTTCTCTGGGACTCGGCTGCAGGCTCCATCTGGTTTTCAACGCAACTTCCCTGGCCTTCGGAGCACTATTAATAACATTTCATTGTTTGTTGCCGCCCATCTGGCTAGATCTGGAGATCTCTGCACACACGGCTCTATCTAGACATGGGATCTTTTATCAAATCATTCGTATCTGCTACAATCTCACTTAAACCTTGTCTTCATTCCAAAGGAAAAGCAACTTGTTTTATGCTCTTAGATATAATGGAAGAGGTAGTGAAATATTTCCCAGTGTGCCAGAATAATCAGATTTATGCATGTAAATAGAAATATTCCCATTGCAAGTGCCTTAACCAAAACCAAGTGAGAGTTTACTCCATGAAGAGCGTTTAACCCCGAGTCCCATTACTTAGGACCACTCCTCAAATGCTTTACCTAAATTATAGCTAATTTATTACCTAAATTATAGCTTCACCTAGCTATAGATTTTAGAATAGGATAGTACCCTTCTTCTGTTCTGACTGGATATTTTTGCTCATTTCTCTGTTTTTACTGCAGATGCATTTCATTTGGGGAATTCCTGGATGATTTTACTTTCATTTTGCTCAGTCTTTTGTTCATCAGGTCCCAAAGGGCACAGAAGGACTTTGTGCCCCTGGACGGTGCTGGGTTAGCACATGGAGAAATCAAAGCAGTAGACATTGTCCTCCAGCTTGGTTGTTTGGTGACCCCCACACTGATTTTACTGCTGGGGCTCTGTTTCTGGGCTTCTGGTAAGTACCCTGTGCCCTCAGAGCAGGCAAGAAGTTGGTAGATTTGCAACAGGGAGTTTCACATTTCAGTTTAATTTTTCGTGGCTGGGAACAGTGCAAATGCCAAGTTGGGGAGGGGAAATTAAATTTTACAAAGTGTTTTAAAGATGGTTTTGCATTTGAAGGGCAAAGATTGAGGCTGAAAAGTGTGCTGGCTTTTCTTGGGAGGTTTTTGTGCTTCATTGTGGGGTCAGAGGTATTTTACTGAAGGTAACTGGCAATCATTCCTGATGGTCTTATTGAGCAGAGCAGGAGTATAGGAGCTGTGCAGTGTCACTGAGCTTTCATCCAACTTTTCAGTGTTGTTTTGTTCTTGAATATGAGTCTTTCATTAATTTGTGTGAATCTACTCTTTGTCTGATTGGCTTTCAGTCTTCATTGGCATTAAGGTCTGATTTCTTTCGTTTATGTATGTATTTAATAAGGCTTTATTAAGTCTGTTGTTCTTGATCATCAGGGGAATAAGGTCAGGGCATTGCTGTCTACAGATTTCTGGGTTTTTGCTGGAGAAATGTAAAATGAAAATTCTCAAAGCTTAACTGACAAGCCTACTGGGAAATGGAGTTTGGTTGGCAGGAAGCCCTGTTAATTTTCAGTTTGTTTAAGTTTGAGAAACTTATATGTTTTCTTTTAAGCTTTCCAGTTGATTGAAACATTTTTTTTTCTTTGTTTTAAATGCATGTGTTACTATTAGAGTCCTTTATTTATATGATTAAGGATATAAAAAGAATCTCCTAATAAAACATTTTGAATGAAAACTTGCAGTCCTTACCAGTAAGGTTCAGAATTTAAGTCTTTGACAACATGCTTGACGACAGTTTTTGTCAGCCTGAGGACAAAACGGATCATAGCTAAGCCCAATTTTTTTATCATTTCACCAGGACCATATTTCTTGTTTTTGTTAGAATAGTGAATGACAGGCAAGAAGAGTAAATGACAGGCATTAGAGAATATTTAAAAGCTGGGGGTTTTACCCACATTTTTCTGAGTCCAAGAGCTGCCTCACTTTTTACAGAATGCATCCTGAAAGTCCGATCTGGGATGGGAACAGGGTGAAGTCTTTCCTGCACTGATACTGTATTGTAACAGTGTATGGTGATGCTGTATAGGAACCAACTTGGGCCTGAAGAGTCAGAGATGAGTAGAATGGCACACAATGACACAAGTTTTGCTCTTATCAGATGTCTGCTTGGTTTTTGGGGCACAGGAACAGAGGAGGTGGATTAGATCCTTTCCATCCAGCCCCCTGCTGTAGCACTCAGGTCACATCCCTTTGCTGCGCTTTTTTGGCTCGGTCTCAAAACATCCAAGGCTGTTCAAAGAGGTGCCACAGAGAGGGCAGAAAGTGGTGATGGATGAAAAGGGAAGAGATATCCTCTTAAACATGAGTGGAACAAATGTCTAGAGCAATTTTACCTCCAGTTTTCCAACTTGGCACCTTCTTTTGTTTTGTCTTCAGCTTCTGGGTGCATGCTATGCCCAGCAGCCATGTGGAGAGGTGTTCCCTGAGTGCAGTGCGCCCCAGGTAGTGGCATGGCTCTGCTCCAGTACAACCACAACTTTCTGATGAATTAGGGGATGTCTCTGCTCAGACAGATAGGTCTTGACTCTTTCCATCAGAGTGCCCTTCTGTCTTTCACTTCTGTCTTGAGTTCTTCCCCTGGCTCCATAGAAATCTCCCACTTTGCTCCTTGGCCAGGTCAAAAAGGTGGCAAAAATAAAAAGCCTGAAGGGGTTTGTTGTACTTTTACTGAATACATGAATGGTCGGTGTGGAGGAGAGCCTGTCTGGCAGGGGGGTGAGGGCTGAGCACTAGAGCAGGTGAGTTCTGCAGCACAACTCCCACGTGCCTCCACCCTGGTTGTGGTGGGGTGACTGCTGCCCCTGGCTTGGGAATGTGTTTGCTCAGAAAACATTACTTGCTGGGGAATGGCACCATGGGCACCATCCCTGTTAGGGGGTGAAAGGGTATGACCCAACACGATGTTTCCACTCAACACTTTTTGCTGAACTGGACTGGTCACTGTCCCGCCCCCACTCCACCTGAACTTGGGTGTTACGGCAACTGTGGGAACTTCTCCCTCACCACACATAGTGCAGCAGTCTTGGACCTGGAGGGACTGTCCTGTCCAAGTGAAACACAGGTAGTTGGTGGGGGGTTGGAGCTTGGAGGCTGCTCCCTGTGGTTTCTGTTTCTCAGGATATCTGCAAACACGGTAATTGTAGTTGGATCTGGGTTTCAATATCCCTGTAGGGTCCTGTCTGCTGCACACAGCACAGCCCTGATGCTACTGTAGCTGGGCTGGGACCCTGCTGCAGGATGTTTGGAGTTGTGTCAGATGGTGATTGCTTTCCTCTTCCCTTTCCCTGTGGCGGGGTGGCTGAACAACAACTATGGCCAGCTGCAGAGCAGGCTGAAATTTCCCTTCGCCGTTTCTGCTGAGAGGTGGGGAGCTGGCACTGGGGCATTTTCAGCCCCCTAGACTTGAAACTCTTTTGTGAGAGCTGTGTAGTCTCAGAGGATCGGCTTTTCACAGCTTTTCTGGTGTGACTCATTGCCAGACTTGAGCAAGATGCTGCTGCTTCTGCATCAGCTTCCGCGGATGGGCTAAGACCAGCAGAGTGGCATAGCCCAGCTCAAATCAGGCAGTGACACCAGGAAAGCTGTGATTCCCATGGTGTGTTCCTCTAAAGCTGTCTTCACTTGCATCCTAGGGCACAAGGCTCAGTCCTGCATTTTCATCAGACCAGGAGTGAATCCTCAAATGTTGAAACTTTGTGGTCACTGCTGGTTTGAGTGAGAAGAGATGAAAAGCATCACAGCCGACCCTTGGATCAAAGGCAGGGCTTTTAGATTTGTGACCCACGTAATCGCCATGGCCTGGCATGTCTACATCAAGCTCTGTTGTTTTTATCCCCAGGCATTTGCACCAAGTGAGGCATGTCCCACGTACTACGGTGTGTCTGGGTGCTGAGACTGCCTCTAGCAGATCAATTCTCTGTCAGAATATGGAGCAGAAGCCACCTTTTCACTTGACAACTGGAAGGAGACTGATTACCCCACGATGCAGGTAGGAGATTATGTGCATGGCTTTGTGGGAAGGAAGTAGGAATGGAGGTGGCATTGTCACCAAAGCAGAAATGACTTGTTCCTCCCCACAAAATGAGCAGCAAGAACAGTTGCCTGAGCCCTTTGTGCAGGGGGGTCCTGCAGAAACTTGTGAATTGAGATGCGGACAGCAGAACAGGTAAAACAAAAGCTGCACACACAAGGAAAGCAAAACAAAGAATTCATTCACAACTTCTCATGGGCAAGCAGGTGTTCTGCCATCTCCAGGAAAAGAGGGCTCCGTCACATGTAATGGTGATGTGGGAAGACAAACATCATCACTCTAACTCCCTGCCTTCCTCCTTCTTACCCCAGCTTTATATTCTGAGCATGATGCCATATGGCCAGTTGAAGTCAGCTGAACTGGCTGTGTTCCCTCCCAACTTCTTGTGCATCCCCAGTCTATTTGTTGGTAGGGTGTTACAAGAAGCAGAAAAAGCCTTGACTCTGTATAAGTACTCTTGAATGATAACAAAAACATCCCTGACCTCCCCAGAGGTCCTGGTACATGTGAGAGATGCCTGGGATGTTACATTTGGCAGATGGCCACTGCAGCAATACCAATGTCAACAGCTTCTCCCTGGCTGGTGCCAGAGACACTGCTCCTGTCCTTCACAGTCCTGCTGTCAGGCACTGTGCAGACAAGGACTGCCATCCTTGCACCATCATAACTGGGCTCAGATCTCGACTCAAAACTCTGGGAGTAAGGGTAAGAAATTCTGGGTTAGGCCAAGGGGTAGAAAAGCAGACAAAGTCATGCAGGGCTGTGTGGGTAAACATGTCGTGCTCATGTGCCCACTGCTGCCCTTTGCCTTCATCCCTCTAGCCCCCATTTCAGGATGAAGACCTAGACCTGAGGGCAGCTGTAGCAAGAGCCCGTCCCCAGCTCGTGGAGTTCCTCAGTCACTGTCCCGACTGGCTGCTCACAACTTCCCAGCACTTTGTCCCCGAGGGGGCCCTGAGCAGCCTGGGTGGCATCGCCGACCACAAAGAAAAAATCTCAGTGCTCCTTGACCTGCTGGAGGAGGCTGGTCCTGCTGCCTGGAAACACTTTGCACAGGCTGTCTGCATGGAATATGACCTGCCCCTGGATCTGGAGGTCCTGCTCATGAGTTCTGCAGGAGAAGGTAAGAGAGGTCAGGCCAGCTTCCTCTGGCCAAACACAGCCAACGCCTTGGCCACCCATCACCATCACCCAGTCTAGGCAGCGAGACCACCAGCACCCTCACTTGCATGGCCTTGTTTTTCTTGGAAGCACAACTTCTGGCTTAGAAATGTAATTTGAGGTAAAAAACCCGCCCCGACATAAACAGATGAAACCAATAAAAATTGTGCACCCCCATCTCCAATAAACCCGAGATGCAATTTTTGCATGGATTTATTTGAAGAAGAAAAGACTACAATCTCTTTGTTCTGTGGACTTTGTTATTTTTTTAATTTTCCTGATCCAGAAAGGCAAGAAATACAGAAGTCTTAAAAAAACCACACAAAACCACTTCCCCACATCTCTCATTAGCAGAGGCAGTGGCTTTAGAAAAAACAGTGCAATTCATAAGGACCGCGGTCAGTATGTGTGTGTTATCTTGCAAACTACACAGAGAGTGCTCTCCCTTGTGAGGGCCTGTGGCACCAGCTAAGCTGTGCCCCTACTTTAGTGGGTTGCTTATCTGGTGATTAGTTCTTCTCTTCTGCAGGAAGTCTTACAGGATAAGTCCTCCTCAACGGTACTGTCTTTCACATCCTGCTCGCAGTAACTCTTATGAGTTGCATCAGTTGGGTGGATGCAATCTTTGCGACCAACTGCAGCAGCAGCTACTTTGGGAGAGATAAAACAGGGCAAAGACCAGACAAGCAACAGGGAATGTGGACCAGTGGGGGATTTCTCTCAGGACTGAAGCTGAAACACTTTTCAGCCTTTTGATTCTCTGACATATCATAAAAGAAGATGTCTCTTAAGGTTTTGGAGCTGGCTTATGCTGGTTTAACTTCTGTAGTAACAGCTGAGCATCACTAATCCTTCTGAAGGTGAATTGCTTCTGGTTATGCTGAGGGCGTTTTATGGCAGCTTTGAGCCATGCAGTGAGTCAGAAAAGGCCCTTGACTGGGCTTCTGACTGCCACAGGTTTATTCACAGAAAACCCTTCTCTTCAGGAACAGGACAGCAGGGCTTCCCTTTTGGGCCACAGTGTGGTTTTAGATCAGCCAAAGCTGCCCATACCCTGAGTTTGTTTTTATCAGAGAGAAAAGTTGTTTTTATCCTCCCTTGAAAACAGAATTTACCTGTTCTTTAGAGCAATCTGAAAGGAAAAGATCAGATGGGGACCCTGAAACCTGGATGTTTGCATCCCTTACACTGAACCTTGGTTTGTGCCACTGTCTGTGTTGTCTGTTGTTGTCTCTGGCCAGCAGCATGCCAAATTTCAAGAGCAGAATGCTCACATTAACCATATTTAATTTCCCATTCAACTCTTTTAGGCAACTTCAGCCAGACAGAAGAAGCAGACACAGATACGAGAGCCCAGTCATCTGTGCCAAAAGGTAAGGCCGGAACAGACCCTGGGGCACTGTGCTCTTGGAGTTTATCTTCTCTGCCCATGACCTGGCCAGGGCTACAAATATCCCAGGTATTGGATATCCCTCAGCACTGGCAAGGTGTGGAGAAGCCACTGCAACTCATGTTTCACTGTTCTGTTGTTGGTGCTTTCCATGGTGAACCTCCCCTGTTTTTGTTTTCTCTCCCTGAATTTCAGAAAAGCCTTGCTGGCCCTCTGCTAAGGAACTCTCTCATTTTAGTTTCTCTGCAGGAATCTCCCACCCACTCTACAAATCCCATGCTTTTTTCACTTTTACTGTGGTCAGTTCATTGGTAGGTGGAGGAAGTTGGTTTGGCTTTTAAAGGAAGAGCAGAAAAACTATTCAGGCGTTGACCAAGTGGAAACCACCCCAGAGTTGTTGGAATAGGAGCTTAAAAGAACAGATAGTAGGGTTTTCTTCAGGGGTGAATTTGGAACTTCCTAGTTGGTGCAGATCGTGAAGAGACACTTTTGCCTCTGCTTTTTGCTCAGAGACTTCTGAGTCACAGCACCGCAAATGTCACATGGCTCTGTCTTGTGTGTCACATGCAGATTTAAGATCTTGAAAACAAGAAGAAAAAAGTGACCTCTGTTCTGCATTCAGACTGCTGCCAGCTGCTGTGCTGTCCTAGTGAGTCCATCTTGCCAGTTGCTGGTGGAATGGAAATGTGAAAATAGTGCTGAAAGTTGCTAAGACCAGTTCAGAAAGACGTGTGCCTCTCAGCTCTGACAGCTCTTTCCATCTGACAGTGCACCATAAAAAACCAAGGAATTAACCACCATGAACAACCTTGGGAATCTGTGGGCCCTGCTTTCCCCAGAAGCAGTTATTCCCTGCCACGTTCCCCAGGATAACAAAGCAGTTCCTGTGTTCAAAGCAAGGCAGGTGCATCACCCAGCCTACAAAAAAACTCACCTGTGAGGTGCTTGTGGCCCATCTCAGAAAAAGCAATTCTGCAATCCCAGCCTGAGTTTACAAATAGTTTTGTCTGTCCAATTTTTCCTCTTCAGCTCCCCAAATGCTTTGCTGGAGAGCCTTACTCAGCTTTAATACGCTGCCATCCAAAACGCTCTTTTGACACGGTTCCGACCTTTTGATTTTCAGGGTCTGCTCGCCGTCGCCATCGCAGCAGCTCTGGGGGTGACAAGGATGCCAAACAGCAACGACTGAGTATGTGGATGTTCCAGAAGCTGTGCTGGGCTTCCCTCTGAGGAAAGGACCTATTTAACGTCTTTGCAGAAACGCCCAAGAAATCAGCTTCCAGGGTTAAGAAGCCAGCATGGGTGAAGAGGGAGCTAGTGAACAGGGAATAATATACATAATGCACAGATACCTAATTCTCACCTTAGAGATAGTAAGGTTTAGTTTTCATATGAAGCTGTTTCATCTCTTTCCTGAATGCTGTTCTTCTTTGGCCTCTGTGCAAAAATAGAAAAAGTTAAGGGTTATTTCCATGAGTTCAAAATTTGTCATTTCTACTCAGCAACCTCTGATCAGGGCCATTGTTTCTGTCTATATCTGGTAGTATTTTGGATCTGTCATGACTCACAGCTAACTTTTTCACCCTCGTATCCCCTCTGTTGTCTTCTCTCACAGATTCATCTGCGAAGTACCGGCATCTCCTCGTCGATTCTATCCGCCAGAGATACGGAAGCAGGAGAGAAGCAGGAGCAGAAGCACAGAAACAAACACAGCCACCTTTCAACCAAGCCTTTGTCAACGTTGTCATTCGTCAGAGAAAAGCCCCCCGCTTAAAAGAGAGAACAGAGAAACCCCGAGAGGACGTGGCAGGTGCTCCTGAGCCAGAAGAATGTGCAGATACAGCCATGAAGGTGTCAGATCTGTTTTGCAGTGAGGCCCCATCGGACACGACGAACGTGATCTTTTTGTTTGGTAAACCAGGTACAGGCAAGACCCGACTAATGCACAGGATTTGTCAGAAATGGGCAGAAGGTGTCCTACCTCAGTTTCTCTTCACTTTCCTGTTTGAGTTTCGGCAGCTGAATTTGTTGAAAAGAAAATTGACCCTGAAGGAGCTTTTGTTTGACATGTTCCTTCAGCCAGAGGACAGCCCTGACGCAGTGTTCCAGGACCTCCTGCAGAGTGCCCGGCGGACACTGATCATCTTTGATGGGCTGGATGAGTTTGCAGACAACATGGACGTGTCGTTCTCCTCTAGGAGAGGCCCAGCTGTTACCTCCCCCATGTCCATAGCCCAGCTCTTTGCAGACCTCTGTCATGGGAAGCTCCTGCCTGGTTGCACAGTGCTGGTCACCAGCCGACCTAAGAGGCTACCTAACTTCTTACTATATACAGTAGGTGTGTTGGCAGAAATTTGGGGATTTGACCACAAGAAGGTTGAGGAATATGTCAGCCACTATTTTCGTCAACATTCATTCCGAGAACGAGCCATTGCTCACGTGAAGAACAACACCAAGCTCCTCAGCATGTGCCTCACCCCTGCTCTGTGTAACGTTGTGTGCATCTGCTTGGAGTATTTGCTCCTTAAACACCAGACGAGTGTGGAGCTTCCCCAGACTATGACACAGTTTTATATCAAAATGTTTCTCATCTTCTTAAACAAACAGCAGGGAGACTGTGCAGGCACTGAGGAGACTCAGCTGAAATGTAACAAAAAGGCCATTTTGGGTCTGTTTGATCTTGCACTGAGAGGCCTGGAAGAGAAGAAACTTGTATTTTATGTTGGTGATATTTCTGAGGACGTGAAGGAATTTGCTTCCTTGCATGGATTGCTGACTCTCTTTGAGGTGAAGACGAGTGGCACTTGCCCAGAGGTTGGCTATGCCTTTGTGCACTTGAGCTTGCAGGAGTTTTTTGCAGCACTGTGTCTCATGGTGAGTAGGAGGGTGGACAAGAACTACTTGAAGAAGAAGTTCTTCTTGAAGTCAAAATGGACCTTAAAGAATGAGACAAAGACCGAGTTTATGGAGAGTTTTCACATATTTCTCTCGGGCTTGTCGTCAAAAGAGTGTAGGACATTTCTCATGCTGCTGGCAGAGCAAGATGAAGCTTGGGTGCAGGAGAAGCAGGATGTGATCCTGCAGTCTCTCAAGAAACTGGCAACCACTCATCTGACAGGGCCTAAGGTCCTTGAGCTCTGCCACTGCACCTTTGAAACGCAAAACCTCGAACTAGCCCAGCACATTGGGAGCCTGCTGAATTTCAAGTATGAGTTTAAAAACTTTAGACTAACAACTCTGGACATGTCGGCTTTGGTTTTTGTCATAAACTTGGGCCAGGATTTGACTTGTTTGGATTTTGCAGGATGTCTTGTGGACATTGACTGTTTGGAGGTTCTGGCTGGCTGTAAAAATGTGGAACACTTGAGGTAAACACAGTGAGTGCTGTGAGCTGGTTGGTGGGGAGAAGGACTAAGGGGTTGGAAGGTCAAGCCTCAAGTTTGTTCTAGAAGAGAAAAGTGATGTGAGAAAGTTTGATCTGAACAGCATAACTTCAGTACTGCAGAAATGTAGGAAATAAAGAATTTATGAGTGATCGAAGGATAATAAGGTGATAAATCCATTCTGGCTGTATTTTTGCTTGTTTTTTCCATTTTGATTAAGATGAACAACAGGGTAGTTAATGCAGTAGATAAGAGGGAAGATAATAGGCATTTCTTGACACTATGAAGGCAGGGTGAGTCCTGCAAGCAAATGGGAATATCAGCTTTTGGTGTGTTTGTCATTTTCCCCTTTTCTTCACATTTTAGCTTTCGTAGCAGGAGGTGTGGCGATGACTTTGCTGCTGCTCTTTCAAAGGGCTTACAAGGAATGGGGAGCCTGAAGAAATTAGAGTAAGTCTTTGCTTGTAACATCAGTGCCTTCTCCCTTCCTGTCTGCTCCCTACCAGTTCAGTGGCATCAGCTCACTCCAGGCTGATCTGTTCTGTGCAGTGCATGGAGGGTAACAGTGCTACACAGAGCAGCACAGACACGAGTGCCTCTTGCTTCATGCTGGCATCAAGAGCAGTATTGTGTTGCCCTGCTGGAAAAGGAGCATGAAGTTGTTTGCAGGTGGCAGAGCCAGGCTGCTGCCTCTGTGTCTGTGTGCTGGGCACATGGTGCAGGCACAGGTGTGGGACAGGCTCGCCATGTGCTGCAGGGGATTCTAGTCCTCCCTCTGCTTAGTTTGAGTGATCCTTTCTCTTTCCAGGCTGACAGGCGGGAGCATCACAGCTGAGGGGATGACTAACTTGGCCCAGTCTGCATCACAGTGCCTCCAGCTTGAGGAAATAAAGTGAGTGTGTTGTGGCAATGACCATCAAATCACCCACTCCTTCCTTGGGATGCTAATGAGAATGAATCTGTGTGCAGCTTGCAGGGCAATCGGATACGGGATCCAGAGGTGAAGAGGGTCATGGACCTGTTTTCCAGAATGGAAAAGCTGAAGAAAGTAGAGTGAGTAAAAATGGCTTAAACCTATTAAAAATGGTAGCTACTGTGAAGCCAAGCATAGCACAGAGATATGTGGGCCACCAAGGTGAGGCAC
The DNA here is from genome assembly GCA_013399195.1 of Dicrurus megarhynchus. Lineage (NCBI taxonomy): Eukaryota > Metazoa > Chordata > Aves > Passeriformes > Dicruridae > Dicrurus > Dicrurus megarhynchus. The sequence goes on from VXAD01008433.1 coordinate 197,710, forward strand.
AGACATTTAAGTGCAAGCAGGGCTGTGCTGGACTCAGTTGGATATAGACTCAGCCTCACAGTTGTAACCCAGGTGTTTTAAAATAATCCCAAGGGAGTCCTGGCACCACTGACACCTCTCCAGGAATTACAACGCGTGTGCTCAGCTCAGTGCCTAGCTTTTTTCCTCTTCTCTTCCCCTTGGTGAGGTTCAGGTTGAGATGTCTCACCTTTGATTAAGGGAGGGTTGGCTCCATCAGAGTCTTCCCAACCTTTCCACAGCCCTCTTCTCCCGTGCTGCTCCTTCCAACACTCCTGTGGCAGTCCAGTGCTGACTGAGAGGGACAGACTGCCAGTGAAACTCCCAGCATGGATCTGCAGCTTTTTAGGTGGAAAGAACCAGCTTGGCTTGTGAAGGGATTTAAAGCCTTTGAAGAGCTGCCAGGGGCAGCTGAAGCAGCATCAGAGCTGCTGCAAGTGCTGGAGTCTGAGTGTAGTTTGTGTGACAGGACAGGGATAGACACAAAGCTGTGAGAACAGAGCACTACCTACCCACCCCAGCTGAAAGGGAGAGACTCTGCCTTTAAAGGTCTTCCACCTACCCTCAGGTGCAAGCAGGTGAATCCAAAATACCTGCAGTCACTGCTGGACCCCATTCAGGAATTAATTACTGGCTTTGCAGTATGGTTAGAAGTGTTTAAAGGCACGGCAGAAGGAGGGAGGAAAGGAGGAATGTACCTGCTCCTCTTGCTTTCCTGGGCACACTGATAACAGCTTGTGGGGAGTGCCAACCTGCCCCCAGAGAAGCAGCTTATCCTGTGGAAAAGGCAGGAAAGCAGTGCCATTTGTAACCCTCCCTCCCTCTCACACACACACAGAGTGCAGTTCTCAGGGATGATTCCTTCGAGGCTCTCGGGAAAGGTGCCCCGTGGCCCTGAGAACAAGCAGAGGATTTGTAGAAGAGAGATTTTGTGTTTCATGTTTAATGAGGTCCAACAGGTAATGAAACAGAATGAACATGCAATTAAAGAACAAATCCTCAGAGGCTGGAGGATTATGTTCAGGCCTCAGTGCTTCAATAAGCCACACTTAAAGTGGATTTGCTGTAGTGGGACTTTACCTGCACTGTGGATGGGTGGTGCAATCATGAAGGTATGAAGAGCCTCCACTAACCAACCCTAAACTGGTTAATGATCCTTCTGCTGCACATAGAAGAGTTATCTCTGATTCTAAATTCATGGGAGATATTGCTTGCAGAGAAAGAACTATGATCTGATAATGCTTTTGTCGAATCCTAGATGCAAAATTCAGAAGTTTGGGGGAAACCCCCTAACTAAAAGAACGCGTGTGTGCTTCAGGAAGTTTGGGGAACAGAGCAGAGGGTGTTTGTGTAACAAAAGAATGTGCTGTGGAGTCCAGCAGCTGAGGTTCTGTTTTTCCTCATGTTCACAGCCTGAGCAACAACCATCTTTCCTTGAACGCTGTTCTCAGTTTGGCAAAGGAAGGAATCGTGTGTCAAAATGTTACTGAACTGTGTGTCAGGTATCAGTGCATGAGAGCTCTTACAAAAGCAAGTAGGTTGTCTCTTTAGATGCTGACTTTAAATGGACACTGTTTTCCACCTTAATTGTTGGCTAATTGAACAAAAATCAATTTGACTCATTTTTTCTTTTCTGTTGGACACAAAATGTGAATTCATAGTATCATGTACTTCCTCTCTCTATTTTTAATAGGTCATTTTATCCTTGGTCTATAAAACCATTTGCAGGGTGTGATATTTCTTCTTGTATAACAGAATTTAAACTTGCTTTTAAGCTCTGCAATATATCAGTCAGGAAATTCTTTACCAACTAGCATAAATTTGCTATCAGTCAGCTAAGTTTACTGAAAATGTGTAGATTTAGCTCTAGCTCTGTGTTCCTTTAAATTATAGGGTTTGGGGTTTTCATGTGTCCAGGATGACAAAGGGTAGATTTTTTAAATCATCCTGTTTCTTGTGGTTGTCTTATGTTCTAAGTTTAACAGGTCAAAGTAATCCCTGGTGTAACTCAAATTGCATATGGCTTTTTCTTATTTTTCTTGCTGGAAGGGAGTTTCTACTGAACCTTTTCCCAACAAACTTCTGGTCTTGCAAAAAAAAAAAAAACCAAACAAACTCCTGGCCCAATGTTTTTCACTGTGTGACTGTCTCATCTGCACTGCAGCCCCAGCTCAACATGTGAGGTGTCCTCTGCCCTCTGAGCACGTGGCTGCTGCTTGGCTGTGCCAACGAGCTGGTGACGCAGATGGCAAGGCCCTCTTTAGCATCCAGGCAGCAGCTTTGGTCCTTAGCAAACACCTCTGCTAAACAAATGGCATCCTTACCCCTGTTCCCTAATATTCACCTGGATCTCTCTTTCAGGGTGGACACCGTGATTATTTATTTTTCTGGGGCATCTGAGAAAGGTCCAAGGTGAGAAACTGCGCTTGTGGTTACGCTGTTACGCTGACTGAAACCATCAGCTTGGTGTCACCATAAACCACACTGGCAGCAGAGCTGGTGAGCTCTGCCCTTGCATCTGGCAGGGCTGGGTCCGCCTGAGCGATGAGAAATGTAACTAAAATAGCTGGTTTTGCACACACCTACAACCAGAGCCACAAAAGCAGATCTGTAGTGCCTGTGTAAGCTTGAAGTGCCATGTTTCTATTGCAAAACTGCTGATAAACACACAACACAGACCTTGTGGCTTCTGCTAGAAAATATAAACCAGGACCCAAGTTGTCAGATATTTCATGAAGGCATATTAAAAGCCAAATATCTTGCTTGTTTGCAGATCTTTGGATTTGAAGTTGAAAGAGAATAAAGAACACGTAATTCCAACTAGACACGTGAAGTTATGGTAAGAGTAGACGTTGAAAGTCCTGCTGGTGCATGTGATTTGCAGATGACAGGTACTGTAGAAGGGCAGGAATAGCAGATGTGTTGGTCCTTAAGGAGAGAGGGTATTTCCACATGTGGAAAAGTGTGAAATGAACCTGAATCAGTAAATAAAAACAAAAATAGAAATCCTATCTGCCTCAGCCAGTGGCACCCCCAGCCCCTCACTGCTCACTAACCCTTCCTGTTCACAGCTTGCAGGATCACAGACTGTCTTCCCAACATGCCAAGAGGATTGTGGCCATTCTCCAGAGCTGTTCCTGTCTCTCTGAAGTGGAGTGAGTGTCTCCTTTCCTTCCTGTTGAGTGGCTGCAGGCAGGTGGTGGGAGCAGGGGATCTTAGAAAGACAGACTGATTTGGGATGGAAGGGGCCTTAAAGATCATAGATTTTCTAAAGCAAGGTGGTTTGGGTCTAAAACATGAATCATGTTGCCCAAGGGCTAAAACTTTTTTGGCTGAAGTTGATTCATGCAGAAATAAGCAGGGAAGGTTGATCTGGGACAGAAGAACAGACCAGGAAAAAAGCAGCTGTAAGAAAGGGAAAGCAAGCAGGTTTTGAGCGCTTTGTTGTTTTTCCTGTTCAAATCAGTCCCAACTAACTGGAAAATGCTTCAGTTTATCAGGCAACGAGCTTGGAGATGAAGGCTGCAGTTGCCTGCTGGAAAGCCTCGCCTGCATATCAATTTCAAAGCAGCTGAAGTAAGTGTTGCCTTGTACAAAACCAACTTGGCCTCTTCTGAAGTGAAATGGTTTCAAGCATGCAGGACACTGGTAGCTGCTTCACTAAGACAGTCCTGTGGGATTTCAGGGACCAGCTAATTGCCTTTTTCTTTCTTAGTCTCAGTCAAAACCGCCTCTCTGTCACCGGCATTTGCAACCTGTTGAAGTCAGTAAATACCTGCCAGAAGGTGACGGAGGTGCAGGTCAGGTATGTAGGTCTTGAATCCTTCCTGGGGTTAATCCCAATGTACAAGTCTGGGAGTTGTGCTCTGAGGTTTTTGTTGAATCACCTCCGGAGTGCAGTGGGTGAAGAACATGTCCCAGGGTGGTTGCTAGCACTGGCACTTGGGGATACGCTGCTGTAAGCTGATTTTATCAGGGCCATCAGCCACAGCTTGAGAGCTTACAAAACTGGCTGTCCTTTCATGCATGGGGCAGTTTTAAAATGCTTCCCTGCTCTATGCCTTGGGAAGTTTTGGAGACAGGAGCTCCTGATGACAGGAACATCTCTGCGGAGCGTGAGAACTGGTGACACCTCCTGGAGCAGAACTGGAAGTTCTCCTCTATTGCTTTCACTTGAAAACACACTGGAGTTCAAGTACAGCAATTTTGTCTGCGATTTGTCTAGTGATTCAGAGATACTGGATCATCAGATACTGCATGATTTGATCCAACCAGCATTTAAAACTGGTGGAGATTATTTTTTTCTTGCTTTGGGAGTGTTTTAAGCACAAGTGATTGGTGTCACCAGAGTTTTACAGAACAAAAGCAAACAAGAAGTCCTGTAAATAACCACACCATGACATCGATTGATTGCTTCTCTTCTTCACAGCCTCTGTCATGATACTGCAGTCCTGAGGTTTAGAGAAGACAGAGAGTTTGCTTGCCTTCCTCCTAGGTAGGCTGTGTGTGCACAAATGGTGTTATCTCAGCATCCTGTTTAGTTCTTGCGTCCTGTGTAGGTACCAAGGGTAACACCCTACTTCACAGCAGTTCCTGCCTCCCACCCCAACCCCCAAATCTAAATGTGGAACTGTCTCCTGGCTTTCTCAGCCGCTTTAAAAGTTGTCACTGCCTTCTGTAGTGTTTTATGTCTCTAGAGCACACTTCAACCCATAGCATCCTAAGCAGAGCAGGCTGTTTAATGACACCTGTGCTATCTGATAATAGTGAGGGTAAAAAACCAAGTGAATGCCACACCAAATTCTGAAAAGATTCACAGATCCCTGCAGTTCAGAACACTAAGCGTTCTGGATCATGGTACTCCTAACTCATGAGATGTTTGGAGTTTAATTTTTCCTTTCAGAAAATTATAGTTAAAACGGCTCAGCCTGAAGGTTTTGACCAAGAAATGGTTTCCTGTTGCTCCTGGAATTTTAGGTTCGCTATTTATACCCTTGTTCTCTGTGGACTGAGCCCACTGTAAAATAGCATTTCCCATGGTACACCTGCATTCCACCTCTTGCCCAGAGAGAAACAGCAGAGCTGTCATGGGGTACAGCCCAGTGGTTGTGCTTGAAAGAGAGTGACAGCCTGAGACACATGACCTGTGGTCTCCTTTAAGGCACCAGGTGACATTTCAAACTCTGATGGTTTAGGATTTGCATGTTCCATTTAGTTATGAATAGTCAGATTTAGCTATCGTTTCACTGTTTATAGTTGTAGTTTTTAGTGTTACAGTTTAGTTAGTTATAGGCAGTTCCATTTAGTTATGAATAGTCAGATTTTTGTACAGACTCTTCACAAAACTTGTTTAGGCAAAAGCTAAATTCAGCAAAATTCAGCTAAATTCAGCAAAAGCTTAATTCTCCACCAAACTGTAGCTTAGATAGAAATATCTCTTTCCCCTTCCCCCCAGTTGCCTGCATGCTCAAATATTTGGTTAGAAAAGGAGAGCTTGCAATCGGCAAGAGACAGGCGTGGGCTGGAGCCATGGTAGCCGCAGGGATCTGCCAAATTGCTAAAGCAAAAGTGTTTTACCTTTGTCTGGTTTTGTGCTCACTTAGGGAAGAGCCTGTGTTCTCTACTGATGACCAACAACACGGGGAGGAAAACCAGACAACTAACAATCCCCAAAAAATAAGGTACCTTGGCCAATTTTCATTGTATTTCGTGCATGTCCTGTCTCTGGATCCTCTGTCCAGTGTAACCTGCATCCCTGAGCAGTGAATCACAGGAGAACTGGGGCTCTCCCCAGTGCCAGCAGCTCGGGGTGCAGCTGCAGGCTGTGCTCTGGGTGGGGGAAATGGCTGGAGCCCCCAGCAAGGGGCAGTGACCTGGTGCCCACCCTGAGCCTCACAAAGGACACAGGGACCTGCAGTGCCAGGCAAGGGGTGGCACATCACCTGGAGACTCTCTGGGAGCTGGTGAGCAGCGAGGTATTTCAAAGGGATTGTTTAATTTCATTATCTCCTCATTGATTCTCTAGTTTTCAGAGGAGTGAAGTTTACAACCTTGCTTGAAATCCTGCAGACCTGGCTGACTGATTTATTTTTTTCCCCATAGACTGACAGACTGTAATTTTCAAGCCAGTGACCTGAAGAATCTGTGTGCAGTCCTGAAGGAATGTGGCCACATCTCCGAGCTGGAGTGAGTCCTCCTTTACTCCCATGGTCTTTACCTGCAGTTATTTGGGATGCTGAGAAAATGCCACCTGTTTGTTCTGCAGCGTTGTATTATTACAGATAATAGAGCTGATGGTGCCTATTGGGTTTTTTACTATGGAAATGAAATGCCTTTCTTTAAATCCTAGCCTATCACATAATTATCTGGGAGATGAGGGACTTTTGCAGCTGTTTCAGTGCCTGCCAAAACTGAAAATGCTACGTTCTCTCAAGTGAGTAGCTCCTGTTTTTTCTTTATGCCTGGATTGGGTTTTGTGAAGTATTGCTTGTGGAAGCACAGTGCACATTTGGGAAGGGCTCTTCAGGATCAGTTTCAGTAATATTCTGTGTTGGGCAGATGCACTGTGCTGTCTGGTCTGTCTCCACCTCCAGTCCAGAACAGATTGACTCCACTTGAAGTTGATTTCAGTTGAGTTCAGTGCCTGAGAGCCCCTGTGCTTGCTCCTCCATGAAGGGGACAGGTGTTCTTGTGTCAGCTGTGGCACCTGCTTTCTGAAACAGCCACAGGTCTTTAGCAACTCACTGCATTTTTCCTCTTCAAGCTCCTCAATGGGAGGGGGAGCAGTCCTTCCTCTCCTGAGGGGAGCAGCTTTGAAGGAAGGGAAGTGCTGGGAAGCTTCAGCTTCAGTGATGGAGTCTGAATGCATCTGCAGTGGTGGCTTGTGCTTATCTGGGTATTTCCCCCGGCACTCCCCTTGCAAGTGCACTGTACAGAACTGTGGCTTAAGGAGTGTGGCACCATCCTGCACTATTGAAAGAAATATTTATTGTTCCTGTTCGATTAATTGAACTGTTCTCAAGACAAGACCGCTCCAGTTACAGACAGTTGGAACAGGTTGCCCTGAGAGACTGTGAATTCTCTGTCTTTGGAGGTGTTAAAAACCCAGCTGTACAAGGTCTTGAGCAGTCTCCTCCATGCTAACCCTCCTCTGAGCAGGAGAGTTTGACTAGATCAGCTCTAGAGGTCCATTCCAGCCTCAGCTATTCTGTGATTCTCTGAACACTAAAAGTGAGGGATGAATTTAAAATATATGGGAGTGATTGTGCTGGCAGAACTGCAGTTGGAAACACAGGCAGAAGGCAGCAAAGAAGCAGCCTGAGAGTGCTGCACAAGGATCACCATTCTGTGGCGTGGTGTAAATTGCCGTCAGTTTCGCTTGCATCAGCTGATTTCATCTTTTCCTTCTGTAGGTTTAACAACAACCAGATCTCCCTGAACTCTGTGTTTTTCTTAGCTCAGTCCTTATCTACATTGCAACACATTAAAACAGTGAGCCTCAGGTATGACCAGGAGTACTTTTGCTATTTTTTTTGCTATTTAAAACCTCAAACTGTGGGTTTTGAGGAGTGATACAGGAGCTTGTGTTATCTAACTCCTTATCTACATTGCAACACATTAAAACAGTGAGCCTCAGGTATGACCAGGAGTACTTTTGCTATTTTTTTTGCTATTTAAAACCTCAAACTGTGGGTTTTGAGGAGTGATACAGGAGCTTGTGTTATCTAACTCCATGCTGATGATGTTCTTTTCTGGTTACAGCTTAGGACACACACAAGTGGTTCATCTGACCTTTTGGGAAAGAGTCAGGTAAAATCATACCCACTCATCTAAGCCTTTAAAACTTCTTGTGAAATTTTAAACAGAAGGTGATGTGTGGGTCCCTGAGGTGTGTCAGTTAAAGAGCCCCTTGGCTCCAGACTCCAGCCAGGGTGGGGGAAGCACAGTGAGCTGTTTCATGGCTGATGGATTGACAGCAGCTTGAGGGCACAGCCAGCAGCCTCCAGCTGCTGATACAGGCTGCAGTCATCTCCCTGCTGGGCCAGGACACAGCCAATGCCCAATGCTGAGTGTGTGCAGAACTCTCTGGAGGCTGGAAGAGGGATAATAAGGCTCTTTTTCTTCTGGGGATGGGGTGAGCCTCATCCTGGCAGGTGGTGAGGGAAGGCAGATTGGAACATGAGGCCACTGCCTCACCCCCTTCCTGGGGAGCTGGCTACACAGGGGCAAGAACGTCAGCACAACTCATGGGCTAAACTGCTCTTTCCCCAGAAGTACCAGCAGATGGAGAAGTGGTTCCCTGGCACATCCCAAGCAGGAAGCAAAAGGACAGTGCTTTTGGTATGGCAGCCCCAGCTCCCCTTTGTCACCAGGGCTGTAGGGAGAGATGATTGTGGGGGTTTGTGTCTTCAGTGCAGTGTGGTGTGTGGGACAGACCCATCCCTTCAGCTGTCTCCTCAGAGAGGAAAATAAATAGTGCATCTTTTGCTTGGTTTGAGGGGATTGTCTTGCTTTCCAGCAGAGGAAGCTTCTACCCATAAATAATGAGAGGCAGATCTGTCTGGCTACTACATTTGTCCCACAGAGACCTGCCAGTTTGTCACCCAAAAAGGTTTCTATTATTTCCTTTTTGGAGAAGGACATAGGAGGCACCATTTCCAGCCTTCCTCTGGGAGAGCTGAGACAGTGCTGAGCAGGGAAAGATGCTGCCCAGTCTCCTGAGACAACTGAATCACCAATGGCGTGGCTCTAGGGAGACAACACCCAAAGTATGGGTATTTTGGTGGACTGCCTCTCTCGAGTCAGCTCAGGGATGGTGAAGTCACCTGGTTATCACAGGTTTTGATTTCTCGGTCCTAGACTGAGGGTAGCAAAAAATATGTATTATATCTATATCTCTATGTCTATATCTATATCTATATCTATATCATGTCTATATCTATATCTATCTCTCTCTCTCTATATATATATAATATATATATTGGAAGTGAGAGGGTCACTATGGGCCTTGTCCTGGGATGTCAGGCTCTGGGATATGCAGGGAGTGTTGGCATCCTGTGGTCATGTTCAGCTCCTGAGTGCTTTGTTTGCCTCAGTCTCAGGGACTGCAGAGTGGGTCCAGAGGATGTGACCAGGCTGTGCCAGATCCTGGCTCAATGTCCCCAGCTGACAGAAATCGAGTAAGTGTGGTGCACTTGTCAGCCTGTCTGTCTGTCCCCCCAACCCCCAGACACAGATTTGATGTTCAGGGTGGCAGCTGGTGTACATCAGCTCTGCTCTCACCACATCTTCCCAGGAGTTCCCACTGAACTTCACCCAGATACTCAGATAAACCCAGACTTCCTACCACCCTGTTTCAAAGAGACCTTGGCCTCTCCTAAGTCTACCACATCAGTGTGTGAATACCCCAGAACACGTGTGTGTTCTCATAATCTTCCTCAGTCCTGTGTCTAGACACAAATTTTGTCATCTGTTCCTCGAGACCTTGGCTTGTACTACAGCCAGAGCAAGAGCTCCTGGCATCCTAAGCCATGAGCTCTGCTCCTGAAGAGGTTGTCACTCCAGGCAGGAGCTTGGCACCAAGAAAATTAGAAGAATACTGGTCAGAACAAAGACTGAGGAAGAGCAAATAAAAATTACATAATACCCCTATTGTCTGCGTGAAAGACATCAGTGGCATCATTTTATAAATGTACAGTAATGGAAAAGTAAGACTCTTGAAACTGGAATGTTAATTGGCTGTAGGATGTAGAGAAACACAGAGATCAGGCTGTAAGGACTAAATCTTGCCCAACTTTCACGGCATTTCTGGACATGTCCTTTTACAGAATTTGCCCATAACACCGTGTGCATGTGTCCATGTCCATGTAAATGTTATAGAAGTAATTAGGGATTGAACCAGTTTCTCATGGGTTTTGTTTCCTTCCATGTTTTACAGTCTGTCTGGAAATTCATTGAGTGTCCAGAGCATTGAGAGATTACTGAGCTTTCTGCCGTCCCTCTGTCATCTGACACTACTGAGGTAATGTTTGGGGTCCCTGCTTTAACTGCTGCCATGAAACATTGGTTTGGGAAGTGTTAATACCACAGCATATCTTGGGAGCATTAATCAGTAATTATAGACTAACAGGCAAGGCAAAGAAAATGCAGAAATGCTTTCACACCCATTGCTCTCTTGTTTTTAGAAGAAAAGCAGCACTTTAATGCTATTTAGCAGAGGGGGAAAAAAGGACAGGAGGAAAGTTATCTGCCCTGGGCACAGCATATCATATAATCCTCACTTAGCAGCTCCCATGGAACATGACTTCCAGCATCCATGACAAGTGTAGGAAATGCTGGTTGACACACGGTGACAAGGCACCAGCTATTTGTGTGGTCAGTGCCTCACAGTTCTGTCCCTGCATGGATCTGACATCCTGCCACGCTTGACACAAAAGGTGTTTTCTGGCAGCATATCAGCCATTTGTGCTGGAATTTGGCCCAGAGAAGCGCTGTCAGGGGCTAGGGCACTCCACTGTGTGGACAAAAAGCCCAGAAGGAGCTTGGCCACCTTTCACAAGGTGTTGTAGCGTGGAGGAGCTGCAGGGTCTGGTGAGACTGAATTTGCCCAGTCAGGAGGTTGCTTCCAGTGTGGGGTACCTCTAGTCCAGTAGCCCCAAAGAGGAGTTGTTCAGTGTAAGCCCTTGGTCTGTATCCCCTTTTTAGTCAAAGGGGACTAAAGGAGACTCTCCTTTAGTTAAAGGAACGCTGGGTGCCAATGCTCAAATCTTTAGGTCCTTGCTCCCTCATCCCGACTTAATGGGATGTATTCAATCTTTTGTGTCTCAAAATGAACGATGAGGAAATTGGGTCATGTGTATGGGAGCCTCTCTTCTTAGGAGCTGATTTAATTGTTTCTTCTTTCCCCTCCTTTACAGTGTTAGGAAAAACCCCTTGTCCCCACGTTGTGCTGTTTTACTCCTCAACTCCATCAACCTCTGTGAGCGGGTCAGAGTGGTGGAGGTCCGGTAAGACACTCAGACTGTTTGGAGCCCAGCAGCTCAGCCTTCAAGGGAATACAAAGCCTGCCATCTTTGAAGACCAGTGCTGAAGGACTGTCTTTTGTGTCTGCTTCAGGTCAAGTGAAAATGCCTTCTTGCACTTGGGAGCAAGCACGCGAAGCCAAAGGACGTCCTGCAGGTACTGGCATAGAACTGTAATTCACTTGTGGCTGGGTTTGAAGCACTAGTGCAGGGAGCCAGATTTCCTCATCTACTGAGAATTCTCATGGGTTGGTGGCCAAGGAGCTTGGGCTAGTAACTTAAGATTTAGGGCTCAATTCCTCTGCTTAAGTGCAATTCAGAACCATTTGGATGCACTGGGATGGCAGAGACCTGTGCTTTTCTCTTTTTTTCTGGACTGCTTATGATCATCTTGAGCTGCACCAAATTCTGCTGCACAAGCACCTGAATTGAGCCCTCATCACTGCGTTTTCCAAATGTGTGCCTCAAATTCTGGGTGATAATCTCCATATGAACATCTGTGTGATGTGAGATGTGTCTGCAGCCCCGCTGGGAGCAATGGTTCCTAAGTACCCCTGGAGAGAAAACTGTCAAGTGTCTCCATTCCGGCGCCAAGGAGATGGCAAAAAACATGAATGCTGCACGGAGAGTGGTGTAAAAGTGCAGCTGCTGGTGGGCAGTTCTCAGTGCTTGGGCTGAGCTGGTTGCTGGCCATGCTTTAACTCCCCTGCTGTCTCACACAGGCTGACGGGCTGTGCCATCGGGGAAGGGCAGGTAGAGGAGCTCTGCAGCATCCTGGAGCAGCACGGGTGGCTGGCAGAAGTAGAGTAAGTAGGGCTTGGGATGTTACAGCAGAGTCACTGAGGGAGAGCTGTGTTTGTGGGGTTTGAGGAAGAGCTGTGTTTGTGGGGTTCAGCATTGCCTGGAGTTTTTCCCAGCCTGTCTGCGAGAGTATGCGTGCTCATTCAGGCTGCTGAGGAACACAATCAGTTGGAAATAATACAGGTCCTTCTGCGCTGGTGGGACAACTTCCTTGGGATCTTCACTCCATGACTGTTTTGAGGAATTTGTTGCTTCCCCTGAGCTCTTCATTTGAGCTTGCTCTGGAGCTTATGCATGAGGTAGTTTCATAAGGCAGTGGTTTGTTTTAAACAGACCTTTATTGGCTAAGCTAGGATTTAAGTCCAGGAAATTGGAGTTTTTTCTTCAAAGCTTCTCAGAGGAGCATTGCTGTTTAAAAGAATCATAGAATTATAGAATAATTTTTTTGAAAAGGATCTTTACAGGCCATCTACTCTAACCCCCTGTCATGAGCAGGGACATCTTCAACTAGATCAGGTTTCTCAGAACCCTGTCCAACCAGGCCTTGAATATTTCCAGGGATGGGGAAACCCCCACCTCTCTGGCCAACCTGTTCCAAAGGCTGAGTTTTGGTCGGCCACATTGTTCTTCTGCCTTTCAGTCTCTCCAGGAATCAGCTGGGAGATGAAGGCCTGAGGTGCCTCTTGGACCACCTGCATCGAGTGCCCGGTACCTGTTCCCTCAAGTAAGAGCACATACACTGAACCTGAGGTGCCCCAGCAGAAGGGTGTTGGTGTGACCCCCCCTGAAGCTGGTGCTCTCTCCTGTCTGAGGAGAAAAGCTCCGAGTCACGAGCACACTTTGAGACCCCCAGACCACGGTGACTCAGGGTCAGCTCCAAAAAGGGACGAAATAAGCAAGTCTTTTTGTTAGTGTCAGCAGGAAATAGCAATGACCAGAGTGGGGAGGTGGGACTGAAGTTGACCCAGTCTCCAGAGTTTTCAGTTCATCACTTTTCTCTGTGTGTTGTCCTCTTTGAGTAACTCAAGACCCACGGGTGCTGTGAGCTGAGCTGTGTGAGCTGAGCTGTGCCCTACACCAGCCTCTCCCCTTCCCTTTCTGGTGGGGCAGTAAATGCTCCAGCTGCTGCTCCTTGCTGAAGTGCAAGGAACAAATTGCATTTGCTGTGTCCCCCAAGTCATCAGTGCTGTGTCCTGGAGGGGTTCTGTGCACTGACCACAGCTGAAGGGGCCCAGCATCCCTCAAACTCCCCTATCTTTGGTGCCAACTTGAATTTTGCCTCTGTGGCTGAGGAGCCTGGGGACGACCCTCAATCCTGACACATGAAAATCCTTCCTTCTCTTCTCTGCAGTCTCAGCCATAATGGGATTTCTCAGGATGGAGTCCTGCATCTCATAAATGCCTTTGTCACATCTGGAAACACCTCAGAAGTTCAAGTCAGGTGACTGTTGCTCTTCATTAATTCTTCCCTGCTTGTTTTCCTTTTAATTATTGAAAGTTTGCGATTTTCAGGTCATAATGAGGGCTATGTTTTCAACTACCTTTATGTCCAACTGCCTAAAGCATTTGTTTATGTCCATTTCTAATGGCCAAACATAGCTGCCAAGCAGAACTATCATTCCACAGGGCCAGGTTATTTTTGTGTAGAGAGACACAGATATTCAGCTGTACCAATTATTGTCATGTATGTATCTGTTAATGAACCTCTTCAGGGCAGGAGTCAGCATTTGCTATCTAAGGCTCTCTTCAGTGTGTTGAGATTTCAGAGGCAATATAAAGCAATTTCCCATGTTCTTTACTTGGATTTGCATCTTTATCTCCTTTCCTCTCAGGCAAAAATATCCCATGGGCTCTGGGCCTGCTGCTCTGGCATGAAGTGCTTTTCTCACAGATTCCAGTCATGAGACTGGGCCATGCTGCACATCTGTGGGACCTTATCAGTGTTTATGTTCATGGGACCGGCTGGTCTCTCCTGAACCAGTTTTACCCAGGGGCACTTCCATTCATTCCTGCAGTTACATGTGGGTGCTGAATCTTTGGGCTACTTTAAAGCAGATAAGTCTCCTGTTGTACCTCTCCCCAGAGCTCAGCTGAGAGTGCAGAGGAGGCAGATAAAAGCAGGACAGGTCAGGATTGCTTCTCCAAACACCAGTGCTGCTTTATGCCAATTTAGCATTAGTGAGATGTTACTGAAGCATTTCCCTGGGCTGGTTTATTTCAGGGAGGGTGAGCTGGGCCAGGTACCTCTGTCACTGCTGTGCTGGATTGCTTTCTGGAGCTAAGTATCATTAAATTCTGACCACTGGGAAAAATAGTAATTATCCCTCCAAATCTCATACTTTGTCTTCTCTGTGCAGTTTGTGCTCCAAAGCAACTTTAATCATCAAGCTGACAAGCGGAGATGACCCAAGAAAGATTTTAAGGTAACGTTACAGACTTTTTATGGTGATTTCTTTGGCAAAGGTGGTGTCCTTTTTCTAGGGACAAGGCAAACAAAACCTCTTTTTGCCCCTGGCTGCTGGCATGGAGATATTTTAGGTTAATATCTGACATGTTTCCTTTGACTCACGTTCTGAGAAGAGCTTCCTCACATCACAGAGAATCCCACATCCCTTTCTCTCTTTGCTTCCCCACTGCCTGTTCCTCACCTGGGCACCTGTAGGTGTGCCTCCAGTCCCTGCCACAGGACAGGGTGCTACAAAAACCAGTGCCACTATAGCATAAGGAATGTTCTACCAGAACATCTCAACAGATGCTTTTGAAGTGTTGCCACAATCGTTTTTTGGAAACCCTTAAAGGTGTTTCAGGTTTTTGTGCCATCCTTCTTTCTCTGTGGGGTTAGGCTGTGATGCCTGAGATTTCTGGATCAGAAAGCCTGAAATGTGATGAACTAAGGCTGTTCTCTTTCTCATCCTTTCAGACTGGCAGAGTGCAACTTTCAGCCAGAGCACTTGGAAAAGTTGTTCTCGCTCCTGGAAAAGTGCACTGGTCTGACGGAGTACACGTGAGTTAATGGCTCTTGGACCCGTCTGGGTGGGCTCGTTTGTGAGCTGTTGATTACAGTGAGCTTTGGTTCTAGGTCCTCAAATAACAACATGACATTCCAAGCTGCAGAAAGACTTTTGCATTCCCTGAGTAAAGATCTGGGGCTGCTGAAAATCAGGTACTGTTTCACTGTTCTTTTTTAGATACTGGTCTGAGACTGGTCTGATCTTCTAAGATCTCCTTTCATCAAAACCAAAAGTGAACTGTGCTTCTTCCAAAGGCAGGTAGCACTGGCCTGAGAAATTCCCATGGCTGACTCTGTTATTGGTATTTGGCTTTATCTCCTTGATTCCTGCTGAGCCTTGTGTAGAGCTCTGGCCATAAACTCTGCTGTCTCTGTAGACCACTGCCAGCCTCACAAACAAGGGTGACAATTCTGGTGGACACATTCCTACTGCCAGAGCATCCTGCTCTTTACCTGGGTAGCAAATTCTCCACTCCTCTGCAGGGCAGCTGGGCTACTTCTGCCTGCTCCCAGTTTGCACCCCGTTTCCCATGCAGACATTACTCTGCTAAGCCAAGCAGCCTTTCCATGTACTGAGAGTGTGGAACACTCAGCTGACGGAGGCAGAGGTGGATCCATGCACGTGAATAAAGCAGAGCTGCCTGCATTCTCCTTTGCAGCATAGAAGAGCCGTGGGTGTGCAAAGAGAGAGTCGTGAACCTTCTTGAGCTGGCTGTCCAGGCCTCTGGAAACATCACTGAGATCACGTAAGTGGCACCTCAGGTTCTGGTGTCTTTCAGATATTTTCTTTTAGCCTGATACTCTTAAGGAAATGGGCTTGAAGCCAGCACTGGATCTTCTGTTCTTTATTCACTGTCTCCAGTGCATCTGTGAGCTATTAGCCCACTTGAAGCAATTTTAACCCAAATGGCTGGTGGGTAGAAGTGCTTAGAAGGTTTGTGGTCGCACAACTCAGAAGGTTTAATGGAAAGGAGACCATGTTCCTGGTTGCTCTTGGGAGAAAGGGGGCCACGATTAGTCTGGCTTTGGAGCTAGGTTAAACATTACAAACCTCTTCAGAGATGGGTGATTAGCTTTCATCTTCCAGCATAGTCTTGTCCCATCAGGTCCTCCTGATTTTTCCTACGGAAAATAGTATTTTTTCTCCCTCAGGAGCGCACAGTTTTATGATGTTCTCTAATCTCTACGTTTTCAGGATATGTAAAGATAAAACCCTCTTCCAATTAGTCATAAGGTTCCCAAACTGCCTGGAGAAGGTAGAATCAGTCGTTAGCAGGTGAGAAAGCAACTATTTATCATCATTTTCTGCTTGCTCGGAATTTCACTGTGGGATGAAAAATATTTTCAGAGTGTCTAAGGCTCTAGTCTCCATGGGTTCAGTCTCAGAGTGCCTCTGTGCCACACACGTGGAAGAAATCTTATGCATGTGCATGTGTCCTTTGGCTGCTCTTCTTCAGGCCCATACCCTGGACCTAAACAAGTAAAAAAATCCACCTACCTTCCTGGGAGCAAACGGGAAACAGGAGCACTTTGAAGAACCTTAAGAGATGTTGGCTTCTGCATGAGTGTGCAGAGAGAGCAGCAGCAGTGTCCTTTTGTGCAGCTGAAGGAAGAGGCAGCTCTTGTCCTGGGCAGTGGGGACGGGCTCTGTTTCTCTGCACTGAACAGTAACATAAATGGGACATGGCAGGAAAGCCCCAGGTGGGCACTTGAAAGCCCTGATCTGTCCCTAATTGTGTCCCTGGGGAGCACCAGATGCTGCAGTGGGCTCTGCTGATCCTCACTGACAGTTGTGCTGCGTGTTTGTATCCTGCAGACTGAGTCTGTACAAGCCAGAAATCAAGAACTCCTCCTTCTTCCAAAGGCTTTGTGAAAAATGTGCTCAGCTCCAGGAGCTGAGGTGAGTTGCCAGGCATTGTAAAGGATTTTGTGGGAGGGGAGCAGCTTGTCCTTGTGAGTGTAGCACACTGAACACACAGCAGGGCATGGGAGAGGCCAGTTCAAGGTCCCAGTCCCTGCCCTTTGGGTCCCCTACTTGGAATGTTTGAATGGAAAATGGAAAAAACCCCTAGACCTGGTAGCATCCTGGGGTACCCTTTGAAATCACCTAAATCTCCCAGTGCCCAGCTCCCATGGGACTTTGCCAATATCAGTGTTGTGTCACTCCTTCAGCGTCCCAGCACTGCTGTGCTTTATCTGTGAGCT
Organism: Dicrurus megarhynchus; assembly: GCA_013399195.1. Taxonomy (NCBI): domain Eukaryota; kingdom Metazoa; phylum Chordata; class Aves; order Passeriformes; family Dicruridae; genus Dicrurus; species Dicrurus megarhynchus. The sequence goes on from VXAD01008433.1 coordinate 214,765, forward strand.
TGGCACAGAGCTTCTGCCACCACTGGACACAGCCCAGACCTGTCATTCCCTCCTTGCAGATGGTCTCACGTGGAACTCCACGAGGATGAAGCAGAAATGGTAGTCAGGATTTTGCTACCCCTTCCAGAGCTGAAGATGTTTGGGTATGTCCCTAGCTGTGATCTTTTCCACATATTTATTATTTGCTCAGTCCTGTGCCTCACACCATTCCCCTTAGTCCTGCACACAAGGGGTGTGGAAATCTTCCCAAACTTACTGGTCCCTGATGTCTGTGCTGTCTGGGATTTGGGATGGGGCAGTTTGCCTGTCAGTGGACTAATCTCCTCTTTCTCAGTGTGCTGAGACTTAATCTTCTCACTTGATCCTTGCTGTTTTGCAGGCTGACCTCTAGCAGTGTTACACCAGCTGGAATCAATTATTTGATCTCAGGTTTGCAGAATTGCCAGGCCATTGAAGAGCTCAGGTGAGTGTGCTGTTACCAGGCTGTCCAGAGGCTGCCAGGTCTTTCTAGAAGCTTTAGCTAAACTTCAGCCTCTCTTCTGCATGTAGTGTGGACAGATGTACGTTTCCTGATGGCTGGAGGACTTCAGATAGGGAAGAAGCAACAATTATTTTTTATTTGCAGTGAACAGTGAGAGAGACAAAGATCAGTAGTCTGGGGAGTGGAGAATCAAATGTTTTGGTAGTGGTTTTTCTGCATGGATCTTGTTCTCTTGTGGTCACCTTGCTTCATGAGAGGCTGGGCTCTTGCTCCAGAGGTTTGGGATTCTGTTGGTATTTTACCAGAATCCAGACAGGTCCATTTGAATTGCATTAGAGAAGAAAACTGAAATTATTTATAGGGACTGGAATACACTTCCCCATCTCTCCCACCCTTGTTCTGCTCCCCTCTGTGCCGAGTGCTCGCACAACTGTCCCTGGGTAGTTAATTGTACCTTTGTTATTTCATCTCTCAGCCTGGAATACATGCAACTCAGCAGTGCTGCCATCCCTGAGCTTGCTCTGGGGCTTTGTGAGATGCCATCCCTGAAGAGGCTTAGGTAAGTACATGACTGCAGCTCGGTGCTGGCCCGGCTTGGGATGCTGAGTAGCAGGGGTTTAATGTCCTTTTTCCTGGGGATGTTGTTTCCAGCTTGAACCACAACAGTATTGGTAATGATGGCTGCTCCAGGCTCGCAGGAACCTTGAGGAATATGCACAACATGGAGGAAATCAAGTAAGTTTCTCCTTTCTTGCAGGGAGGTGACCATTAGTGCCAACATTTGGAGAGACTAGATGTGCCTATACACGGTGTTTTAACAAAAGCAGGGAGGTTGCAAAATGCTCATGTATGAGGTACCTTGGGCTAGAGGAAATCAGAACTTGATGTTCAGAAAATGAAACTTTGGTCTTACCCCACTCTGCTGCAGTCATGTAGAAAATGGATTAAACAGGATCTAAATCTTCCCTGGGATCCAGAATAGGACTAGAGACTCCCTTCTGTCCTGGGAGAGCCTCAGACCCAGCATTTGCCTGGTCTGCAAAGATCTGAATCTGAAGTCAACCCCAGGCTTGCTCTGCTTTCTCCCTCTCTTGCCAGATGCTGTCCATTCTCCACTGTAGCAATTTGGAAAATAGTAACAACCTCTCTTCATCCTGTCTTGGTATTCTGGCTGAAGTAATTTCCCACCCATCAACAGGATCCAGTGATTTTAATTGTTCTTTGCAATTTTTTAAATTCCTCATTAACACCTATTAATTTTTGTGAGACGGATGAGACAAACACCTCTTTGATTCTGCTGGCAAGGCCCGAGGTGTCATCCAGAAAATGGGACACATTAAATAAGATCTTGTACTTGCCTGGTGTTTTCCTTTACAACACAGCCTTCCTTCTCTTCCTTAAAGCTTAAGCCACAACAAGATTGGGGATCCAGGCCTGATAAATCTTGCTGCCGTCCTGCTGGAAATGCAAAACCTGAAGAAAATCGAGTGAGTCCCTTTGTTTTGGCTCAGCTGTTTTGGTCATGGCCGGGGTTGGTGGGGAAGCCTGTGTGGGAATCCCTGTGCTGCCTTCTCTTGGACAGTGTTACACCTTCCAGCATTTTCAATGCACAATCCACCAAACCAATGGAAGGTGTTCCCTCTCCTGCCCTTCCCCTGTACAGCCAGGACTGGCCATGACTTTCTCTGCAGAGCAGAGACTCCCTGAGAGTGAGGTTATGGCTATGTCCTCGTGCTCCAGAGACATTTGCCAACCCTCACCAGCTGCTCAAACACGGAGCTCTCTGGTGTAGTTGTGTCCTGGAAAATAAATCTGCAGCCTGTTGGGAATCGTACAAGTCTCATATCCAAGCAGCCCCTTTCCTTGGGGTGTGTAGGGTTCCCAGTGTGGTGGCCCCCTGTGTGTCCACACTGCTTTCTTTTACTAGTGGAAGTAGAGCTGAAATTGAGAATTTGTCAAAGCCAGGACACAGCCTCTAGGCAAGGCTCCCTGAGACATGGATTCAAACTGGTCCTTCTCCCAGGGAACAGGAATTAGAGGATCCAGGCTCTTTGTTAGGCTCAGCTCTTGGGGTAAGCCTTGTAACTTCTTGAAATGAAAAACTTGGAAATGACTTGAAGCAAGACAAGGAAATTCCCAGTTCTGTCTGCGAGAGGGAAAACTGCTCCTTCCCTACAGTACCTGCAGGGCCAGGAGTTACTCAGCACTTGACAAAAGAACCTAAAAATCCCCAGACCATTTCCCAGAGACCCAAGTCTCCCATCACAGCAGGCAAACAGTGAAATATTTTAAGCTGGTACATTCTGGTTCTCATTTATTCACTGAGAGTCTCATGCTCATTTTAGCCTTTCAGGGAATTGTCCTAGTCCTGCTGGAGGGGAAAAGCTGATGGAAGCTCTTGCCCATTGCAAGCACATCGAGGAGTTACTGTAAGTTGTCATTTCTAGTGTCCCTTTGGGAAGCTGGGCAAAAATCAAGGCATAGAAATCTGATATGGCTCCAATAAAGATAGGATCAATTTTACCACTGATTCTTGTGAGAGCAGGGTAAAAACTCTGCTCCACACCACAGAAATGTGTGGTGCTAGGTGTGGAGGGTTTGGGGATTGGTTGCTGGATTGTCTTGAAGACTTCTAAAAACTGTACAGTCTGCATTAGTGGGCTAATGGATTCAAGAGCTGAATCTGCAGGTTCATAGGGAGTGTCTCAGGCACAGGGGCTGTTCAGTGCCTGTGTTGCCCAAGAAATCACCATTAATCTATGTGGCTGCAGAAATGGAGGAGAAGTGGACAGATAAAGGCTTTACATATTCAGATATATTGATGTTCTGTTCTAGACCAGTTTAAAGAATGTATGTGCCCTGGCATGTTAAATAAATAAAATTTTAAAATAACGAATAAGAAAAAGTTCCAGTTAAACTACTGGAACTGTCCATGTAAACATCAGATTACAGTGTGTGGACTAAGGGCACATATGAAAAAGTGCAATTTCAGTTCAATTCCAGCTCAGGTAACTCAGAAAGGGAGACAAGTGTGCTCCTGAGAAGTGCAGAGCAGTTTTACTTCCCTGTTTAACTTCTGCCGCAGGATTGCAAAACCTCGTTGTTTCTTCCTCCCACCCTCAGAGTCCTTTGAATCAGGGACATTGGGCCCTTTCAGCACAGTCCCAGGCACACGTGGGTGAGGAATGGGGATCACACATCCATGTGGGTGACACGCAGGTGAGGAATGAGGCTCTGGACTTCACTGCCAGTAATGTTTCATTTCTGCTTTTTCCAGACTATCAAGGAATGGTTTTGGAGACAGAACAGCAGTGACACTTGCCCTCTGTCTGCCTCACATGACCAACCTGAAGATCCTGCAGTAAGTGTCAGGCTGGATATCCTGGGGAATATGGGGATCGCTGAAGGAAGGAATGGGAAAAGGCACTGGTGTCTTGTTTAGAGAGCAATTTCAGTGTCCCAGGATTGAGAAACCCTCCACAATTACTCTGCTGTAAGAGTCACATAAATCCTTCTTGCTTAATCTCTTGCAGCATTAGCTTTAGAGATGAACCAGGTAGTGAGCATGCAGTAAAATAAGCCTTAAAACTGTTTTTGAGTATGTTGGTTTCTGAGGCCTCTGGTGGAATGTAAGCGTAAAGATGAGCATCTTTTATGGGCCCTCACTTTTCTGTGCAGGCACCTCTGAGTCATTTCTTTTTCCTGAACTCAGTGATACTGTATTTTTAAAACTTTTGTGGGAGTCTTTCCAGGACTCTAACATGCAGGACTTCCTTGTACTGTTTTATAGTAACAAAGCAAGAAATTGGTGAGCTAGAAGAGCTCACTGGGCTCAGTTAGCCTAGAGGTGTCTCTTCCAGCTTGTGTCTAAGATGTCATCAAGAGATAACTTAGAAAAGGAATCCCAGTGGCAGGAGACCACCTCTGGATAGGTTCTTGGCAAGTTAAATATGAGCTTTTGTTACAGCTTTATTCCAAAATAATCCTTCATTGCTTGTGTTTCCTTTTCTAGCTTCCAGAACAATAAAATTGGGCAGGCAGGAGGGCTGGAGCTGGCCAGAGCCTTGGTGGTGTGTGGGCTGCTGGAAGAGATAAGGTAGGACATGGCAGGTGCACTTGGGATGGTGCCAAACATATCACAGACTGGTTTGGGTTGGAAGGGACCTTTGATGATCATCTCATTCCAATCCCCCTGCCATGGGCAGGGACACCTTCCACTAGCCCAGGTTGCTCCAAGCCCCATCCAACCTGGCCTTGGACACTTCCAGGGATGGGGCAGCCACAGCTTCTCTGGGCAACCTGTGCCAGGGCCTCTCCACCCTCACCAGGAAGAATTTCTGCTTCTTAATATCCAATCTAACCCTGCCCTTTGTCAGCTTGAAGCCATTCTCTCTTGTCCTGTCTCTCCAAGCCCTTGTCCAAAGTCTCTCTCCAGCTCCCTTGTAGCCCCTCTAGGCACTGGAAGGTTGTCTTTCCACTCTCCCTTACTGTCATTTCCTCTCAAGTCACACCAGTCATTAACTCCAGTATGACTTTTTATTTCCAGTTTCACATGCAACACACGATGTGCTGCAGATCTGTCCTCCTTTGACACAGGTATAACCCCACGCTTCTGCCTGCAAGCAATTCCCTGCTGCAGGGATTGAGGTTGTGAGTTACAGCAGGGCTGTCATTCCCGTTGTACCAAGCAGTGAAATGACCTAAAATTGCTATGTACTGATCTGGCTCATCCCTGCTGTCTACACAGTCCTCACTGAGTCTGGGTAGTAGTCACTAACTTGCTAGTTCACATAATTGCATTTTCATGATGGCTTTTCTCTGACTGTACCTGCTTTTTCTGCACCACTCAAAGCTTTTCCATTACCCTTACAGTTTAGCAGAAAATCACCTCGGGGAACAGAGTATCCATGCCCTGTCTGAGGGGCTGCCGTGCTTCGGACACCTCCGGAAGATCGAGTGAGTACCGGGACACTGAGGGCAGCTGGGGCAGAGCGTGGCAGGACGTGGTGCTGTGTTCCCCACGGTTCTGACACCAGCTCACCGTGCCCTCTGCTTGTTCTCTCCCCGCTGCTTCAGCCTGAAATTCTGTGGAATCACTGATGATGCTTCAAAATCCCTCTGTCTCGGCCTCCGACAATGCCCTTCCATGGAGGAGATAATGTGAGTGTGGGGATGGATGGGGAGACACTTCAGCACACACAGGTCACTCCTGTTTTAACCTCTGCTCCTATTTGGAACTGCAGGGCACTTCTGACCCTGCTGAATACTTGTTAATTCTTTACACTAAGTGCTTTTCGGTGGTAAATGTACCAGTAATTGACTAATTGATGAAGTACACTGCTAAAACATGTCATGGGGTAAAGCTGTGTGCTCAGCAGTCATTTCCATCTTTCACATCTCATTCCCTGGCCGTGCAGGACTCTGAGATAACCACAGCCCACAGATATTTCCTGGTGTCTTATCTTATATGGAAATAAGTGGTGAAACAGAGGAAACTCCTCAGAATTAACCCTGTAATCCAGGGGAATGTTTACCTGTCATGATAAGAAGGTGATTAGCTCTTGCAAACAGGCTAATCCATGAGGGGAAATGTCACAGTAGTGGCACTAGTGTTTATCCAGACTCACAGCTGGGATTTCTTCTCTGCCTTAGACTGTCCTGGAATGCCCTTGGAGATGGAGGAGCCCGAGAGTTGGCCACTGCTCTCCCAGAGATGGCAAAGCTGAAGGTGTTAGAGTGAGTACAGCCCTGAGAAAAACCCTGGGAAGACTCGTTTGTCTGTCATTGAGCCTTCAATCACGGGGCTCCCAAAGAGGGGATGGACATTGGGAACAACAGGCAGGTTTCTGCAGTTTAACTTCTTGCTTAGCCTGCTCCATGCACCAAGGGCCAGCCCTGCCTGGCTGATACACTTGAAGTAGCACTGATTTTATTTAAGGTGATCACAGCATGGGACTATTCAGCTGTTTTCCACTCTGGATTTGTTTTGGATTTCAAAATTCTCTTCTGGTTTTTAAAACAGCCTGGAGAAAAATCTCATTGGAGCCTGTGGGGCCACCAAGCTGGCGGAGGAACTTGCCAAGTGCCCAGGAATTCAGTTCATAAGGTGAGCAGGTATCGCAGAGCTCTATGGCTGGGTCTTGGCTCAGCAAGGAGAAGTCAGGGTGACCAGTCTGGGGACAGATGTGACCCATGCCCCTGCTGCCCTGGGTTACTGGCATGCAATAGGGTATTGCATGGAATACAGACACAAGCCAAGTAAGCTGTGGGTTTTCTAGGACAGCTCCACCTCCCAAGAAAATCCAGGGAAAAAAGGAACTGAAAATCTTGCTGGCTTTAAATGAGGCAAAAGTGAGGAGCCAGTTGTGTAACATCCCCATCAGGAAGTTGTTGCATTTGTTCTTAAAAGTTTTCTTTCTCTCATTCCTCCTGGTTTCACTTCTGATGTACATTCCTGCTCTGTCCCACTCTCCTGGGATCCATATCTCCCAGATACTTGAGCACCATACTCAGTCCTGCAGTAACACATTTTCTGTCCTTGCAGGCTGTGGGACAATCCAGTGCCCAAGGGCCTCGCTGAGAGTTTGACAAGCCAAGACTCAAGACTGTGTTTCTCCTTCAACTAGAAAAGAAGACCCTTTGCCTAACCAGGAGTTGCTCTCCGTCTCCCACTGCCCTCAAAACTGCACTGAAGAACCCAGGAACTCAAAGTTCCTACAACTGAATACTGTAACTACTGGGTCTTTCTTTGCTGCACTGAACCAAGTGTGGACACTGGGATTTTTTTTTTTTTTGTTGTGTTGTGTTGGATTTTTGTTGTTGTTGTTTGTTTTTGTTGGGGTTTTTTTGTTTGTTTTGTTTCTTGTGAGCTTTTGTTGTACAGAAGAGCAAAATACTGTAAAGAATCACTGCTGAGCAGGCAGTAGAGTATTCTTGGTGTAAAAACACTGAAACTCTCTTCAAGAGAATAACTTTCCAGAAAGTTACCAGCAAATAGTGATAAGAATGCTTATGTACTACACACTATTTATTTATGTATTGCCTTAGTGAAAAAGGGATGCCATCACCTTCATCCAAGCTTCAACTGTGTTAAAAGTTAAATACTTAGTCTTTATTTTGAGGGAGGGGCAGTGAGTGACAGACCCAGAAAGAGCAGAGGCCATAATTAAGTTCTCACATACGGTCACAAAAAAAGCAGATACGAGGTTTTCTCAGAGCTGTGAGATTTTTGGAGTCACCTTCCCTGGAAGTGTCCAAAAAACGTGTGGATGTGGCACTTGGAGACATGGTTTAGTGATGAACAGATTGATGCTGGGTTAAGGGTCTGACTCAATGATCCTAGAGATCTTTTCCAACCTTAACAATTCTACGATTGCATTATTCTAGGATGAGGTGACTCTTCTCAGGCATTCAGAAAGCTAGCAGAGTATTTAATTATCCTTAATCAAGATTACAACACCTACCGGGTGTTGCAATAAAAGAATACACATCCTCCAGGAGAGGATGTAAAATTATTTACAAAACTGTAAATTGTTAGCATTGTTACAGATGAACTCCAACAGGCTGCTTGAAAATCATCTGTAACTGTGTGAAATTCCTCTATGATTTTTAGGAGAAAAATCATAGAATCACAGATTGACTTGGAAGGGGCCTTAGAGACCTAGTTCCAAACCCCCTGCCATGGGCAGGGACACCTTACACTAGACCAGGTTTCTCAAAGCCAGGTGGCCTTGAACACTTTCAGGGATGGGGCAGCCACAGCTTTTCTTGGGAGAAGAAAAAGAAGGTAAGAGGAAAAAAAAAATTGGTTTTGTTTTCTTCATATCAGCCTCCTTTTCACACAGAATTGCCTCTGTTTTGTGACAAAAATTCAGGACATTCAAAATTTCAAGTCATTGCCCAAAAAGTATCAATATTTGTACTGTGGTAACAAGGAAACACTGATATTACCATAAATTTCAATGAGAAAATTTAAAGGACTGAGGTTGTAAAACAACTTGTAAGAAAACTGACTCTCTGAGTGAGAGCAGTGTGCTACTACTGACTGTTTTCATGTGGGGTTTTGTAGAGCTTTGTGGGGTTTTTGGACTGGTTGCACTAACCCCTTTCAGGGGAAGCCAGGAGTCAATTAGCTTTGAAACACTGTCCACATGAAAGATCCTTCATGTCTCTACTATCCCTGGAACCCCAAACCCCTGTGTCGCTGGGCAGTGGATGTTGGACCTGGGAACTGCAGGGAGAAGATCCCAAACACCGAGTTTGCTGCTCCTTAGAGGAGACAGACTGAAACTGCTCTTGGACTCGTGGAATTCTGGCTTGTGTCACAGGAGTGCAGCCACACTGCTCTCCTCTATTACCCAGTGTTAAAATGTGTTCTTGACGTGTTTGTGCTGTAAATATTCGAGTCTTGTGGTGGATTTATTTATGGAATTTTGTTTGCAGCAGTGTTTGCCTGGGGAGATGTAACTGATCTGATTTGGGCAGGGCAGGCATCTGGAATGAGCTGGAAATGCTGGTCCAGCAAACCTTTGGGCAAATGGTTGTGAGCAGCTGGTGCTGGTTATTTCTGGGGGAGCCACTGTCCCTATTTAAAGATCAGCATCATGCTCTGTGACATGATGATGAAGTGGGACACATTTTGCAGAGACTACTCTGAACAGGGTTTAAAAACAAAAACAAAGGGAAAAAGAGGTGGTGAAATTCCTCATCAGGACATAATTCAATGGAGTAAGCAAGTACCTCAGATCTCAGCACTGGCACGTAGGAGAAGCTTCACCAAATGTGGTGAATAGATAGGAGGAAGGAATTCTTCCCAGTGAGGGTGGTGAGGCCCTGGCACAGGCTGCCCAGAGAAGCTGTGGCTGCCCCATCCCTGGAAGTGTCCAAGGCCAGGTTGGATGGGGCTTGGAGCAGCCTGGGCTAGTGGAAGGTGTTGCTGCTCATAGCAGGAAGTTGGAACGAGATGATCTTTAAGCTCCCCTCACACCCAAACTATTCTATGATAAATGAGATCTGGGATTTGCCCCCTGCAGTTCCTTTGATTCCTGGAGTCAGGAACTCTACATCTGTACCGTGAGGTTTGCAGGGACATAACACAGCACGCTGCAAATAATTGACTTGAGGTGTTAAAAGAGGGACTCTGAAATCCAACTGCACACCTGCATTTCTCAGAGTCTTCCCTAAATTCAGGATTCCAGTCTGACCTGAGAGAGTGGCCATCCCAACGGGAGCCAGGGAAGGGAAAGCGCAGGAACACCCAGCATCTTTTCCAGAACACCAGGTGTCAGCAAAACCTCAAAAATGGGGAGCGCTGGTCTGTAATCCAGCGGTTCCAGATACGAATGGGCTCCGTGCTGTATTTTATGTGCATGGGTCGCATTTTTTTAAAAATCAGAGATTTGGACCGAGTTGTCCATGGAACACAACACCACAATCGGTCTGTGGTTCATTTCTTCCATGTCATGCCAAGGACTTTTGGGGCGTGCTTCCCACTTCCATTGTGCTTGCGATGTCCATATTCCAGCTTGTTTCAGAAAGTTTCTGAGGGGAACTTGGGGGCTTTGTCCAGTTTTGAGGGGTTAAATGAATCTTCTGGAATGCAGGAAGACGTGAGGCTATTAGGGATTGTGTGCGATGGCCGAACACCAAACCGATTCCCAACCACCTAATTACCGTGGGCCATTTTTAGAGCTGTTACTATTAGGTTTCGGATTTATCATGGTCCAAAAATGGAAATGCATCAGGACTCTCTGCACACCCCTATTGTTTCAGGCTGCCTGCAGTCTCTGGAAGACAATGTCTCAGCTAGTCAGTACTGGTTTCATACACAGAAGGGATTTTGCCCCCTGAGACCAGATCTTTAGAAAGAAATACTGTGCTGTAAATAAACACACTGCTGGAGGGTGGGAGGGAGCCTGGATTTTGTGCTGGGGAGCAGCTGGAGCCAGGCTGGGCTGGGCTCCTGCACGCGATGGCGGCAGCTCCAAAGAGCTGGAAGTGCAGCCGCTGTTTCCTCTCTGCTAAAACCAGCTCCAGGTAGTCCTGAACCTGCTGTGACTTGGGAGCATCGTGCTGGCAGGAGAGAAAACACAGGAAAAACTGATCTGGGAGAAAACAGGCACACTGGCATTTGTGAAATACCGTCTGCCTCTCCCTTTTCCCCTCAGAGTGACATTTTAAGCCTCAGGCAACAAGGTAGGAGGGCAGGTCTGGCACAGACCCCACTTCTCCCACTGAATTCCTCTTTCAGGCACAACCTCGTCCCTTTCTGTGATGGTTTCTGGCCAGGTTTACACAGAAAGAACGGGTTGCTCCTAAACACTAGGCTCGGCTTTTAGTTGGATGTTGGCTGTTGCGCTGCCTGTGCTGAGCAGGAGCACTGGTGACCCCTGAGCCTGTCCCGTGTCCACTGCCCCACTCCTGGGGCTGGGAGGGGAGTGGGGCTGGCAGAGGGAGCACCTTGTGTGTGCTAAAAACTCGGTGCCTTAAAATTCCTCCGCCTTCCGCAGCTCAAGCTGAAGGAGAGGAAAGTATTCCAGCTGGCCAGGGGAATACGGGAGTTGCTTATTTGCCTGTGATCTTCCAAAGCATGAGCAGAGTCCATACTAAAGAGCTCTGAACAAACACGGATGGTTTATTTAATCGGCAGCCTCAGAGGGAGGCTTTCAGCCTTATTACCCTATCTCCACACCAAAAACATCTCTATAAACATCCTGGACACCTGATGATGTGTCCACCAAGTGTCGGGTGAGGTTGCTAATGGCACGCTGGGGTCACAGCCTCGAAGGGAACACACGCCAGCTCCAGGGTGATGGGTCGGTGTGACACTGGCCAGCCCTGTGGCTTGGCTTCCCCTTCACGTCTGGAGTATGCAATTGGCCCTGCTTGTTTTCCTTCTTTAACCAGCTTTTCCCCATGGGAAGCAGAATCAGGGGGACACGGTCCAGGCCTGCATGATTTCGGCACCGGGAGCACCCCACATTAGCTGGGCAGGAAGAACCCTGCTTACACCCAAACATCACAAACCCCCCGCGGTTTTGCTTAAAAGCGATGGGCGTCGATCCAACAAAAGTTGTTTCCCTTAGATCCGAGCGCATAACACAGAAAAATAATTTTCAGGATGTATTTTTTTAGGCTGTTTTTAAAGCTTTTTTTTTTTTTTTTTTTTTTTTTTTTTTTTTTTTCCGCCCCAAACAGCGAAGCAAAAGCAACCAGCGAAGAAGTTTCGGGGTGGATCCTTTTCTTCTTTTTTTTAAATCCGAAACGGATGATGCTCGTTCCGGGAGGGGGGGAGCCCGAGCACGGCCGCNTGGTGCTTGGCCGGATAATCGTGGGTGGCGAGGGTGGTGCTTGGCCGGGATAGCCTAACAGCGGGTGTCAGCCGCTGGATGGGGAGCTGCAGGGCAGTGTCCCGCACTGCGAGGTGTGTGTGGTGGTGCTTTTGCCCTTTATCCGTGTGGACAGATCCTCTGTCCTCCCGGACAGACCCTTCGTCTGCTGGGACGGACCCTCCATCCTTTGAGACAGACCCTTCACCTCCAGGGACAGATCCTCCATCCCCGGGACAGAGCTTTCATTCTTTGACCGTCCCTCAGGACAGTCCCCCTGTCACTTTATGCTCCCCTTCCCCAGCCCAGGTCCCTTCATTCGTGCACGGTGTGGAAGTTGTTCTGTTCCCACTCTCTGTGTGTCTGTATCCACTTCTAAAGATGTCAGCTGGGCGTGTGACCCCCCCAGGCAAATGCCGGGGCCTGGTGGCTTCACTCCCCAAGCCTGGGGATATTTGTAGGGTTTTTTCCTGGCAGCCGCTGCAAGCCCCTCTCCTTATCCTCTGGCATTGAGTCACAGGGGGGATCTGGCGAGTTGGAGGCTGGGGAATCGCAGAGTCGCTTCTTCAGGAGCTGTTTGCAGCCCGATGCTGCTCCAGCTGGCGATGCTATCCTTCATGCCATGCGTTTTGGAGGGACTGGCAGGGTTTACGCTCAGGGATGTGCTGCCTCTCTCTCCTCTGTGCCCAGCAAGACGCTTTGTTCTCTGAGGATGAGGCGAGCGGAGTGTTTTGCTCGGCAGCGTGAGGGTGCTTGGAGGATGGCAGGCAGGGAGGTGTTTTCCCGTCAGCTCTGCCAGCCTGAAGACGTGATGCAATAAGCCTTTGTGTGAGTAACCCTAATTTAGGCAAGTGGCTGGACTAAAGCCAGTGGGGCTGGAGGACTTGGTGGGCAAACACACCCCTTGGAGCTGGTCACCACAAAGAGGGTGGAACAGGAAATAGAGGTGAGTAGAGAGCTGAGCTTCGGTGGCAGAAACATCTCCGAAGGGGCTGGGTCCTTGCTGCTGACTCCCCAGGGTGTGAGCTGCTTTGTGGAACAGAATTGGGAGGATCCTCATGAACCTCGAGGACTGGGTTTGAACCTCCTGGCAATACGCCTGAACCTCGCTGGAAAAGCTGGAGTTGCAAGCACAGCCCAGGTGTGCTCAGTTCTGATCCTGCTCCCCTGTCACCTGCATCAGCCTCCTCGAGCCAGCCCAGGTACTGGGGCCTGTGATGCCACTGTGCTTTTCTGGAGTCATAAAATTATTTCTTATCAGCCAGAAATAGCCTTCCACTGAAGCCCGTTGGGGGCAGGGAATGGAGAGATGGGAGGAGGAAGGCTGGGAACAAAAGCTCGGGGCATGTGGAAAGGAGCTGTTTTGAAGAACGCAGTCAGTGGAGGATGTTTTCCTGTAGTTGCCTTGGGGAAATGCTGCATTTGCTTTGGTTACAGCTGTCTGATAGCCTGGGACATACGTTTTCTGGTGATGTGTGTTTTTCTTTCCCTGCTGTTGCTGCTGGAGCATCCTGACCGGGATAATGCTGGAGGGAAGGAGCGAGGGCATCTAGTGAGGCTTCCAACTGTCCCCAAAATTTCATCTTCCTGTGGTGTAGGCAGCCCCTAGCACCTGACTTGGGTAGACACACAGTCCTGGAGCTCCTGTCTAAGAGCCAACACTGTCCCCAACCCCCTGGGGACAGAGTTTGCCAGCAGCCTGCCTCCGCTGGCACTGTTGGCATGTGCCCCGCTGTTCCCAGGACCTGCCTGGTCAGGAGCACAGTTTCCATCTCTTGAAGGGGCTGCAGACACTGCCCTGTAGCAGTGTGAGGGCGGGCAGGGTTGTCCGACTGCTGCGACGCTTCTCCCTCCCTGCTGCCCTTTGAGCTCCAGCTAAAGGGAACTGAGATCCTGAGGATCAACGTGTTGTCCTGGGGACATCCCTGCTCCTGGGGTCTGTGCTGGGGGACAGCAAGGGACTTCATGCTGGTTGCTGACATGCTGGTGCAGTTTGTGAAGCCATTGCTTGTCGGGGTTAGACGACTCCAGTGCATGGCGAGTCTGTGCTGTAGGAGGGGGCCCAGGCCCCAGGAACTGGGGAATCCAGTGTGGAAAAATCCTTTTCAGATTCAGCTGCTGGATCTGAGCTGTGGATGAAGATGCTCTTTGCCCTGGGGGGATATATCAGCTGCACAGCCCTCGGCAGTCCTCGATTCTGCTCCTCTTCCAACAATCCCCCTCCCTCACCCCAAAACGGCGGGATTTTTCGGTGCTGGAGCAGCCGCTAGCTACCCCGTGATTTACCAGTCTGCCCAGTTGTGTACTGGAATTGCATCAGCTTTGTTTTAGCAGTCTCAATGTGGTGTGTGAAGTCTGGGAGGAATAACTTCTCCTGCTCCTGTTACACTTGGTGGAAAGAGTTTCCCACTGACTTCAGTGGAAACCTCTGCCCGGGGGGAGCTGGCCGGAGCCGCCCGCGTAAATCAGGGCTTGTTCTCCGCGAGCCATCGGTGTGCTGGGAACGTAATTCCGGGTTAATTGATGAAAAAGCAACGCCTGCAGCCTCCTGTCCGGGTTCAGAGCTGCCAGCTCTCATAAGGAACTCTTTATGTGAGAACCTTGGCTGGCGTTCAGAGGCAGGGTGGGGGGATAGAAGGAAAGGTAAATTTTCTGGTGTGGTGGAGTAGCCTGGCATTTGAAATAATGCTCCTGGCAGGATGCAAAACCCACAAAACAGTGAGGGAAAAAAAAAAAAGAATTGAACACTTCTCCACCTTTTATGCCCCTGAAATCTTACAGTTTGTCTTTTAAACCTCTGTAAAATATTTGTTGAGGGACCTGAGTCATCACTTTTTTGCTGCTTTGGCTCAGTTTCCTGGCTGCTGGCTTTGCAAGGTTACTTGTTAGGATCATGGGAGTAGGGGAAAAATTAATTCCCAGGAACTCAGGTGAGTTTGGAGACCATAACGTTGTTAAAATGCCAGTAAAACAAGTGAGTGTAAAATTCAGCAAGAAGGGCTCCGGTTTTATTTGTCTGCTGCTTTTGCTAAGGCTGTGTGTATGGGAGCTGTCATATTTTCTGCCTGTAGCCAGCAGGAAAAATCTTGTGTCTAAAATAGTCGCCTTCACCCCAGCCCTGGATTTTCCATCATCACGTGATTCCAGAAGCTGAGGATTTAGGAAGAAACATCAGCTGTCGTGAGGCTGATTTTAAAAATGAGACAAGCTGGGAACACAAGTTTTGCTATTAAACTAGTCCAGTGCTGTGCAACCATTTAAACCCAGTCTGATATTCCCTCGAGCGGTGTCTAAAGCTGTTGAGAAGGGGTCGAGAATTAGTCAGACGTCATTCTCATAAACCACAGCATTTTTGTGTCGCTGGCACACAATTCTGTCTCAGGGTGAAGCTTCACACATCAAGTGGCAGCATCTCTCTGCTGCAAAGCAGGCCAAAAAAATTAAAATTCTGTGGGAAAATGTTGGATCTTAGTGATGAAAATCCTGTCTGTGAAGGGGAGGGATGGGGGGCTCCAGGTGGTGGGATGGAAGGGAAAGGGAAGGTGGCTCCAGCCATGGGGACATCAGTGCTCTGCATGACTTGGTGTTGGTGTCCCAGTGCAAACGAGTGTTGCACATAAATACCATGAATTAATATTTATTTATCAGCTTATCTGAAGCTCTGGCTGCTTTAGGGATGACATGGTGCATGGGATGGAGGGACCTGCACAGCTGCCTGCTGCTGGGGCTGTTCTGGCTGGCATGAGGTTAGGCTGACATGCAGTGAGGTCCAAAAGCAGTTAAGGATATTTCTGGTCATATAAATGATGATTTTTTCCTTCCCCTCTCACATGTGATAGATGGTGTTGGCTGGGAATAGGAATCCAATTAAGATTCAGAAAGCCAGCATTTTTGTTTTCAATAGCATAGAAAAGTGGTTAATAAGTTAAACAGCCTGTTGTATACATCGTGCATAGATAGTATGTGGGAGGTTCCCTCTGCACCTGTGAGGGAGCCCTGCTGGCTGCGTGTCCTTTGCAGCCCAGCCACCCGCCCCACAGCCCTGATCCTTCACATTCCATAGGGCCTGCCTTTAATTAAGTCCACTTTTTCCTCCAAATCCAGATTTGAAACAGATCCATCCCCGCTCCTTGTGACAGCATGCCCAGCTTTCATATGGCTGCTGTAGGATGGGGCAGGGAATTTTTAATACTGGAAGTTAAGATATGCCCCAAATCCCGAGAGTGCTCTGTCCTCCCTCCCAGCATCTCCTGGTTTGCTTGTTTGTCCCACCCGGAGCACGTGTCTGACAAGAGCATCGCTGCCCTGGGGAGGGAGGATATTTGTGTTTGGCGTTTCTCTCTTTCGGACAGAAGCTCCCACGGGTGTTGCCTGTGGCTGCTCCCGCAGGACTGAGCCTCCCACTCACCCGCAGAAGGGGCAGCGTCCATTTCTGCCTGGGAACGCAGTGGGTGCAGAGCCGGCACACCAACCTTCTCCTTGGGTCCGCCTTGTAGGGCGGTTGTGTGCAGGGTTTGATGAGATCGCCACGATTCACAGCGACATCACGATGTTTTCTGCCCTAAATCACACATTTCCCTAAACTGAGCCCCAGAGGAAACTCGTAGTCAAGCGAGAATGTTCAATCCTCCTCTGCGTATCCGAGCCAAATGCGTGCGTGCCAGTGGAGACGGGAATGGGGGTCGCTCCGTGCGGCTCGGCCGTCGCTCTGTGTCCCGAACGGAGGGAGCTGCTACGCTCTGGCCTCGCCCTGCTCCTTGTTTGCCCTTTCTCCTGTGTGAGCAGCACGCCCGGCAGGCACACACGGGTCTGTGGGGTGCGGGACGGCAGCCAGGCTGGGCTCTGCCTCCTGCCCGGGCACCCCGGTGCGCTTGTCTGGTAGCAGCCGCCAGAGCCCCTCTGTTTTCTCTCCGGTTTTGAGGAGGGGCTTTTTCCTGTGTTTTTGTTGGGTTTTTTTTCTCCCACGTTGTGATTTCCTGAGCACACACTCCCGGAACGCTCCCTGCCTTGCAGCTCCTCCCGGCCCGTGTCACCAGTGGTGCTGCCTCCGTCCCCGCCTCACCGCGGGGTGTGGAGGAGCGACTTTTGCTTTCGTTTGCCAGCCTGGAGCCCTCGGCTCTGCGACGGCAGCCGAGGGTTGCGGAAACACCCTGAGAGCTCAGTGGCTCGGCTCTCTTCGGAGCACTTGGCTCTCCTGCTCTTGGAGCTCTTGATTTCTCACCGGTAAGTGGGTTTGGATACTCTGGGGGACATTCTCAGGCTTCATCTGTAGAGGGTTGGAGAACAAATTAGGTCTTTGCTCCCCGGTGACGGGGCAGGCTCTGCCCGAAGCTGCCTCCATGCCGGCAGCCCACAAAGGTGTTTGGTTTTCCTCTCACATCCCTGGCTCGCTGAGATTTCCGCTTTTGTTGTCTCTGTGGGTGCGAGCCCCTCTGTGAGGACCTGTGTCCATGCTCTGGTCCTGGACCAGTGGCCAGGCAGCGGCCGTGCCCCTGCTGTTGCAGAGGGACCGTCTTTCACTCCACAGCGATGCTGGCACAGGGGCTCTTGCCTTTCCCGGTGGCCTCCAGCGGCTCACCTGAGCTACAGCATGGGTGTTCGGGATAGAGCAGCCCCAGGTCCTTCCAATTCCTGCTCACATGGGGGAAGCAGGGTGGCAAGTTTGGTGGTCACAGGTGGACCCTTAGAATAATCGTCAGGGCTGTGAGGTGGTACGGGGAGCAGGGATGCAGGGCAGCGGGGAGACTGTGTGGAGGAGTCACTCCCACCCGGCGGATCCTTCAGTGTGAGCCAGGCTCTTCGCTAATGGCACTGCCTCCCGGAGTCCAGCAGCTGCTGTGCCACGCGTGGGGATGGCAGAGAGGCTGCTGGAGTTGGTGGATCCGTGCTTGACATCAGCAGTGGCTGTCTCAGCTCTGTATCGGGTACAGGAAAGTGCTTTGCAGTTGCTTTTCAGGTGATGATAATTTCAAAATGAGATGAGCCACTTGGGGGGTCCAGCTCTGGGTTTTCCTTGGAGTTTTCTTGTGATTTGTGACTCCCAGGGCACCTCGAGTGACTTCTCAGAGCTCTGCTGATCATCACCCCCTGGAGAAGCTTTGCAGGGTGCTGCCCATGTGCCAGTTGGTGCAGACACTTGGGGTTTCAGCAAGGTGGGCGCTGCCCTCACTGGCACCAAACCTGCAAAGACCTGGTGGGTGAGAGCTTTTCTGGGGACAGCAGCAGTCTGAGAGGAGCTGGCACGGTGGGTGGGGATGGCCCAAACATGAAATGGAGAAGCAGCCACTGTCACACCAGTGGCCACCAGCCCTTGAGAGGGAATTTTGCAGCGCCAGTGTGAGAAACCCAGCTGTCGGCACGAGCAGCATTGTCTATTGTAGCCCATTAGGGACAGGTTCCATCAGGAAGGGTTCATTGGAGAAATCACTTAATTAGGTTGTCCTGAAACACTTCATCCTTCTGTATCAGGCGCCAAAGCATCTCAGTACAGTCCCCCCGGCTTCCAGCAGGCAGGACTGTGGGACTTGTGCGTCAGGCTGGAAACAAGAGCCCTGCCTGGGCATCTCCCTCTGCTGGGTTTTCCCCAAATCTCTGTGAATTTGGGAGCATTTGAGTTCAGTCCCAGCTGTGCTGCGTGTGCTGGGATGCTCAGAGGCACTTTTCAGCCTTTCCCTGCGTTGTGGGAGAGATGAAGATCCTCTGATGGTAGCAGGTACCCAAGGAACGTCTACAGGGATGTAGCAAACATCCCCTTTCTGCCTCCCAGCCTGCTCACCTGTGGCAGAGGCTCTTGCTGGGGGACTGGCAGCAAGGTGCTGTGTACATGACTAACTGCAGGTGTGTGCAGAAGGTAACGAGGCTGCTGAAAGAACCAGGTGCAAGCTGTGAATCCACTGAGTTGCATGTGTGGGACTGAGAGGCAAACATTTTTGCTTTGCGAAAGAATTCTGGAGATGACTCTGTTTGTTGGCAGGAGAGAGCAAAGTGACCGCTGTGAGTTGCAGTGGTGTGTGGGCTTCCATTGCAGTGTGGCTTTTCCTGGTGTCTCCAGCTCCATGTCCTGTGTTTCAGCTTTTCTGCTGCTCTGGGCAATGAGTTTCTCTATCCTCACACTCCTCTCCTGCTTTGATCTTCTGACAACCTGTTTTCACCTGCTCCTAATCCTCCCTCGGGTACCGCTGCTCTCCCTCTGTGTCTCCAGTGCCTGCGAGCTCAGACGTGATTTACAACAACCCAAATTTACCTGTTCCTCTCTCATTTTCACGTTCCCGAAAGGAATTTTGCTTCCACAATTGCAGTAGGCTGTAGTGGGACAGCTTTAGTGGGGAAACAGTCACAGGTGACTTTTGTGGGCTGTTACGGAAACCATGGATCATCCCAAAGAAGGAACTCCTGTTCCCTGGGATGGACACAGCAGGATTTTGTATGGTATCACTGCGGGGTGTCAGTACTTCTGGGGCTGTTTCAAATATGCCTGGAATTGGCTGTGAAAAGAAATGATTTCTTTAATGAGAGGAGATCACTGAATTTAGGGCACTATTAAGATTGAAAAAAATATTTCACCTAAAGCACAGCTTTACTTTTTTCCCCTTTGTTTTTTCTTGTTAATGCTTAAAACAGAGTGTTAGCATGACCTGACAAACTGCTGCTCATGGGGGCTGCTCTTATGCAGAGGGAAAGGGAACCTCTTCAGTCACAAGTTAATTTGCAAAACAGATATCTCCTTCCCCTCCTTCCCTTTCAGATAAGAGAGGAAGTAAAGGTCCGAGGTTTCTCTGCTGACCCTTTTACACTTTGTAAAAGTGCTTTGGCGATCTGCTGTAGAGATTGGGGTGCCATGGGATGAGACTCTGCTCTAGGACTGCTAGATGTTTTTAGATATTCAGGGTAGCCCCAGGGCTTGTGTGCACCCCCAGCCAGCAAAACCCTTCTCTGTGGGATTTTGTGGACGTGGAGCAGCTTGGAAGTGACCAAACCATGGAGGAAAAAGAAGTTGAAAGTTATAAGCACAAAGATGTCCAGTTCAGAAGGTCCTGGAAGCTGGAGCCCAAAAAGCATTTGGTGACCATGTCCCTCCATTCTGGTCCTGCTCTTGTGACACCTCTTGATAGCAGGCAGGACCGTGGGGCAGTCAAACCTTCAGGGGTGTCCCTGAGACCCCTCCTTGGTAACCCGGCCGTGTTTCGGTGGGTGACCACGCGTCTGCGTGCTCGGCACGGAGCCGGCAGCTGGGATTGTACATCAGCAGAATATTTGGCTGCAGATGCTGAGCGAGTCACAGGACTTTGTTCAGGGCAGCGATTGTGGGGAGAGGAGAACAAAAACGGGAGGAGAGACTGGAATACAGATGGTGGCGTGCCGACTCTTTCAGTGCCAGCTCAAGTACCCCCTGAATTTAAAGCTTTTGTGGGGTGTTAGAGTGGTGCTGGCTCGCTGATGGTACCTCAGATGTGAAGCCTCTGAGCTGGGGGGACCCGTGGCTGCTGCTGAGGCAGCAGGGGTTGAACCCACACCTGGCCCTGTGGAAGGTGCTGGATCCGTGCCAGTGCAGTGGCAGAAGAGGTGGCTTTCCAGTGTTTGCTCTGGCTGGTGCTGGCCATCTCCTCATGCCGGCACCTGTCCTGGCCGTGCGCACCCTGTGGAGCCGGACAGTCTGAGCTCAGGGGCTGGAGCACGGGTGATGTGCTGCGCACCAAGAGGATGTTTTGGTGTCTGCCAGCCCTGGGAAAAAAGGTTTTTCCACTGAGTCACTTGCTGCCTCTGCTTTTTATGAGACAGCACTGAGATTTGGGGGAAGGGGAGATGGAAAAACCCAGCCCAGATCTCCCTGCACCGGCAGGACCAGGCCCATGCCAGCACAGCTGCCCCGTGTTTGCTTTTCAGAGGGAGCGGCAGACAGACAGCAGCATAAATAGAACAGGCTTGGCTATTTTAAGACATCGATTACATGATCTGTGCATTAAAGAAAAATAATTAAGTAGAATCTTCACTTTAGCTGCAGCTGGCAACATGGTGGAGCAGAGGCAGGGACGGGCGCCTTGGAGCTGGACCCCCAGCCACGGTGGATGAGCCATGAGGACTTTCACTTCCCCGTGTGTTCCTCCTTGAAGCTGTGGTAGATGGAAGGCTGTCCACATGTGCCACCGTTTTGGTGTCACACTGCCACTATTCTGGTGTTGTGCTGCTGTGTGGGGAGTGATGGCACGAGACAGGCTTGGCCTAGGCAAGGGGGAGCCACACCTGGGAAAGGGACACGGGTGCTGTTTTGGTGATGTACACGAGTGTGTGCAGCCAGGCATGAGGATTTCCTTCTTCTGGAGGAGTTTCTGGGTTCTTAGGGAACTGGGATGTTTGTACCACTCTTTCCCCGAGCAGCAGGCTGGGATGAAGAGCTTGTGTTTACTGGTGGGGGTTAAAACCAGGCTTGTTTCTGGTGACTTAGTGCCAAGCAGAGATCTTTGCAGGCGGGAGAGGAGGGCTCCAAGCCTTGGAAGCTGGAGCTGTTTTCTTCTCAGAATTCACTGCAGCAGGGCTGAGTGCTCAGGACAGCCGGTGGTGAGCCCGGAGCTCCCTCTCCCACAGCTCTGCTGGGGTCACCCTATCCCTGCCCTTCGTCCCCATTCCAGCCTGGAAGCTGAGCTGCGAGGGAAAAGGGCAGCAGCCCAGCTCCCAGCAGCACAAGGGCTTGTAAATACTCATACCCAGGCAAAACAAATAGATAATTTTAATTGGAGTTTCAATGCCAAACAGAAGCAGATGGTTTATCAAGGTGGAAGGAGGCAATGTTTGGGGCTTTCAGATAAAGTGGATGAGCCAGGAGCCACTCTTGAAAAAGAAGACAAAAGGTATTGAAGCAGCTGCTTAGAAGAGCTCACTCTCCACTAGCAACCACAGCCACAAAGGTTTGTTAGTATAAATTAATCTGAAAATACTTTTTCTTCTCTTTTTTCTCCCCTTTCTTCTCCATTGAACACCATTGGTGGTTTGTGACAAGTAAGATGTACATCAGAACTCAAGACTGTCCTGCGGGATGGGGTTTTGCACTAATAATGGTATAAAATGCATTTATCTCTGCAAAACGGCTTTGGTAGCAGACTTTTGATAAGATTTTAAATGGATTTTTAGTCAGGGCCCTGTAAATCGTGCTGCAGGTCATGCAGGGGTTGTCATGTTTGCCTTACGCTTCTCGTCACTTTTTAACTGCTGCCAGAGCCACTGTTCTCTGCTGGCCTGGGAAGCCGAGTGGGGATGGGGCTGATCGAGGGCTGGAGCTGCCCTGCACCACACTCATCCTCACAGTCTCACCCCCTTCCCTATGATGATTTGCAGGGCAGAGCTCAAGTTTGCCCCTTGTAGCTTAGGTCCGTGGTGTGTTGCTTGGGGACAGCCAGACAACAATCAGGTTTGTGCTGAAAGATGCTGTGGAAACGTGGCTCCTCACCACAAACAATAGCCCAGTGTGCTGGAAGAAGAGGCTGGGGAGTCCCCTCTCCCTTGAGGGGATAAGCAGAAGATGTTACCTTTCCTTGAAAATCTGTTCTTTATGGAGCAAACTCACAGCAGGTTGTGGGTGCTCCGCTGGGCTCCCACTCAGGACATCTGGGAGATGGAGCCAGCGTGTTCAGAGGAGGGCAACAAGGCTGGTGAGGAACACAAGCCCTATGAGGAACGTCTGAGGGAATTGGGGTTGTTTAGCCTGGAGAAAAGGAGACTCAGAGGTGACCTTATCACTCTCTACAACTTCCTGAAAGGTGGTTTTAGTCAGCTGGGGGTTGGTCTCTTTTTCCAGGCAACAACTGGCAGAACAAGAGGATACAGTCTTAAGCTGCGCCAAAGAAAATATAGGTTGGGTATTAGGAAAAAGTTTTTCACAGAAAGAGTGATAACATTTTGGAATGGTCTGCCCGGGGAGGTGGTGGGATCACCATGCCTGGATGTGTTTAAAAAGAGATCGGATGTGGCGCTCAGTGCCGTGGTTTAGTTGAGGTGTTGGGGCATGGGTTGGACTCAATGATCTTGGAGGTCTCTTCTAACCTGGTGATTCTGATTCTGATTCTGAAAGCCTCATGGCTTGGATCGCGTGTGTAACTTAGAGCAAGAGGCTCTGC
This sequence comes from Dicrurus megarhynchus, assembly GCA_013399195.1. Classification (NCBI taxonomy): domain Eukaryota; kingdom Metazoa; phylum Chordata; class Aves; order Passeriformes; family Dicruridae; genus Dicrurus; species Dicrurus megarhynchus. The sequence continues at coordinate 237,681 of VXAD01008433.1, forward strand.
CTGCGGCCACTCAGTGCCCAGCTCAGCAGTGCTGACGGAATGCTTGCTGCCTCCCAGCACTGAGGTTTGTGCCTGTCCTCCTGTCCCACAGACTGCCTGGAGCTGCTGCCACCGGGGCCCATGGCGTACACCATGACTCCCACGCCGGCGGGGCCCGTCGGCTCCCAGTACTGTGTCTGCAAAGTCGAGTTGTCCATCTGCGGCCAAAACCTTCTGGACAGGGATGTCACTTCCAAATCCGACCCCTTCTGTGTCCTCTTCATGGAAGTCAACGGGAAGTGGGTGGAGGTAAGTCCTGATGTCCTGTGGGTTTACTCCTCCTGTGGTTTGCTCGTGCTGTGTCCTTCTCTCTGTGCTCGTTCCTCCCTGAGCAGAAGTGGAAGCTTTCCTGGTGCTCCTGAGGCTGTGTGTGGCACCACTGTGTAAATTCTTCTGTGTCACAACTGGTTCTTCCCCCATCCGTGCTTTCTGCTTTGTGCTGGGCAAATTTTAACTGCAAGTTCTGTTTTATACCTGCGGCTGCTGGTTGGTCTGGGAGGGAGCAGGGTAGGCAGAGTATGGATGTGTGATGGAGACAGGCACCCACGTTGGGTGCAGCAGAAAATGAGCATAAATGGGCTCTAAGTTACACATGTGATTTAAATCATGTAAACCAAACAAAAATTTTCCCAGTTCCAGGGAAATTGGGTGGTCTCATTTTTTCAGGTACTTGGCCAAGGAGCTGGTGAATCACCAGCACCACCTCAGGTGTCCAGCAGCTGATCTCACGTTCAGCGGGGAAAGTGTAGGGGAAAACCTCACCTTGCCATGGTCTGCAATTAACTTTTTTCAACAGCCTGGATGAGACTAATGAGCTTTTCAGCCTTGATAGGTGTCATCTCTGACCTAATTCTGCTTTTCAGGAATTTCTATTTCTGTCAGTGATGTCTCAGTCCAGCAGTTTTGATCCTGAAGCTTCCTTTGCAGTACAAATGTGTGGTGCTTTTAGGGTGCTTTTTTTTCTTTTCCTCTGCTATTTTTAGCTTCTTTTTAATTGGCATGGTAGGCACTGGACGTGAGCCTTGGGCGGCAGCTTGCTCAGTGCTCTGCTGCTGTGGTGTCAGCAGAGGGGGAATGGGCTGGCACGGGGTGTGGTGTGCTTGTGCCACTGAGCTGGCTCTGGTCAGTGGCACCTCGGGGACACCGTTGGGGTTGAGATCCCCCAGCACTCCCACGTGGCAGGGGTGGTGTGTGGGTTTGGGTTGTGGCTGAGTGCCGGGCAGGGTCAGGAGAGGTGGGATTGCCCATGAGAGCCTCGCTGGATGGGATGTTTGGTGGACTTTTGGCAACTCATGCTATGTGGTTCAGAGCTACCCCATTGTTCTGTGTGGATTTTGGCCACCCAGATGTGCCCCTTGCCCTAAGATGAACCTCTCGTGTCTGAAAGCGATGGCCTTAATAACACAGCTGAAGTGTAGGGGATGGATGAGGACAGAATAAGCTCATTGGTGTGAACCCATCCCACCCCACTGCCCCTTGGTCCTCCACACCAGATTAGGGACATGTCCCAAGCCTTGGACCTGGTTTGGATGGTGGGTCCCCTCCTTTGGCATCAGCCCTGGTGCTGGTTCTGAGCTGGACGGTGGAACTGTGGCACCAGCTGATGCCAGCAGGAAGATTTCTGCTCACTGTTCTTTCTAGCTGTCACATTTGTTCCCAAATACAATTATTTTGTCTCACTGAGCTTAATAGGAATTAAAAAATCTTTGTGAATCAGCCTTGAAGGGGTGGGGGAGGGAGGGAGGGAGGGACAATAAACCACAGGCTGGGAAGTGAAGATGGGTGATGTTTAAATGTTCTGCCTGGTGATGTCATCTCGCAGAAGCCATGAAAGAGCTGGCCTGTGGTGCCAGGAACAGGGACAAGGGACACATGACTCAGCCCTGCAGCTGCCTTTGTGCCACTGAGTCATCCAGGCCATCCTGCACCTTCAGCATGAGCTTCCCCTGACACTTCAGGCACCATCTCCCCATGTTGGAGCATGAAGCACCTCCACGTGCTGGGGATGCTTGAAGGGCTCCAGCCAACCTCCCTTTGAACGCTGGAAGACTCTCCAGCTGCATTCCCTGAACACAAGGGCCGTTGCTGGAGATGATTTCCCAGTTTTGTGCTTGATTTGCAGAATTGTAGAATTGTGGAGTGGTTTCTGTTGGAAGGGACCTTAAAGATCACCTCGTTCCTACCCCCCTGCCATGGCCCTTGCTTGAAGCCACATCCAACCTGGCCTTGAACACTTCCAGGGATGGGGCAGCCACAGCTTCTCTGGGCAGCCTGTGCCAGGGCCTCCCCACCCTCACAGGGAAGAATTTGTTCCAAATATCTAACCTAACCCTGCCCTCTGTCAGTATGAAGCCATTCCCCCTTTTCCTGTCACTCCATGCCCTTGTCCAAAGTCCCTCTCCAGCCCTCTTCTAGCCCTTTCAGGTATTCTAAAGTCTCCCCTGAGCCTTCTGTCTTCCAGGCTGAACAATCCCAAATCTCTCAGCCTTTTCTCACAGGAGAGGCACTCCATTCCTCTAATTGTCTTTGTGGCCCTTTGAGGCTCTTATCCAAACATATTTCTTTAATTAGCCTGGCTGCCTCTAAAAAACCCTTGAGCTTTTCTGCTTTTGGGTGGCCAGGGCACCTCTGTTCTTTCCAGGGACTGCAGATCCGTAAGCACTGGGGTGAAGGGGGTGGCAGGAGCTGATGGCAGGTGAGGGATGGTGTGTGAAGAGGCCTCATCTGTGATGGTCACCAGCAAGGTGATTTGTTCTCACCAAACCAAAGGTCAAACCTTGTGCAGCTGTCAGCTGGGGTTTGGGATATTGTTGTGCTTCACACTGGCAGTAGGCAGGAGATTAAACTGTTGACTCTGGTGTTGAAGAAAGCCCCATCACTCCCAAGGTTACCTCAAGCTGGCTGGGATTTTCATACCCTTCCTTCGGCCACCTCTTCCAGAACGGAGCTGGAGAGGGGACCTCATGTCATCTCCTTCAGACTGGGGTCTGGGTGTGGAAGGACTGGTTTCCCTTGGTCCCTGGCTTCCCAGGAGTTCAAAGACCATGGAAGGACCTAAAATCCGTCTCTGCTGCCTGTGCAGTCTCCTCTCCTAGGCCTGAAGTGCGTTGTGCTGCTGAAATAAAGCAGAGCTGTGGATGCCCTCTGCTCCTGGTCCACAGCATCCCTGAGCAGAGGCTTGGCTCCGTCGGTACGGGATGGCAGCAGAGAGGGGAGGATTGTGTGAAGCTGTGTGGCCCTGGCCAGCTCACAGCCCACTGGTGTTGATGGGTTTGATTCCCCGGAGTGCAGCAGGTGGCTATTCTGGGAACACAGCATTTACTTTAGTCGTTTCTTGGCAATTAAGACAGACTAAGCGAGCAATTTCAAAAAAACCCTGCGATCGTTGGGTGTATATATAGCAAACTCACCACATTTCCACTGAGCCCCTCCAAAACCTGCCTTCTGTGCTGAATTAGTTTCTTTGGGACTAAGGTATGTGTTTGCTTTTTTTATTTTTTTTTTTGGAGGCTTTTTTCTGCTCTGCTTATTCCTGGCTCCGCAGCTCTGGCAGGCATCCTGCCGTCCCACAGCCTGGTGCTGCCCAGGGATGCCAGCACAGGGGCTGCTTTCCAGAGAGGTCTTGCCCTGGGATCTGGGATGCACAGGCAGCTCAGCCTTGCCCAGGACGGGGTGTCCGGGCTGCAAGACAACGTGGAATGCCAAGCAGGGCCGTGGCATGGCCGGAGGCTTCATGCTGTCCCGCAGAGAGATGGGATGGTCTTTCCAGACACTGAGGGCAGCAGCTTTTGATCAAATCACACTGGACAGTGCCTGCATTTCCTTCTCTTTTAATAGTCCGTGTTACCATATCCTGGGATAACAGGGTGATGTGGCAAAATGCCAGCGCTGTCATGACAGCTTCCACTGGACCAGGTTGCTCAGAGCCACAACCAACCTGGCCTTGAACGCTTCCAGGGATGAGGCAACCACAGCTTCTCTGGACAACCTGTTCCAGTGACTCACCACCTTCACAGGCAAGAATTTCTTCAAAATATCTAATCTAAACCTGCCCTTTGTTAGTTTGAAGCCATTCCCCCTTGTCCTATCACTCCAGACCTTTGTCCAAAGTCCCTCTCCAGATCTCTTGGACCCCTTCACATGCTGGAAGGTTCTCAGAGGTCTCCCCAGAGCCTTATCTTCTCCAGGCTGAACACTGATATCGATATGATACCAACTGTTGCTCTCCTGACAAAGCTCCTGCTTGCTTTGCATGCTGGAGGATTTTCCCCCCCCAGCTGTGGGTGTTTCTTGTTCAGCTCTCAGGCTCTGCTGCCCATGCCCCTCCTGCCCCTTTCAGCTTCATAAGGGTATTTTGCATGTTGGGCTCTAAACTTGTCCTGGTCTCATGCCTTTCAGGGTGTCTGGAGAGGAGTATGGGTCCTGACATTAGAATTCAGACTCTCCTTGCCCATTGACTTCCAGAAGTAAATACACCAGCTTTCCTCAGGTTCTGTGTCCCAGTTTTCACAGTTTCTAACACTTTAGCCAAAACCGTGGGAGTTTGTCTCTGTGCAAGCTCATGACAGGATCCCAGCTGATGCTGCCACCCTTCCCAGCCCTCCTGCAGTGTGAGTTATGGGGTCCTGGAGGAACATTCCATTACTGGAGGGCAGCATCCCGGGATCTCCGTCGTGACTGCCCTCAGGATTTTTTTTTTTTTTTGCTCACACAAGGCTTCCTGTCCACCTGTGCCACGCAGTGTTGTAAACCCACACTTCCACCAGCTGCCTGCCAAGTTTCCTCTGCTCTTATCGCTGCTCTTGGCCGTGGGATGCTGCAGAGCCGTGGTGCTTCCCCTCTGACAGCGGGTTCCCCACATGCCTTCCAGTTTCCATCATCCTCTCTGTGCCTGCCCTTCCAATTCATCAGGGACATCGTTGCTTCCAGCCTGCTCCCAATAGCTCGGGGTGACAATGTCTATTGAAGTTTTGTCTCTGGGCCCTCCCTGCCTCTTGTTTCTACTAATGCTTGATGAAATCTATGAAAAAGGGACTGCAGTGATGTTTTTTTAATCTTTTTTTCTATGGAAGGCCAATAAAGAAGAAACCACATGGATGTTTTGGTTTGAGGTCTAGAGGGAAATGCTAGAGAGTTGTGTTCTGGCTCACGATGCTTCTTGTTTTGCTTGTCCTTGTTGCTGGCTGCACAGCCTGGAAGAAACAAGTTTGGCACTGTGAGGGTCTGGTTGAGGATCAGAGGCATGTGAGAGCCTCAGTTCCTGGGAGAACGGGGTTTAGAAGCAAATGAAGCAATTCTGGCTTCAGTAATCCTCCAATCCCTGCTGAACCCTGGCTGGGTGAGTGCTTCCATCCCGCCTGTTGGACAGGGTGGGTTGTCCAGCCCTGTGTACCCATCCTCGGGGAGGCAGCTCTGCATGACGTGCCATTGTGTGCCATTTAGATGGATCCCAGCTTGTGCACCTGGGTGTCACAGCCTGTGTTCAGGGGCAGCTCTGCTGAGGGCCTGGCCTGCTCGTTCTGATGGTTTTCTGGGTGGCTCTGGCTGAATTCAGTTTCAGTGACAAAGGTGTGATTGTCTAAATGCCTCTTTTTCTTTTGCAGCTGGACCGGACAGAGACAGCTGTGAACAACCTCAACCCAGCTTTTGCCAAGAAGTTCATCATTGACTACCACTTTGAAGAAGTGCAGAAGCTCAAGTTTGCCCTGTTTGACCAGGACAAGTCGAGCACGCAGCTGTATGAGCATGACTTCCTGGGCGAGTTCTCCTGCACGCTGGGCACGGTGAGGCTGATGTCCCTGCAGCAAAGGGACCCCAAAACACATCAGCCACAGGGATGTGGTGAGATTGCAGCTGCTCTTCTTACCTAGTGCAAAGTTTTCTGGCTCCTTCCTGGAAAGACAGATTTAATTTGCTTGTCACACTTCAGCTGTTGAGGTCGAACTTTTCCACATCAGGGCCACTGTCTATTTGTTCAAGTCTAAGCTAATCATGGTGTGGGTCTCTTCTGGTGCTGGCAAAGAGGCATCAGCTGGGGGCTTTTGGAAGTGACTCTGTCTCACCATGGGTTACAGTAAGGGCCCTGATGACCAGTTGGATTTGGGCTTGGGAAATTTCCAGATATTTAAAGTTAGGATGCATGCCTAAAGTTAGTCTGCCTTTCCATCTCAGTTTGGTTTTTCTCTTTCTGAAAGTTTTGTCCATTGCTGTTGTGTAGTAAAACATCCCTCCTGCCTGAGCATGTTGGTGCTGGAATGTGTCTTCTGCTCTTCCTGTGGAAAAGCTTTTGGGATACAATGCATTTTATAAGTTTTTGGAAAGTCTTTTCACTCATGAGCCCAGACCCTGTTAGAAGCTGGCAGCTACATTCTCCAAATGTCTTTGTCCTCTGGCTCAGAAGCAGGGAACAAGGAGGGTTTTTTCCATCTTTTTGCAGCATCCGGCAGCTGAGGCTGCTGTGGTACCTGGCACAAGTGCAGAGGCTGGGAGAAACTGCTTCTGTTGTGCTCAGTGCTGGGATGGGGAGGAAGGAGGTACTGTAGTAGGTGGGTCAGCATGGGGAGCCAGCCCGAGGTGCTCAGGGAGTCTCATGAACACAATTGCTTTGTTACACAGGCTGCTGCGTGGCACTGCATGTGACAGGCAGGACCAGGGACTTTACCACTGCCAGCTCAAGAGCTTGGCGTGTTGGAAGAGCACTGACTTTTACAGAGTTTGAAGTTTAAAGGCTGGAATTTTGGAAGTGCTCTGCGATGACCTAATTCTGCTGCTGCAGAAGTTAAGAGACAGTGCGGGCAACAGCTCTGGCCTGTGTTCAGTGGTTCAGCCCAAACCCATCCTTTACTGTTCGTTCTGCTGTAAGTTACACATCCAGCTCCAGCGTGGGGAGCTCAGCAAGGGCTGCTTGTGAAGGTCATGGCCTTGGTGGAAGCTGTGAGCAGAGAATTCATGGACAGAAGGGAGCAGAGCTGAAACCTTGCTGTTCCTGAATGTGGCTCTGTGGGCCCGTGTTGGAGAAGAACATTATCCATATGGAGTGGGGAGGAAGGTGGAAGCATCTGAACCATCTCCTCCTTCTTTTTGGGTCTCCCAGATGATCTCAACCCTTCTGGTGCTTGGGAAGGTGGTTATGTCAGAGATGTGCCTGGACAGACCCTCCTGGGCTGTGGTAATGCTGGGGATGGGCAGCTGTTGGCAGGTCTCACATCCAGGGGCTCTCTCAGAACAGCTGATGGTTTTGCCATGGTGGCATCACTGTCTGCTGTGTCTTTGGGCACAGCTGGTGGGCTCAGTCTGTCAGAAAGAAGAGAGCTTGGAACTCTGCAGTCTTGCACCGGTATTTTCACTCTGTAAAAGAGAACTTGACCTGTGCCCAATTTTTGCAGCAGTTCCCATGTCAGCTTCTTGGTGAAGTCCACAAGAAGATATCAGCTTGGACTGGAGGAATCTTTTAATTTCCCTTTTTCCCCTGAAATCCTGTTAGCCTCCTTTCCCTGTGGGCAGCATGGACTCGCAGCACAGCCCAGTTGTAGAGCAGAGGTGCACTGGAGGGGTGGCATGAGTGCAGGGGTGAGGAGAGGGGTGCAGCGAAGCAGATGGGGGCTTGTGGGTTCAGCCACCCTGCTGTGGGTTTCCTGGTGGCTGGAATTTGCCTGGTGAGATGTTTCCATAAGGTCTCAGAAGAGGAGGGCAGCTGTGGGCAGCAGCAACTGCGCTGTAAGAATCTGACTTCAATTCTGAGTTTGCATCGGAACTCTGTCAGATTAGCTGGATTGCTTAGTGCAGCTAATGAGGTCTGTAGTAGGATTTAAAAGGACAGTTGGATCATTCCCAGGCCTGTAATGACCTCTGTGGCCAAAGGAAATGTAGCAGGGATTAGACTCCAGGCTGGAAGGTGTCCATGATTTCTGCCAGGATTGTGAGGAGGTTTGTCCTGCCTGTACGCAGTGTGGCACAGAGATCTGGTTACACTGGCTGGTGATTCCTGTGGATCAAGAGCACTGGGACTTGGCTGGCTCCTCACAAATGGAAAGGGGTTTTGCTTTGAAATTGCAAGAATCACAGGATCACAGAATGGTTTGGGTTGAAAGGGATCTTTAAAGCTCATCTGGTCTTGAATGGGACCCACTAGATGTGGGATCAGGGCACAGGTGGTTCCAGCAGGTTGCTGGATCTCCATGTGGGTGTCTGCACCTCATCAGGAAAAATTACAGATTCCCCAGATCTGAAGGAGACTGAAACTCACTGATCTGGGAAAAATCTCAAGGGTTTAATTCATCTCGCAGTTTATTCTGTCTATCCTGTTACAAACCAGAAGTGAAGGGGAGAACATGCCTCTGGGGGTGCTGACCCTGCACAGGGAGTCCAGAAAGATGCTGGGGGAGAGCATCCAGCTTGTAATCAGGATCCACCCATGGAAACGTGTCCTGCAGGCCAGGTGCTGGCAGGGGTCATGTTAGAAGTGTGTAAAGTGGGGTTTGAGAGATTGAGTGCCAATTTTGCTGGGAGCAAATGGCAGTGGCTCTGTCTGTGTGAGAACCCACTGATCTCTTCCACTGCTCCCTGGGTTCAGTGGGCAGTGATGCTTCAGCCTCCCGTGCCATCACTTCTCTGCATCGTGCACCCTGAGGGCTGGGCTGTCAGTGGTGATATTCCCACTCTCACGGTCATCCCTGGATGTTGGTGCCTTTCTTCTGCTGAATTAACTAACATGAGCAATGATCAGTTGCTTATGAGTCTGCTTTTGATCACTTGTACTATCATGGCTTTATTGTCTTTGGCTGCTCTAGATTGTCTCCAGCAAGAAAATAACACGGACTCTCCTTCTGGGGAATGGCAAGCCAGCCGGGAAGGGGATGATAACGGTGAGTTTGCTCCTTTGTGCTATCTCTGACTGGGCAAAGGTGGGTGGGGGCAATGCAGGACACTCACACAGGGTCCAGAAGATTGGGGTGTATCTCTTGAATATTTTTTGCTTTACCTCTTGTGTTCCTGGCCTCTTTGGGCTGTTTGGAGAACAGTTTATTTGGGACAGGGACAATCTTGCCCGGTGTCTGTCCAGTGCTTAGCACTGCGAGGCTTCAACTTCTGCTGCAGTCTCAGAAATAAAAAGGACCTCAGTCAGGAGAAGTGCCAAGTAAATCTATGCTGCTCTTGTTTGTTATCTGGTACGAGGCGCCTGCTCAGACCTCTCTGGTGCAGTGACAGGTAAGAGGGCTCATTCCTTTTCCAGGGATGGGTGATGTTGTTTGTAGGATGAGGATGTGCCATGGCAACAACTCTCATAGCAGCAGCCACTGAGTCTGATGCAGACCCCTTCGGGCAGTGGCCTTCCTGCTGCGGATCTCTTTAGTGATGTCTTTTTTAAAAAGAAGAGACTAAATTTAGGCGTGTTTCTGTTCTACCACAGCTCCCATCGTTTTTGGATCTTGGCTGTGTTACGGGTTTTGTGAGATGTGCAGCTGGGCTGCAAAGTTGTGGAAGGAAAGGCCAATAAGGAGTTAAACTTCTGTCAGGTTTAAAAGCACTGGAAAGGTTTAAAAGCCCGGGACCCGGTGCATCTCCACTGCTGTTCGCTTTAGAGGAAGATATTTTTCTCTCTTAATTGCTGCAGTTAGTCTTTAAGTGCGAGAGGAAAAGCTGCAGTGAGGTTTGGAAGCGGGGCCATTCCCAAGGCTCTCAACATCCCATCTGGTGGTTGAGTGGGAAGAGCTGGAAAAGTTTCCAGTGAAGTTCAAAGGTTACATGCTTTAGAAAAAGGAAGGTCCTGTTCTGTCACTAATGTGTCATTAAGCATCCAAGGGGCAGAGACATCGGCTTCATTTTGTACAACTGATACGATTTCCTGATCTGGGTTTTTTGCCCTGGCCTGGACTAGGTGATGGCAACAGGGTCGTGTGTGGTGGGCACCTTTCCTTGCTGCTTGGCACGGTGCTGGAGCACAGGCTATGGACACCACTGGAGGAGCAGGCTTCAGGGAGTTTGGAGCCTGACTTCCTTGCCCTCATTCCCTTCAGTTTTGCCCAACTCTGCATTTTCTTAACTGAGATGCCACACGGGTGAATGCAGCAGAAGAACCTTTGCTGAATGGATGGCACGGTGTGGGGCTCCCTAGGTTTGAAGAGAAAAGATCCCAAAGCAAACCTCTGTGTTTGTAGAAGTCAATCCTAAAATCTTGCTGCACACCTCTTCTGGACATAGCGGAGGGGATGTTGTCATTGTCCATGCTGGCCAAGAGAAGATGCCACCAGCATCCTGTGGCACAAGGACATTCCTGGCTTGTCTGCACAGCCTGGCTTTTACACAGCCTACAGCCAGCCCTAAAGTGCTGGAGACCAGCTGGGCATGCTTTGTGGGGCTCAGGAAAGGGCAAATTTCATCCACTTCTCTACAGCTCCTCTTCCTCCTGCTGGTTTTGGTGACTGCTTACACACACCAGGGGCTAAGTGGGAGAGAAAAGTAATGCCATGGCATGGCAGTAGGGAACTTCTGTATGGAGCAGAGGGGAAAACTGGGGTTTGTATGCAGTGGATGGATCCTCTGTGGACCAAAGAGTTGTGTCCGCCATGGGGAGGCCGGGAGGTTGTCCAGGAGCTGTGGCTCATCCCCTCACCCAGCTGCCCAGGCAGATGCAAAAGCTGCATCTCTGCCTGCTCATCTCTGCCAGCTCCCCAGCTCTCCTAAGTGCCAATAACCCTCTGATTGCTCATTCTGTACAAAATTGTCCCCTGGAGTTCTGCAAGTTTTTCTAAAAGCCTTGGTGTAATGACACTGCATAACTTCAGGGAAGGACAGCCCCTTGTGAGAGACAGCAACCAGCCATGCTTGGGACACTGTGCACAAGGACAGTGTCCATGCTGTGCTCCTGGCTGTTCTGGTGCTGGCTCCTGCCCTGGGAGAAGGAGGATGCAGCTGGGAATGCTGGGGAACAGCTCAGCCCACCCCAAGAGATCAGAGGAAGGAGAGGTGGGGAGCAGATGCTTGGGCAGGAAAAAAAAAGACAAGTGATTCAGAAAATGGCTTGTAATAAAAGTGAATAAATGTGGGGTTTTGTTATAAACATTCCCTTAAAATACCAAGAGACTGATTAGACCATATTCCAGACAAAACTGGCCCACTGGGGGTTGGCAGCCAAAGCCCTTCTGGAGCATGTGTGAATAAAGTCTCTTAAACTGAAGTGGTCTGGGCTGTGCTCCTGCCTGCTGCAGGTCCTCAGGAACAATCATGGAATATTCATCCTTGGAGCTGCCTCATCAGGTGGTTTTGTGGACACATGGCTCAAGTCCTGGATTCCACCAGCATCTCCCCTAAGGGATGGGATAACTGTTTTTGCCATTCCCAGCCCAGGCCGTGGAGGATGAGGTGGCAACATCTTGCTGGCAAGGGTTTATATGGCTTCTCCTTCCTCTGGGCTCGGTCCTTGGAGGCTTCTCCAGGTCCTGAGTGAGCCCTGATGCAGAAAAGCCATGTGGGACCAAGTCCAGCATGACACCCAAGAAAGGGTTTGAGTTTTTTACCAGAAGCTTCATTTTTTGTGCTGAAAATGAACGCAGCCTTCCCTTGTTTTTCAGATAGCTGCCCAGGAGCTCTCGGATAACAGGGTGATTACTCTGAGCATGGCTGGCAGAAAACTGGATAAAAAGGTGAGTGGAGCTGTGTCTGGGGGATGCAATGTTGAACTTCTGTCCTCAGATTTAAAGAACCCTGCTTTGGGTGTAGCAGTGACAGAAAGCAGTCCCACTGGAGAAAGCATCAGGGTGAAACTGGGTGAGACCCGCTGGCTGCTGGGTACAGCTGTGCCTCAGTTTCCCCATTGTCATGGTATTTCTTCCTTCATCGCACGGGAGCTGTGTATCAGCATGTCTCAGAGACAGCAGATTTGCTGCTTCAGTGGCAGTTGTTTGGAATTGCCTCCTGACAGAGCTGGAAGTTTTGATGCCCCTTGACTCCTTGTCTTAGATGTGCTGAGAGCTCCTGGCTTGTCACCTTCAGCCTCTCTGGAAAGGGAGCCAACATCTGCTTCTGTATCAAACTGTAGGGCCTGTCTTCTCCAAGGAAGAAGTGTGGATCTCACAGAGGCAGGTAACACATGAGTTTTGGATATGATGCACAGGAAACACTGAGCCTCTCTGAACGGCATCTTCTGACCTTATTTACCAGGCAACCAGAGCTATTCCTCTTGAACCAGTGCTGTTGCTAAGCAATCGATGGGAATATTATTTTTTCCTTCTTCCTAGTCTCTCCAGAGCTTGTTTTATTGGCAGGATGGCCCTCAGTTTCTTTGAAAACACAGTAAAGCAAGCAGCCAGGCAGAAGGGTACTTGGTGGGGCAGAAGATGTGGTTCATCCAGTCCCATTGTTCAAACTGGACAGATATCTGGTTTATCCAAGTGTTTTTTTCCCACCTGTTGGAAATGGCTGTTTTCTCACCCTTCTACTTACCTTGCCTAGTGCAAGGAGCCCAATGCCCCTGTTAAAGAGGTAACAAATAACAAACAACTCCATTTCATCTCCAGGTGTCAGCAGAAAGATGGTGCTCAGTGACCACTTCTGTCACCAAGAACTAACAAGGTTTCTTTGCCAGTTCCCATACTGCAGGACAGAGTTGCAGTCCTCAAAGTCCTGCTCCTGAGCAAAGGATGCTCAGGTCACCTCATGCAAATTAAAATGGCCCTTGAACAAGGAAATTGGATGGAAAACAGTATTTTTGGGTCATTTTTTGTTATGGATGAAATGCAGCTGCGGGAGCTGGGTAAAACTTGTTTTAGGAAAGACAGTGAAAAATTGAATAAACAAAAGACAACCAAGGCTAAGGTTGCAGTCTGGGGAGTTATAGCATCCTGTACCATACAGCATGGAGCTGGGGAGCATGGCTAGAGGCTCAGACATTACAGAAGGGGATTGGATCTCACAGGATTTTGTGGTGGGGTCATGGGATCATCTTTGGTGCACACACCGAGATGAAACTGTAAGTATCCCTTACTGGCAGCTGTGCCACAAACCCAGCCTGGAGCTGTGCTCAGCCCCAAGCAGCTCCTGCTGTGGCTACCCTGAGGCTGGGACCTCTCTGAGGCTGCAGGCAGGGCCTCCTCCCCATCACATTTCCATTCCCTCCACCTGCAGCTCTTTACCTTGATTTAAATGTTGAAGCTGCAAAGCAGGAGCATGTCAGCAGCAGATTCAGCCTGAGGCTCTTGTACTTTATGTCAGATCAGTTCTTGGGAGAGTTGTTGAAAGATAAAACGTCTTGCAGAAGAGGAGGTACTTCCACCTGGGACCAGCCATGTGAAGCCCAGAGCTGTCGGTGCCACCACAGTGGTGGGGACAGCAGGAGGTCAGTGATGCTTCAGCATGGCTGGGGGACAGCAAGCACTGCGAGCCAGGACTGCTGCTGAAGGCTGTGATTTAGGGGAGCTGTGTCTGCTGGAAGTGCCAGCTCTGCCCTCCTTCTCCATGGTGTGTAAAAACCAGTTTGGATCTTTCAGATTCCTGGACCAATTTGCAGATCGATCTGGTCTGCTGAGCTTCTTTGGTTGCTCAGTTTCCATTTCCTGCCAGGTTTGCAGGGGTGAGATGTGTGTGGGTTTGATGTTTTAAAATAGCAGCCCACAATCTTGTGGCTTGGAGGCATCTCCTCCCCTGCTTTGAACAGAACAAGGCCGACCAGACTTGCAAGCCAGGCTGATCCACGTGGAATGGCAGCAGATATCCTTCAAAGCTCCCCACTGCCCTCGGAGCTGCTGCCTCCACCAGCCCACGCTGGGCTGGTGCTACTGAAGCTGCCTTGGGTTGGAGGTTAAGCCAGCACAGGCAGGGTCGGGTACCCACCACTGGTTCTTTAATCCATCTGTGAAGCCTGGAAGTGCCAAGTCCAGGTGGTGGGTGAGCAGGATCAGAGCTGTTCTATAACCACAATGCTGCAGAAGGAATGGCTTGTGTTTCTATCCTATAAGCGTGTGAAAAAGGGTAGGAAAAAAATAACCTCATCTCACCAGAGAGCATCCCTGTGGGCCTTTATGGTCTGCTTCTCTGCAGAAGAATTTTGACTGAAGCAGGTTGTAGTTTCCCCAAGCCAAAACACTTTGCAGTGATTTAGTTTTCTGGCTGGCTTCAGAAACAGGATTTAGATAGAAATGTTGACAGATTTTCTGTTGGGACATCGCTAGAACCCATGTGCATCCCAGCTGCCATCTCCTGGGCTGGTTGTGGACAGGAGATCCTGGAGTGTCCATGTTTCCCCCTCCTCCATGCACAGCCCCTTGCATCCCCACTGCATCACTCAGAAGCCCAAAAAGCTCCTGTTCAAACCCATAGAAAGTTCCTCCAGCTCTTTGAAGGACTCAGACACCCACCTCCCTCTAGGAGGAAAACCCAACTGAAATAACTTGAGTTCTCGATAGATTGTCTGGAATATTTGGGACTTGGTTTCTTGTTAGCAACTTCTTGATTTTTTCTGAATGGGAATGAAGTTCTGCCTAGGCAAGCTGGAGTTTCCCCATCGGTGCCACCAGCGCCTCCCGCCTCCCCGGGCTGCGGGTGCCGAAGCAGCCCCCGTGCTGATTCCCAGCAGGGGCGTGTGTCTATGTGTACATATTCCTCATAAAGCAGCAGCCCTTTGTCGGGGGATTATCTGAGGAGACGCTGGCAGGAGAGGCAGCACACACTGACTCAGGGCTGCGTATCTCGGAGGGTGTTACATGATCTCTGTCAACACCAGGGCAGCTCGCTCCTTAAAGATTTCCTCTGCTTATGCTTTACTGCTGTGTGTAGGAGGGTGGATTTTTTTTCCTTTCTCCCCTAAGACACTTCAGAATTCTGTTCTTCCTTTGAAGCTTTGGATGTTTTTCCAAGCCCAAACGCAGCTGCCTCCCAGCTGGGGTTGTTTTCCGTGGCATCTGTGTCTGGAGAGGTTGTTGGGTACAGACACATGCTGGGGTGCCGACACACCCGCCGCACCAAAATGTGGGGAAATCAAGGGGATTCACACAACTGGGACAGGGAGGCGGGCAGGATGCTGCCCGTGGGTGCTGCCTCTTTGCCAGTGTGCCTGACCCGGCCTCCTGAGGACAGGAGAGTGCCTGCGGGGCTGGCACTGCCAGGGTAACATCTCTCTTGGACCTCTGCTGCGTGCAGAGCACCACGTAACCCATCCTGTTCTTCTCCCTCCAGGACCTTTTCGGGAAGTCAGATCCCTTCTTGGAGTTTCATAAACCAGGTGATGATGGGAAGTGGATGCTGGTTCACAGAACAGAGGTGAGCAAAACTCCAACCTGAGCTGCTGAGACATCCCCATCCTCCATCCTCACATCAGCTCCTCTTACCCTTCGTGGCGTTATCTCATCCATCGCCTGTAGAGCAGGGTGGGATCCAGGGATTTCAAAACCTTTCAGCTCTCTTCCTGGTGTCCAGCTGAGGCTGCTGGACTCCAGCAGATTCACTGAGGCCAGTAAAGTCTTGAGATTTTTTCTGTACTATTCACTGCTGTATCTAGCATCCAGAGGGAGAGATGGTCTTGAAGCCCAAGATAATCTCTAGGCTCATCTTGGGCTTAGACTGAGCCCTGGACCACTGTTCCATCCTGATGCAGGAGCATCAGGATGAGCTGTGACCTGGAGAGATGGTGGAGAGAGGTGGTGTGAGGTGGGGAAAGGTTAAAATGAGCTTTATCACACTTTCACCACAGCTGGGTGTTCAGGCACCTCCAGTTTCAGTGCGTGAGCACTTGGCCTCATGTCTAATTGAGCCAGAGCCACAGCCAAGGAGGCAGAGACCCGGGGTCTTGGTGGATCTGATCAGGGCCAGCTGACCCTTCCTCTCCCTCATTTATACCTGCTGTGATAATCTTGATCTGAGCTCCCTCTGCTTACATTCTCAAGCTGCCAGTGATGTTGGAAATACCAGGCACAGCACGGGCAGGGAGAAACAGGCTGGCTTCTACTTTAACAATGGACTAATAAGTACTTTTCAACTGCTTTTTTTCTTCTCTTCAAAGCTTGTTTCAAGGCTTTTTTTGTTTGCACATAGTTCAGGCCAGCTGGCAGAGAGAGGAGGGGAATCACTGGCGGGGGGAACTCACAGCAGCCTCCATGGCAGAGGAAGAGAGCTCCATTCCACCCCATGTCACACCCTTCTTTTTCCATCCTTTTCTTGTCCCCCCAAGGCCTGGTTAAGGAGCCTATTGTACCACCACAGGAAAGTGCTGTAACAAAACACAGGGTGAGCTCAGGTGGAAGGAGAAAGTGGTGTTTATTTACAAAGTCTCTCTGTATGTTCGGTTTTACCACGTGTGTGTGGAGTCCACGAGGATTTCCTTCACTCGCACACCCACATGCACGTGAGCACCAGGATGTGGGTAACACCTTGTGTCCTGTGGTATCAATACAGGCCATCCTCAGAACCCCAGCTCTGCTGTTTATTTTTTGGTGCTTTCCCACACACCTTTCTGTGCGTATTTAGTTCATATCAACCTTAGTATTTCTCCCATGTTTCTGTGGGAGCAGGCTGGGACCTTGCTTGGTTTTTTCCTCATGATTCAGTGTGGGTAGCTGGGCTTTGACTCAACAAGACGTGTTTCTCACATGTGGGGATTTGGAGTGGCCTCCAGCCCTTCCTCCTGGAAGAGGCATGGGATTTGGGAAGGGGACTGTGCACCAGCCATTGCTGGAATCTCCATGAGCATGTCAGGTTTGTGGGGAGCAGATGTCTATACTGGTGCTTCCTCTGAGTTGCTGCCCAGTTCCTCCACTGTCCTGTCTCACTGGATCAAGGTCTAGCCAAGTTTTCTTTCAAGTAATGGGTGCTCCAACAGCCTCCACCTTACCAGCCCCGAATGCATCCAGCTGCCCTGAATCCCACATTAGGTGACCCATCCCTGGAAGTGTTGAAGGCCAGGTTGAAACAGGGCTTGGAGCAGCCTGGTCTAGTGGAAGGTGTCCCTGCCCACAGCAGGGATTTTGGAACTGGGTTATCTTTAGGGTTCCTTCTAACCCAAATCATTCTATGATTCTGTGACCGTCTTTGTGTTTTGAGGCTGGATACAAAGAAATAAAGTTTTCCATTCTTGCAGCTTTCGGTGCAGGAATATAACCAGCTCTCAGTCTGATGCTGGCATTTCTCCTGCCACAACGGACGGGGCAGGTCTGATGGGGCAGGATTAGTGCACTATTGCAGCCTGTTATCTAAGCACAAGTGTGAATGCTCAGCTGGAGACACTGGATCCTTCCCCACCCAGACCTGGCAGCCTGTGGGCAGCATCTTGGGGTGTGTGGGCTCCCCCTGCTCTTCCACACTCCTGGAGGAGATGTTTACAAATCCAACTAAACTGTTGCTGCAGTGTCAGGGTTTCCCCTGCTCTCAGTAAGAGCCTGGCTGTCAAAAAAGTTGCCCATTCCAGGTCCCGTGCAGCCGGTTGCCCGCAGCAGCAGGCATGGATCTCTTCCTCACTGCTCTGTGCTGTGACTGTTCCAGCTGCAAAGGTCCAAGGTCCTCCACGCCAGATATCCCCCGTGTTTGCCTTGCACAGGGAAGGGTTAATTTGCTGCTTGTGCCTGACTTCCTTAATATCCATGTGAATCTCTCTTTGTGAGCACCACACCTTTTGTGAAAAGAGGATCTTTGCCTGCCCTGCAGGCACCTCCGATGTACACAGCGTGTGCCTGGAGCCCGCTCGAGTTTGCTTAGGTTTCTACTAAGCCAATGCATTCTCTCAGGAAATGTCAAAAAGCATCAATTAATATTTCTTCAGCTCAAATAGCAGATGTTACACAGATGAGACAAGAGAGCTTAATGTGCCCAGGGCTGTTTTGGCTTTCCAGGGCTGGTTGCAGCATCTTGCTGCTCCATCTTCTCGGTGGTCAGACCCCAGATGGATTCAGACTGTGTTTGGGTGCTGGGGGGCTGTAAGCAATGAGTAGGGGGCAAGCAGTGGGATGCAGAGGGCATACATAGTAGCTGCTGGCCTGGGAGTTGTGGGGTGAGTGGCTGTGCCCGTGCTGCCCAGTGTGGCACAGCTGTTCTCTCAGGCAGTTTTGTTTAATTGCTCCCAGAGGTGGATAAATCACCCAAGGCAATGAAAACAAACCTGGTTTAACTCACACGTGCTGCAGCCTGAGAAGGGGAAGCTGCTGTGTCTCAGTTATGGAGGCAGGAGAGGGCTGAGACAGCTTGCCTGGCCTGCCCCACTGGGAACCTGGTTCAGGGTCGCTTTTGGAGATGTGTCCCTGCTTTGTCCTGGTCTCTACCTGTGGATGTGCCCATTGTAACAGCATCCCTCTGCTCCCACCCCCAGGTGATCAAATACACACTGGACCCTGTCTGGAAGCCGTTCACTGTGCCTTTGGTGTCACTGTGTGATGGAGATATGGAGAAACTGATAAAGGTAACGGAGAGCCCTCTGGCTTGTATTGTGGGGATCAGCCTCTGGGACTGACTGTTAAACATCTAAACCCCCATGGCTGGCTTATTAAAAAACCCCAAAGCAACAAACGTCCAAAACAACAAAAAACACCTTGTTTGGGGTCTCCAGCAGGAGAGGTTGGGGACTTCAGCATGTTTCCTTGGAGGAGATAGTTCCTGTGTCTGAGGCTGGTCTGTGCTCCTTCCACCCCAGGTGGTGTGTTACGACTACGACAGTGATGGGGGACACGACTTCATCGGGGAGTTCCAGACCTCCGTGGCCAGGTTGTGTGAAGCCCAAGATGCCTCTCCAGTAAGTGCTGACATGCTTTTAGGGAAGAATGAGGAAGGGGCTCCTCAGGGTTGGTGGTAGACTTTGGTACTTGTGCCCTCAACCTGTGCTGAGAAGAAACGAAGTGCAAATTCCTTTCTCCTTCCACCCACACCAGGAGTGACCCAGGCTATGGTTGTAGCTAAAACATCTGAGCTAGAGAGAGCTAAGGCAGACTTTGCTGAAAATCAGGCTCTGCTGGGATGTCTGAAGCAGCACCCATTATTTGGGGGTGCCCTGTGGTTTGGGGGGCCAGAAGGGGAGGTGTGACTTGCTGCTGGGGCTGCATCTGCAGCAGGGGCAGCCTGGTTCCCAGGAGTGCAGGTCCTATGCAACTCCACACCAGTTTTGTGCCAAAGGTGTCCCCATTTTCCCCAGAAGTGCAGGCCAAGGTCCTTGGCAGATGCCTCCTGCTCGCAGGTGTGTTGTGAAGGCCCCTGGATAGCAGGGCTTTGCACTGCTGCCTTCACCAGGATTGCAAACCAGGAGATCCTGGCTGAGGCATGGGGGTGGGTAAAACACCACGTGTGCTGCACTGAGTTTCCTCTCTGGGGAAACTGAGGCACAAAGGCATGAAAGTGCCCTGTCTAGGACTGCACAAGGTGGGGGTGCCAGAGGCAGGCATTGAGCCCGTTTTTCCTCTGGATTTGCAACCTATAGCCTGGCAATAAAATCATCCCTTTCAGGGAGGGAGGGTATGCCCAGGACATGCTGCTGGTGGCATCTGCAGCCACGTGGCACAGCCCAGCACTGCTCTCACACCAGGGTCTGTCTTGTGTGTTACAGCTCGAGCTAGAGTGCATTAACCCCAAAAAGCAAAAGAAGAAAAAGAATTACAAGAACTCTGGGATCATCATTGTCAAGTCCTGCAAAGTGAGTGTGTCACCGAGATGTTTCCTTCAGCCCCTGACTGAGCTTGGGTCTTCTCGAGCTCCCCCCATCCCTTCTGCCTCTGCCTGCCTTGTGTTTCCAAGGACAGGCTCTGCATAGCCTGAATAATGATGACAATGATGACAACTGCTGAAACGGTGTTTTTGTGTTTTTTTCTTTCAGATAACCAGAGATTTCTCCTTCCTGGACTACATCCTGGGAGGCTGCCAGCTGATGTTTACCGTAAGGACTTCTGCTTCTCCTTGTCCAGTAATAGTAACACCTGTGTGATGGGCAGAACTGGGGAGGGAGGTTCTGTGTGAGATTCGGCACCAGCTTGGGGTGACTGCTCATGACAGTGAGGAGCTGCCCATTTTGCTGTTAAACCATGTGGGTTTGGGGATTCTGGGGATGCTCAGGTACATCCAGTAGCATGGATTGAGCTGGCTGGACTGTGGCTGAAGGCCAGACTTTCAAAAAGACCTTCTGACCCTTCACAAAATGTCACCAACTTCTCTCCCCGTTTCAGGCTTTAACCACCCATATTTTTTTATGGAAGCTCTCCTTATTCTGAACCCAGATGAGAGGCTTTGGGATGTTAAAGAGATGGTTTGCTGCATTTTTACTGACATTTCCACCTTCTTTCAAGCTGGACCACAGCTTATCAGGAGTAAATAAGCAAGAACATGACAATCCTGAGTGAAACCACCACAATGCAGAAGTGGGGTTCTCAATTTCTGCAAACTTTCCCGGTGCAGTATCCAGAGAGCTGCAGGCACTCGCAGTTAGTTCAGTTTGTATTTTGTTGTTTTATCTGAAAACATGATGGGGGAAGAGTAGGAGGAGGAGGAAGAGTTGCCATAGGAACAGCAATGATTGGGAGAGCTTTTTGTGTGCAGTTCTGCCTCTGTGTGCTTTGGTCTTGGTGCTGGAGAGTGAATAGAAGAGAAAATCAGTGAATTTATTGGTAGTACAGAGCTCTTGCGTGAATTGGGTTTGAATGCAGAAATCTTCCCCCCATCTAAAGATCTGCTGGTTATTGGAGGGCTCCTCCTCCTCCCAAGGCATCTTTGGTCCACAGGGTGTGTTTCCAAAGGGTGCAGAAACACCTGAGCTGGGAGGAGAACGCTGCACACACCCCCTGCAATTTGGAAAGGCCACTGGTGTCCTCCCCACTGAGGGAGGGGGTGGGGAGAGAAGGGCTGAAGCCACAGAGAAGAGGGTTTTGTGCCCACAGCAGACCAGCTGTGTCCCTCTCAGACCCATTGCCCGAGTCCTGCTCTTGATGACATTGCTTGCATGAGCAGGGCCCCCGCCTGTCTGACTCCACTGAGCCCCCACCCTGTGCCTCAGTTTCCCTCTTGCTCTCCGGCCATGGTGGCTTGGCCAGAGCTGGGTGCAGGGGCGTTACCACAGGTTTGGTGAGGCTGTACAGTTGTTTGATGAAGTAGTTGGGTCTTCATAGAACCATAGGGTGGTTTGGGTTGGAAGGGACCTTCAAAGATCATCTTATTCCACCCCCCTGCCGTGGGCAGGGACAACTTGCATTAAACCAGGTTGCCCGGAGCTTCATCCACCCTAGCTTTGAACACTTCCAGGGATGGGGCAGCCACAGCTTCTCTGGGCAACCTGTGCCTTACCACCCTCTTCGTGCAACATTTCTCCCTTATCTCCGATCCAAACCCACACTCCTCCAGTTTAAAAACGTGTTCCCTTGTCCTGCCGTGCCTGTTTCACCAGCCACCCTGGTGCGAGGTGGTGGCACGTCCTGGGCTGTGATGTCTTCGTGCCCCAGCCAGGCCAAGGTCCCTTCTCAGGCAAACTGCCATTCTTCCTCTCCCATGATGGATATGGAGCAAAATCTCCCTCAGAATCCCTGAGCTCAATTTAGCCAGTGGAGTTATTTTGGGTTTGCCTCTTCCCAACTCTTCCTTCCCAGTCATATCAAATCGG
Source organism: Dicrurus megarhynchus (assembly GCA_013399195.1). Lineage (NCBI taxonomy): Eukaryota > Metazoa > Chordata > Aves > Passeriformes > Dicruridae > Dicrurus > Dicrurus megarhynchus. The sequence goes on from VXAD01008433.1 coordinate 259,267, forward strand.
GTGGCTCAGCATCTCGCCTCTTCTGACCAGATTTATCTGGGTCTGGGATAGGCATTTCTACAAATGCCTTTAAATAGAAAGCGTAATTGAGGAGGGAGAAAAATGAGTGCCTTCGTGACAGAGTCCCCTGAGAGCTCAGCATATATTGGTCTCTGGGGAAGCCTGGTGAAGAGCAGGTGTTCCTGCCTGCAGGGAAAGATCTTCTCAGGGTTGTGATTCTTTGGTCAAAGACCTTGAGATCCAAATACCCAGATGGCCCTGGCTGCCTTGGTGCCATGGGGCTGCTCAGTTCCTGTGCACCTGGGCAGCAAGAGTCCTGAGCTGGAGGTGGTGGTGGCTTGCTCCAGGAGTAGGGGCTGCCTGAGGACACCTTATGTGATGCTCACTGGTGAGAAGTGGAGCTGTAAGAGTGAATGACTTTGCCTAATGCAGTATTTAATCAGCTTTTTGCAGGGAAGGTGAAGAAATGGATTTTGTTAAACTTTTTCAAAAATTTGAGGGTTGGGGTTTGAGGGAACTGTGTGTGGGCCTCACAGCAGTGAAGGCTTGGTGGCCAGGTCTCTGGTGGCATTTGCTGACAGAGGATGGGTTTATGCATCTCTCCTGTGCTCCAGGTTGGGATTGACTTCACAGCTTCCAACGGGAACCCCCAAGAACCCTCCTCTTTGCACTACATCAACCCCCTGGGGACAAACGAGTACCTGTCGGCCATCTGGGCAGTCGGCCAGATCATCCAGGACTATGACTCGTAAGCACTGTGCCCTTCTGCCACCACCCTTGTTTTCCAGATGTTTCCCTGGCTTGCCAAGAGGCTTCTGGGATGCGTCTGCCTTGATCCATGGCTAAGTAATACCTTAAGGATCTTATTTACTATAAACATCGGGATGCAGGAGGAAAGGGTTGAGACAGGCTGTCTCCTCTCCCCCCATTGCTGCTGTGGAGAGGAAGGATCATTAGCAGAGGTGGAACATCCTCTGCTGGGAGCAGGTGCCCTCAGCTTGCTGTTGTTTACTGTTTACTGTGACCCCAGATTGCCTCATTCTGCAGACATCCTGAGGAGTGGAGAAAATATCAGGAAAATATAATCTCAGGCACTGATAGAGAAAACAAAACAGACGTCTGTTGCTCTCACTGTGATGGCTTTTGTGACCAAAATGGATTGTTCATTTTTTAAAATCTCCAGGGTTACATGCTTGCAAGAGACGCCTGTGTTTGGGCAAGAGGATGCTCCCGGTCTCTATGGGAAACAGAGCAAAGCTGGACTCTTTTTTTCTCTAAAGATCAAATTCAAGGGGGAATATCTATTCTCTCTGTTCAGCTCCCATTTAAAAGCAGTGCATGTTTTGGAGAAGCTGTGCAAGCCTGCTTTGTGTGTGTCAGTACAACCATATGTTTTCCTTCTTCTCTTTAGAGACAAGATGTTTCCTGCTCTGGGATTCGGCGCCCAGCTCCCGCCAGACTGGAAGGTGAAATGCTGTGGCCACCTGAGTGTTTGAGATGGGTTTGTCCTGATATTGCCTGGGCAGGAGCAGAACTGCCAGGGCTTGGTCAGGGAAAAGCTGCTGGGGAGAGGGGGAATGGGCAGATGTGGAATCTCAGCCGGTGAGATGTGTCAGTGTGGGTGGGCAGCAAGGCAAGGATGGGGCATAAGCAGCCCATTCCTTCATTCTGCACCGGCATGAAAGCAGCAGCTCCCTGGCATTAATGGGCAGAGCCAGGCATTGATTCATTTTCCTGGCAGAAGGCAGGAACAATTCTGGGGAAGGGAAAAGGCCTCTGGATGAATGTGTCAAACGGCAGCTAAGTCTGGAAGGGGACTGGGAGCAGGGGAGCCTTGATGTGATGTTGCACAGGCAGAGCCTGCAAGGACTGAAGCAGAGGAGCTTTCCCCAAAACCCACCTTGATCTTTGGTTAGGATTAGACACCGGTCCTGCAAGGGCTGAGCTGTGCATCCTGCTCATCTGGAGGGCAGGGAATGGGGCTGTTCCTGCAGCCTGGCTGGCAGATGGGGAGCATCTTCTCATGGCTGAGACAATGTGCTGGGACACCACCATCATTAATTACTGGCTGGGTCTTTTGGCTGCTCTTTGCTCACGCCCTTCATGTGCATTTTCTTTCTGCTCACTGGTTTTGAGGCGTTCCCAGCTTCGGGCTGGGGTTGAATCTCAGCAAGCCCTTTGTGCTCCGTGGGAGGGGAGCTGTGCTCTGGGCTGAGCACAGCAGGGCATGTAAGTCATGAGCAGCTGGGAACTGGGCTGAGAAGCTCATCAGTGCCAGCCCTCGTGGCTGGGGATGTCCTGCCCGCTCCGGCTTTGTGCTTTTCTCTGCTCTCCAGGCAGCCAGAATTCATATGACTCAAGTGGGAGCTCTTGCTGTTTGCCAGCCACAGAAGGAGATCCCTCCATGTGCAGTTTGGGGCTGATTCATCCTCCTTGGCCTGCAAATGTCTCTGGTCTGTCACTTTATTCCTTTTGTTGGGAAAATCTAGGTAGGCAGCTTCCAAGGTCTAAGAGCCAGCTGCTGTCAGGGAATTATTACTTGAGGAGAAGAATGGGAATTGCAAATGCAGTAGGGATGGAAAGGGCACAGCAGCTCAGGATCATCATGGAGAGCATCCTGTTCTGCTGCCCATGTGTGTGAGTCAGTGCCCACGGGAAGGGCATTGCTGGGTTGGAAACAGCCCTTCTGGCAAGACTGGAGGTGGGTACTGGGCTGAGGATGCTGGCTGGGGGCTCTGCACGTGCCTCCTGCAGCCTCTTGTGGGCCTGGAGATGCTCTGTAAAAGCTACCAGAAAAAAAACCGTTGTTTTTCCCGAGAATGATTTCTAAGCCCAAATAAACCCCAGTGGGGAGAAGCTTCTCCCTCCCCAGGTGCTTGACCCATGCCTAGAGGTCACCCATGACCCATCAGTTGTCTCATGTTATCAGTGGGGCCATCCCTGGTGCATCTCCCTGCACCACTCCAGCCTGGGGCTTCATCTCTCCCCAGCTCTCTGAGCATCACTGGCTCCACTCACTCATTAAAGTTTTTTTGGCTATCAAGGCTTGTTGGGTAATTTCAAAGCCAAAGCAGCGGCTCTTCATGAAAACCTGCGACTGTGGACAGAAGGCAGGGACGGACAGACCCGAGTAAAGATTGCCAAGAGATACAAGAGGTATAAATGGTGCTTTGTGCTCCCGTTGCCATGGCTCCCCCAACGCTTCTCAGGCGCCCATCGGAGCGAGATGTTTTGCACACAAAAGTCGCGTTGGAAATGTCAAAGAACATCTTGCCGTGTAACAGCTCTGTAGAGAGCCTCGAGTGGTTTCCTAGCAGGGAACAGGAGAGGGGAGCAGATGGGTTGTGGTTTCTGGGGGATGAGCAAAGGCAAGGCAGCAGCAGAGAGGGGGATTCTTAATGTTGGAGCCAACACCGGTCACCTGGATTTGGGAGATGGGATCAGCCAAAGGAAGCTGGCGGCTTCACTGATGTGCAACCCCCATCCTTTTGCCTTTTATATATAGGGAAACTGAGTCATGGCAGGGGTGGGATTCCTTGGGGGGATGCCAGAGAACCCTCTCTGAGGTTGGTCATACCCTTTGGGATGGTTCAGAATTTCTCCCTATGAGTTACTGGGGAATGGGATACCTGTAGGTGCTCCGTGTACATTTAACTGGACTCCACAGAAACTGTTTTCAAAGTACAAGCTGAAGAGGGAATGACATCCTTTCTTTAAAATTTTTTGTTATTTTGAAGCCCTCCTGTTGATTTTTTAGCAGATACATATATATAGAGAGAGATAGATATATATTTATATACATATGTAAAATTCATAAACTCCAGAGGAGGTTTTGCAACGTTTCTGCCGTGTAGGGGTTCTGCTCCGTAGACAGTGAGGAACGCAGCTTCAAACAATTTCATTGCTTCTTAAAAGAAAGATAAACCCCTCTTTTGCAGTGCAAAACATGGAAATATTTCTGCCTGCCTTGTCTATAAATTCTCATGGCAGAATTTTGAACATCTTCTAAAAGAAAAAAAAAGGAAGCAAGCCCATTACAACCACAAATCAACTGAATTTGGGTATATTGCCCAAAATCAAGGCTTCTGTGAGAAGGGGTGTATGCAAAACACAGTCGTGCATTCAGCTTGCCTCTAAGCTGGTGGCTGCGAGTGTTCCTGGTTGTGCTCTGCGGGCCTGGAGAGACCTGAGCAGGCTGTGGCCAGTCAGGCAGCCCGACAGCTTTGCAGCACGGGGAAGACTTTTGGTTGACTTTACTTTTTGTTTGGTTGCTATTTCCCACCCTACAGCCTCTTGTAAAAACAGTTTCTGCTGCTTTCGACACAATGCCCAGCATAATTGGAAAGTCTGAATCAGCCTCGGGAGGGCTCCGGCTTCAGACGGCGCTTTGGAGGACACTCGTTTTGCCAGCATTGGGAATATGCGTGTCCCCAAGCAATTCCCTTGCTGAAAAGCTCAGCAAACCTCCACCCTTCCAAGAGGGAGACAATATCCTTGTTTTGTAATGCTGGCACGAACAGGGTGGGACCTTTTTGTTTCAGAGTCCTTGAGCTGGTGGCCTGAAAGCCCAAATCACCCCTTCAGCTTTCAGAGGTGCTGGAAGAGGCAATTGCACATCCTTGATGCTCCTGAGAATTTTGTTTGCTTCCTAGAGTGCCTAAATTGCTGGGAGCAGAGTGAGGAACGCCTAACCCCACACGTGGTGGCTGTTCCACAAGCAGGCTGTTGGCCCACACCAGCACTGGAAAGGTTCATACTGGCAGCCAGGAGCCCTCTCTTGCAGCTGGGCTGCTGAGCTGCCTTTGCTGGCAGAGACAGGTTCAAAGCAACTGCTGTCCAGTGCATCAGGCCAGGGATCAAGGTGTGAGGGCTGTCTGCTCTTGCCAGTGTCCCACAAGACCCTCAGCTTGAAAGGAGGTGATGGAAAAGCTAAAGGATCTTGGATGTGCTGTGGCATCATCCTCGCGCAGAGAGATGGGGAATGGAGATGCTGCCAGGAGTGGGACTCCCTGTGAGGAGTTTGAGTTTTCTCCCTGTATAACCTGCAATAGGATGAAGTAATTTCTCCCAGTGACTGGTGAGGTGGCACAACTGGCTGGGAGCCTCCCTTCTTCCTGCTTCCCCTCTGGGCTGCAGGTGGGAAGCCACGTGGACAAACCTGCTTTGATAACTGTAGAAGAATGCATGGTGTGATAATTTCAGGAGACTCCATGATGGGGGCACTGGGGAACTGGTTCATCCCCAAGTGCTGCTCAGCCCTGACCACGTTTGTGTTTGCTGTTTGGGTAGCAGAGGGCTGGGAGGTGTCACTGACCCAGCAGGATGGACCGTACCTCTGTGACTACCTGGTTCTGCTCTAGGGAAGCATCACACCTAAACCAGCCCTACAGCATCAGCTAAACTGATAGTGAGCTGCCTGCCCTGCACTGGCCCTCCGAGTTAATTTGGGTCTTTTCTTCTCCACAGGTATCCCATGAGTTTGCCATTAACTTCAATCCCAGGAATCCATTCTGTTCAGGTAAGCATCTGCCAGGCCTTTAGGACTCCTTAAGTGCCTTCAGTGCCTTCTGTCCTTCCTCTGCATTTCTGCAATGACATCTTCATCCCTGGAGGTGTTCAAGGCCAGGTTGGATGGGGCCCTGAGCAATCTGATCTAGTGGGTGGCATCACCACCCATGTCAGCGTGGTTGGCACTAGATGATCTCTAAGGTCCCTTCCAACCCGAACCATTCTATGATCATGGGGATCTTTCACGGCGTGTTCGGAGACAGACATGAGCGGTGAGGCAGAGCACATGCTAAAGGCACACTCAAGAGGAAAGCAGAGAAAATTTGAAGGTGTGTAGGAAGGCCCAGGGTAAAATGCAACTGGATTCCGACTGTGTAAAATCCGCCTTCGCTCTGCTGTCTGGTGTGTCCTACCAGCCGTCTGCTCCCCCAGCAAGGCTGCAAGAAACACAGGGCCTGTTTGGCAGATGGGGAACTCAGACTTAACGCTCCATTTGGCAGCTGAGAGCTGCTCACAGTGATGGCTGAAGGACTGCTCAGATCCTAAGTAGTAAAGGCTACTGTGGACCCTCTCTATCTGTTTTTTGGTTATGTTCAGAGACCAGGAGTTGCTTTTCTTTTTGCTCCTCCTCCTTGGCCGACTGTGAGATTTTTTCACAATCCCAAGGGATGCCTTCATTGGCTATGGGCACTACAAAGGCTTCCCTACCACAGAAGGTCTGAGGACCCACTGCAAAGTGACTAAAGAGCAAAGCTTGGGTATTCAGAAATTTGGGGTGGAAGAAACTTGTGGATCTGGATGAGTCAGGCAGGAAGTAGGGGGAATGGATCTGACTTCAGCTCCATGACATGAGCTAGTGGTTCCTAATTGGGCTTGCTGTGGTCCTGGGTTGTGACACTCCGTAAGGCCTGGTTTCTCTGCTTTCCCTGAAGGTGTGGAGGGCATTGTCCAAGCATATTCTGCCTGCCTGCCCCACATCCGCTTCTACGGACCCACCAACTTCTCCCCCATCATCAACCACGTGGCCCGTTTTGCAGCTCAAGCCACCCAACAGGAAACTGCGTCGGTAAGTCCGTAGGACTCCGTGATGTGATGGCAATCCTGATGGCTTTGGGCAGGGGAACACAAAGCCTGAGCTGGGTTTTGTGTCTTTCCCTTCTCTGTGGGTCCAGCCTTGCCAGTGTGGTGACCAAGGTGTCCTCTTAGGGGTGTGAAGAGCATCAGAAATCTGCAAGATAGAGCTCCCTTGGGTCCCTGTGGCAGCAGGCTGCCCATGGAGGATGGTAGATCTGGCCCCTGGGTTTTGCTGGCCAAAACAGCTCAGCTTGGGCATCATCAGTGGCATGGCAGGAGATGTTGGGGTAAAAGCTTCCCTGATTCCTGCCTGCTGCAAAGCAGGATCACACCTGAAACCTCTTCCCCACGAGGACCTTTTCCAGCCTTGCTGTGAGTGCTGTTGCTGTTCCCAGCTCCAGGCATAAGGAAATACTGAATTTGGTTTAATTCAGCACAGATCCAGGTCGCTCCTCATTTTTTCGTTTTCTCTGTCGCTGTCAGTGGGGGAGGGAGAGCCCACGGGCTCAGCACTGAGCAGAGGCGCTAATCGTATGCAAATTGCACCCCTCTGCTGGCACTAATAGTTTAATCAAGGGAGATTTTAAATAATGGGCACTGATAGTGCCGTCAGAGGCAAGCCTGGCTTGGCTTGGGGCGTTTTTTTGGCAGCACAAAGTGTTATTGATGAGGGATCTCACTCCCCCGGGGTCTTCTCCTCTTCCATCCCATCTTCAGCTCGTGCATCAAAGCCACTCCTGGTGCTGACAGCTTCAGTGGCTGCCTGGACCTGCCCTCCTCTTCCTCCTGCTCTCGCTTGCTCCCAGCAGCTCAAATAAAACCAAAAAACCTCGTAGTTTTTCCATAGCAACATAGATCACAAACAGAGCCCTCAGCTCTTATGGGATGGGAGACTAAAACATCAAGGGGCTGGGGGAGGGACAGAGGGATATTACACCATTTTTCTCTTGGGGAAGGATTAATAAGCTTTAGGGAATTAAAACTCACCTTTCCAGCAGGGTCCCTGCATCCAAACCACCCCTTTTCTTACCCCATGCTGTTTAATGCTGCCTAATCCCTTCAAGTCCTGCTCACCTGCCTGAACCTAATTGCTGATACCATTAACAAATGGGTTGGGAATCATCCCAGGAGCCCACGTGGATGCAGAGGTTGGCCATTTTAGCAACAAAAAGAGGAGAAAGGACGCAGGTGCTGCTGGACTGGTGTTCCATGGACCCCCCAGCCTGGTCCCTGTGCACCAGCAGCTCTGACTGCGGCTTGGCGTAGGTGCCACCCTGGCTGGGTACTGCAGCTGGAGTCCAGAGGTGCCACCAGCACCCCTGTCCTGCTGTCCTTTACTGACACCACCAAAACTGTCGCTGCTCCTTGGGGAATCTCCCACTGATGCTTCCTGGCAGTGCCCGCTGCTCCCTTGCTAATAGTGATGCTCATCGCCCCTGCACAGCCCCTGGGCTTTGAGGCTGATCCCCAGCATCAGCTCTTCCTCCTTTTGACCTCTGAAATATGTTGTGATAAACATTTGGCAGGCTCTGCCTCCCCACCCCTTTTCCTGCATACTTTCCAGCATTTTTCTCTGATCCCGTTACAGATTTCACAGAAAAAAGGGAACAAAGGGAAATGGCCCTTTCCATGTTTCCAGTAGAGAGGCCAGGCAGGGAAGGGGAGAATCAGCTTAAAGTCATTATCAGCTGCTCCCTGCAAGGTTTTATATTCTTCCTCCCTATTCTGGTTCCCAGACAGGCTGAGGTCCAAGTCCTACTTCCAGTTATGACCAGTGCAGGTCCTCTCCTGAAGTTTAGTCTTGTCTTCCAGACTCAACGTGTTGCGGTCCTGCTGTGCAGACTTACGTTTCACCATGATTTGCTCTCAAAAGTTCATATTTAGATAAAAACTAAACGCTGGGCAGTGCTGTGCAGGCAGGGTTAATGCATCAAAAGGGACTGGAATGGGGAAGGGTCTGGCTTGGGAAAACCTCCTCACCTGTGCCCTCAGGTTGTGTTTAAGCTCTACGCAGCCTTGTTTGTACTTGGAGTTTAGCACTGGAGAGCATCAAGAGAAGATGAAGCTTAGGGAAGGTTTCAGGAGATGTGGGCTGGAGGAAGACCAGAAAAACAGGCTTGGGGCAGCACTCCCTCCTTTGCTTTTCCAGGACGCTGCACTAGCGGTTTTCAGAGGAAATGGAAAGAATGAGGAGAGGAACAAAGGGCTTTAATGCTCTTAAGTGCTTGTTTTCGTCATTTCTCCAACACACACGAGCTCTGTAATGTGCCAAAATTGAGCCATTACTTTCCCTGGAGATGGAGGAGATGGCATTTTGAGGGGTCCACATCCTCCAGATGTGCCCAGCTGAGTCCAGCAGGACCATCTGTCCATCTCTTTGTTTGTCCATCCTTCCCCAGCTCTGCAGGACTGCTCCTGGTGCCCTCCTTTTCCCAAGGGAAGGAGAGCAGCCTCTGATGCTGCTGCTCTGTCATCCCCCAGCATGCTGGTGCCCTCTGCATCCCCCCTCAGTGCCTCCCATATCCATGGCTTTGTACAGGAGATGGACAAGCCCTGAGCACGGGATGGCCCCACAGCCTGGCAGTGCAATACAGGAGATGCTTCCCATCAGTGCAGGGAAATGTTGATGAGGAGCACCCCAAAACACACCCCACTGTGTGCGGGCAGGGGGAGGTTTCATCTCCCAGCTGGGCTCATGTCCCAGCCCTGAACTCCTCCTGGCCCTGACATAAAAGTCCTGTACAGTTTAGAGGTTGGGTTTTTTGCATCATTAAGTACAGTAAATCAGTAATCCAGAAAAATATTTTGGGATGGGACCTGGTTTGTTATTTGTTTAAGATCTTTTAAAAGCCAGGGGGAATAGGAACACCTGAATTTCTGGGTTCTTTTAAAGGGAGTGATGCCAGCTGTCCTGGGAAATGGTGAACCTCACTCCCAAATCCCACGGGGACCTGCCATCCCTCAACATGGGAAGCACCCTGTCCACTCCCAGCCCTCAGTGTGAGCCCTGGCTGCAGTGTGAGGGTGTACTGGCATCCCGCTGGGCCTGACCCTGTGCCCTCCCCTCCACAGCAATACTTCATCCTCCTCATCATCACGGACGGGGTGATCAGCGACATGGACGAGACAAGACACGCCGTGGTGCAGGCGTCCAAGCTGCCCATGTCCATCATCATCGTGGGCGTGGGCAACGCTGACTTTGCCGCCATGGAGTTCCTGGATGGGGACAGCCGGGTGCTGCACTCCCACACCGGCGAGGAGGCCGTGCGCGACATCGTCCAGTTCGTGCCCTTCCGGAACTTCCGCAACGTGAGTGAGGGCAGCGGGGAGGTGATCGCAGGGAGAAATGGGGCGTCCAGCCTGGAAACGACCCTGGAAGTGAACAGACACGGTAGGGGTAGATAGAGGCAAGAGGTACCTGCCTGTCTTACTCTGTCTTACCATCCCTCGGGGATGCTCCAGCATGGATCGCATAAATAAGCGATTTATGCAGGCCGGGGCAGAGAGGCTCTGCATCTCTAGTGGCACCTGAGCACCCCCCTGTTTCTCCATCCCCTGTCATTGTCAGACAGGTGGGAGCAAACACCAGTGACTCAGAGCAGGGTCCTGGTTCCTGCAGCAGGGTGGGGCAGCACTGGGCTCACGTCGCTCACCACAGCCCTGTGCTGGTTTTGGTGTCTCCCACACAGGTCTCATCCAGCACCCGTGATGTGCCACACACCGAGGGCTTCATGCTTAATTGTCCTGAGGATAAGCCCTGTGCCTTCCTGTAGGAAGGGGCAATGGTGGCACTGGCCCTGCACGTCCCCTCTGTGGGATGGTCCATTGCAATCATCCAGGAGACAGCTCTGGGACAGGGGCTGGTGCTGGCACAGGATTGATTGCCAAGGGTGCAGTTTGTGCTTATCTTCCCCTTTTTTGAAACTTCCCAGTGTCTTTCTATTTCACCTCCTGCTACTCATACCTGATTTTCTGACCTATCCAGAATGTTTTATTCCTCTGTACCAGTGAATTATCTCCTGGAGGGAAGGGTAGTATAGAATATAATAATCCCAGGTGTATAAAATGCTGGCTATCAGTAGACTCTAGGGGGTATTAAATGAAATGCCAAGATCTGGAGTTGGGGAGAGCCCAGCCACTCTTTTACTCCAGTTTGCTCACTTGGTCCCCTGTGGCTGTCCTGACACTGGTGTTGGTTCCCTTTGGCTCACAGGTCCCCAAGGAGACCCTGGCCAAAGCTGTGCTGGCAGAGCTGCCCCAGCAAGTTGTGCAGTACTTCAAGCACCAAAACCTGCCACCCATCAACTCGGAGCCCGCGTAGAGCTGTGCCAGGCTGCTCCCTCTGCATGTTGCCGAAGCCTGTTGGTCCTGCCAAAAGCACGTTCCACATGCTTTTAAGAGAAGAATACCCTCCCTGAAACACTTTGTACTTCTTAATTTAATTGCTAAGTTCTTAAGACTCATCCCAGCGAAGCGTCTGGATTCATTTTGTACAGTCTTGGCCCGAGGTAACACTAAGCAGCCAGGCCATGCCTTGGTCCTGCTCCGTTGAGTCACTTTTCAGTATTGAATGTACTTTGTATAATTTCAGTGGTACAGGATACAATTTTTATGATCAAAACTTGCTTTTTCCAAGCAATGAAATGCTTAATATATTATTATCATGCAATGAACTGGTCGTTGTATAGTTCACGTATTTGTGTTGTACCTGTACATCTGTCAGGTTCCGTGTTCATTTTTATACTGTGTACATGTTATATTTGTTATACTCAGGTTAATAAAGAAACTTGGACATTTAAAACAAGAGTCCCCTAGATGGGAAGGTCTGGGAGCAGCTGATGCTGTCAGCAGTGCTGGGTGTTTGGAGTTACCCTGACAGGGCCTGTCCTGGTCCCTCAGATGCTCTGCTGGCTGTGCCCCAGGATCAGCTGCAGGCTGTCAATGACAGCATCCCAGAGGGAGATTTAGTGAAGGCGGATATCCTGGGGAAGGCAGCATGGCCTTAATGCCTGCCTGAGCTGAGTCTGTGTGCTTGGGAAAACCCCAGCCACCCCACAACAAACCATCAAAGGGAGTTTCACAGTTCACTGCTGCTTCAACTCTAGAAAATTTTCCAAGTCTGAGTAACAAAAGCTCCCTGCTGCCTGGGAGAAGATGGGCTGGGTAATGAAATCCTGCTTGCTCTCCAGCAGCTCCTTCGAGCTGCTCATCAGCAATGTGCTAATTGCTGCTTTCTGCTGTTCCTAACTAGATTAAGGTCTTTTGAAGCTGAGTATGCTGATGAATATCCAGCAGGGATCACCAGCCCTACTCCAAACTCCAGTAGACTTGACCTCCCTCCTCCCCGTTAGTGGAAGCTTTTGAGGTGGGAGGTTTCTGTCCCTATGTGAAGCCTGCAGCCCTTTCTGCCCATGCTCTCTGCCACCGACCACCCAGCAACCTTGTGGCTGTCACTGCTGTCACTGGAGTCACCAGCACACAGATGGCCCCGGGCAGTCCCACAGTGAGCTGGCTCTAAGCACAGTGCTGGGTGAGACCCCATCCCTTGGGGGAGGTGGGACTGCTCCGGGAAACATTTGCCTTGCAAAACCTCCTGGAAGGGAAAATAAACAACCACCACCACCCTTTTCCAACGGGAGAAGCAGCCTTTGAAGGGTGGCTTGTTTAAAAATAATGCTGTATCCAGCTCAGCTTCCAGATCGAAGTCTGCGGCTTTGGAAAAATTACTTTTTTTTTTTTAATTTCCATAAGAGAACCTCACACGCAGCTGCGGGAGCTTGTAAGCTCTTCTGCTAGTAGAGTGTTTGTGGGGGTTTGTCGGGTTTTTTTAACACCTCGCTGAAGCTTTAACAACTAGCACAGACAACAAGTGGTTTATTGAGCTGTCCCTGGGGAGGGGATGAAGCACACACTATGCAGTCATGGTTTTTTCTTAAAAATAACAAAAAAATGTATCTAAATCCACCAGTGAATGAGAGTTGCTGGAGCCAGCCAAAGCCAGCTCTTTGTCTCCAGCTTTGGCGGCCCAGGGCAAGGTAGTACTGCCATAGCTGCCCTTTTCAGGTCTGATTTATCCTCCATCCCATGCACTCTTCACTTCCCAGCACAGCTCCCAGGGCACTGGAGTATGTTAATGTCAGATGGCTTCTCATGTACAAAGGTAAATGGGACCAACGGATGGAGTGAGGAGCTGGGACAGCTCTGCAGTTTGTTTACACAGGCCAGGCCCTGAGAACAGCAGAGCTGACTCAGACTCAAAGGCATTCCCCAAGTGTCCTATTCCATTGTTCTAGGAATCACATCTGCTTTTCCTGGATGATGTATCCTCCTGGCCTTGCATGGGTCAGTATAAACACCATCTCACCTGCAGCCCACCACCACATCTACCACAACTCCCACTGTAAATTTCTGTCTAAATCAGGCATTTTGACTGCAGCTGTGCAAGATACCACTCAGGAAAATGGCCCCAGCATGCTCACAGCTGGGCCAGGCTGCTCTGACTCTACAGTCAGGTTATTGATCTAGTTTAATGCCAGGAAAGAACACCAGCAGCTCTCATACCACCTCCTCAAGGCTCTTGCCTATGTGACTTTAATAAAAAAACATGGGGTTTTTTTTGTGCACCACTTGCATTTCACTCCATAGCTCAGTAAGATGAAAGTCACCAAAAGCAAAGCATTAGGGAGGCTGCATGAGATCTATTTATTTTCCACCTGAAAGTGCCATAATTACAGTAGCTAGAGAAGAGGCAGGAGCAAGTCTGGAGCAAACACAGGAGGTGCCAGGCAGCCCAGAACAGGGGAGGAATTACAGTGTGTCTGTAAGGATCTGATTGTAGAACAGGGCTGTGCAAACAGAAAGGATATTTGGCTAAGGATACTTCATTGTGAGCACAACTCTCCCCGTTTCCTTTGAAAAGTTCAACACTCAAGCTACGGCATGAAGCCACTACAGGCCTTGTTTTCTCTGCTTTTGCTCCCTCACAAGTGCCTCAGTGTCATGTCCAGTAAATGCCCATTGGTACACACTGACCAAATGCTGTCTCACAAGTGTAGGAATTGCACAAAGACACTTCCACCCCTGAGCAACCGAGCTGAGCTGTTCCAACCCTCCAAACTCTCATTAGCACACTGAGATTGAAAGGACGGGCCCTCAGCCCTACTTCTGGACCTCTCCAGCTTCTGTACAAAGGAGTTTGGCTGAACAGAGGAATTCCACCCTCTCTGGATGCATGCCCTTCAGGACACTGCTGCTGAAAAGCTGCATGACTTGTCAAGCCTCAGTGCTGGAGCAACAGCCTTTGAGCAGAAAAGCCAACTGCAGTTCCTGTGAATTCACTCAGACCGTTTTCCATCGCCACCTCTGCTTTTGTGGGAAACTGACCTACACCTCTCCTGGGTGGTGGTTTGAGGGAAGGGCTGGTTGGTAGAGCAGAAATTGATTAATGGAATGAGAACAATTATGAATGGCACAAGCAGAGATAAAAAAATGCATTCAGAACGTCTTTAATCATGTAACACTAAAACTTCTTTACAGTGTCATGGCAATCTACACTTCACCATCTGCTCAAATTTGGTTCTGCCCCCATTTTTCAAATACAGAATAAAAATGACATTTTAAAACAGAACACATGGCTGCTTCTACAAGACTTCACTGTTCAAGTGATTATTTTTTGCCTGTTAGTCTTGTATAAACTTCTTAAATCAACATAATTCTTTCCATAAGAATTGTAAAAGATAAAGCTCTCTCCTCCATACCCTCAGACCTTCGTTACATGGTTAGGTGTGCCTTCTGCTTTAGGATGGCAGCTTTTCTTCCAGGCTCAGTATGCACCCCAGAAATGGAAAGTTGGGGGTGGGGGGGAAATAATGAGTTACTTTAGGAGTATCTGAGTGTATTAAAGTTGAGAGGTTAGCTACAAAGATTATATTTGGGGCAGAAGGATGCAACAAGCATCCACCAGGGCTTTGGAAGATGTTCTGCACTACATTACACAGGGAGGGATTTTGTTATGGACCATCAAAGAAACTGTTGCCACGAAAGACAGAAGAGACAATCTTCCCAGTGGAATTAATAGTGCCTTCGCTGTCCGAGCTGGACTCTGAATCGCTGCTCCCCGAGTAGGCGCCCAGGCCAGGCAGGATCCCAATGCACACGGCTGCTGAGGGACAATGCACTGTGGAGCCTCCCACTGAGCTGCTTCCCAAGGGAACACAGGAGGGTTTTTCTGGAAGAGAGAAACCTCAGTCAAAAACCAGAGTGCAGGAAAGGGATTTCAGTCAGTCCAGGAACCGCCACGTGTCACACCTGCTTTTCCCAAGGGAGCAGCGGATGATTTCAGGATTTAATTAAAGCATAAGGCAGCTTTATGCTGTAATAAAGCCATTCTGACAGGAAGGACTTGCTACTTCAGGGGATTTTTTTTCTACTCATCGCTAGTTTAAGCCCAGCTCTATGCTGGCATTACAGATTTTTTATTCTAAAGTTGTCAGTTTGATGCTTGTCAAGTACCAAACCCACTAAACAAGAATAAATGGCTCTGCTTTGAGTAATTGAGTATTTTTTTTGCAATGTAACAGCATAGTTGAGAAAAAGTTTTATTCAATCGTTCTGCTAGTCAACATCTCCCATCTTCCATGGCTAATTAATTATTTCTGCTGTTCTGAAAGTTTACTGAACAGAAGGAGATTCAGGAAGCGCCTTGGGTTGTCGTTACACAATTGCAGCTCACCCAATTTGTGTCAGAGTATCTTGACAGGAAGTCAATTGCAGCCGTGACAGCTAAAGCTGAAACACAACTTAATTTTTCTTCTAGCTCCCCACAATTTTCTGAAACAAATTGATTTCAGGATGGACTGAATCACTTCAGAGCATGAAGCTGAAGTGGATGTATACAAATAAATCCAATGCTGCTGTGAAGAGGAAGGGGACGATCTGTCTCCATGTCTCTTGCCCACAGAACAAGCATTAGGGTTGAAATGCACCTAAGGAGACTTCCATCAGTTATCAGGTTAAAGTCTTTGAGATTAAATCAGTTAAGTGTTAGAATAAACTCTCTAAGGAAGGTGCACAGTCTGTCTGTGGAGACTTAAGAGGAGCTTAGACAAACATCTGTCAGGACTGGTTTAGGCAGGGGACATCCTGATAACCTGCAGAGGTTTCCTGCAGCATTATTTTCCATGAAGGCTGTCAGCACCCACACTTACCATTTCCACTGCTTTAAAAGAGAACATGCCAACCAAAGTCCGTGCTGTCTTGCCCAGTGAAGGAACAGGAAGGCAAAACCTTATGAGATTTAACCCCTGCTCAGTGACAGACACGCAGCTTCCTACATGCAGAAGTTGGGACATACCTTGATTCTTTTCGTCGTGGTCAGTGTCTAGTTTCAACCTCTTCACACTGTTACCACCATCTGAACTGTGGAAAAAATAAGAAAGTGTCTTGTTCCTTATAGGCAACCACTTAATTACTGTGAAGTCATTGTTACATCTTTGCCTCAAATGGTGCAGCAAATGCCAGCAGGGTCCCGTGATGACCATCACCACTTCCAACCGCCAGTAACTGAGGCTCCTTGGGGAACATGCAGGATCCAGGGAAGCATCAACACCTACACTACAAGTATCGCTTGTTAACCTGGGAAAGGAACACGCCTCGTGGAGTCCTAGTCAAACCCCTTGCACAGCAACCCAGAGCTGCCTACTCAGCAGGATGTGCCCCACAGGAGGCTGGGAATGACTACCTGAGCTTCAGGCACCCACATGACCTCAGCCTTGCGCATGTGGATGACTACCACGCTTGCTGGTGCCAACATCCGTGGCTTTTCCCTTCCAGGGCTTCCTTCCCCTCCTTCAAGCATCTAGAGAGCCTGTTCTAAAACATCTAGAAATCTTGCACCCAGTAAGCCCAGACAGTTTCATAGCAATTCACACAGCTGCAGTGTCTAGAAAGGTCCAAAGTGGCATTAGGAGAAAGGAGCATGGCTTGGACTTCTGACTGTTCAGAGCTTTCCCTGTCACTGCTCAGATTCCAACCCCCCGCTCCTGCATGTTCCCAATTCTGAGCCATCCACATAAACAAATGCTTCCCAGATTCAGCTGTGATGAACTGATGAAGCATGAGCATTATTATGTATTAACTCTTTTCTGTCCCTATCAGAACATGCAGTACAGATGAAAGGTTATTCTGTGCAGAGAGCTTTTAATAGTAATACATTGTTTACAGGAAATTACAAAGCTCAGGGAGCAGATGTTGAGCTCACACTGCACTTGCTTTGGGCCACTTTGCAATAAAAGATAAGATGGCAAAAATAGAAGACTGCAAAGCAAGTCTGCAATGGCACTGACATGTCATTTAAGATGCTCTCTTTAAACAGATGCCATCTGCAGACTTTAGAAGTACCATTAAGCACATGCCAGCTCCTTTTCTACATCCTACTGGGTTAAGTACTAGTAGTTACAAGGCAAAAACAACATTATTGGCTGCTTGTTATCAGCTCAGGGTTTTTCTTCTCTGCCTTCTCAAAACCCAAACTATCACCCAACCCCACAGACATTAGGTGGTGGAAGTGCTTACTTCAGTTTTCAGACACACAATTACCGCTGTACTGAGAGCTAAACGTCACCCTACAAGATAAGCTTCTAAAATAATCTTGCATTCTCTGAGACAATTCAAACACACTGAATTTTGAGATGTCAGTAATCATCTTAAGTATTAGATGATTCATCTGTGGGAAATAAGTCTGGTCCCTCATGCCTGGTTTCTCCATAACCTGTAGCACACCAGCAGCTGTGTTTGCAGGCCAAGATCAAAGCAGCAAACACATCACAAACCCAGCTGCCACCTCCCTGGGGTGGAAAGGGTGTTGATGTATCAGTGCAAATCACTGAGGAACACGGGAAGTTTCTCTGATGTCCTCAGGACCAAACTGGTACACAAAGCTCCTCTCTTGTAACCTCGTCTCCCCCATGCTGCCCCGAGCAGCGATTAAAACAATCCATTTTAAACACAGGTAAAATTGGCTGATAAATTAGGCAACCTGAATGAAATTGCATTCATGAGGTGACACTGATATCTACAAACAGAGACATAAAATAGATTCCCTCGATCCCCAAGCAGGATTGCCCAAGCCTGGCACTCTAAAATGAAGAGTCTACCCACTTGCTTTACACACACTTATCTATTTGAATTGCTTCATGTTTTTCCCCACAGTTTGTGAGAGCCTATAGAAACAAGACTGGTCTTTTCTTATACCTTCCCCCTTTTTTCTTTAGGGCTAAGGTTTACACCTCACTCTCTGGAGGCAGTTTTGGCCTGTCTCCCTTTACACTGCTAACTGGGTTCCGTTCCTCATGAATTTATAGAGGTGTGAAACTAACCTTCTGTGTTTCACAGCTCCTGCCAACAGCTTTGCCTGAGAAAATTTGTTCTTGTTTTCCACTGACTTCATGGGCAATTTCTTCTCAGTTTCCTTCTTTGGGTCCATACTGACTCCCACTTTAGTGAGAGTGCTGTGAATTAAGGGTTAAGGATCAACTGGGAAGGAACGGGGAGAACAGACATTTCCTCCCTGATATATTTAGCCAGCTCTGCTGACAGCAGCGACCGAAGTTCATTCACATATTCTATCAAAATAAACTTATTTGTAATGACATTTAGCTGGTACCCTTGGCCAAAAGAGAAGATACTTCACCCTCTGGGGTCAGAGCTCTGTCGGGTATCAGGACCAGCTCTCCCTGTGAAGATGCCCAGGCAGCAGCCTGGGAGCTGCTGTTCTGAAGCCAGAAAGGTGTAACACAAGACACCCAACACCCATAAAGATATCCACCATGCTGCCTTTTCCTCAAGACCTTAGAAAAGCAAAAAGGTCAGGCTGGACCAAAACAAACAAACCAAACAGGCAAGGCAGTACTTCCCCTTCTATGGGGATCAACACATTTGTAATTCAAATTTGCTGCTCCACACTCTAATCCTTACCAGAAAAGCCAAGTAGCAATATGTGCACTCACTTCCCCTCCTCGAACCATCTTTTTGCTGAACCCAGCAGATTTCAGCCTGGCAAGACAGAACAGTTCCATTTTTTTGGGTTTGGTCTTTAGTATTCTACCTTTTCAGCTCATCTCTCAGTAAGCGCCACAAGGCTGCTACTGCTGGTCCAAGCACCAATCCCAAGAGTAAGGAGACAGATTGGTTAAGGGGGAATGTGGTCCAAGATTCACCCAAAAAGATTGCAACTGCACAGAAAAGCTGAGTAGATTTAAACAGTGTTAGCAAGGTGGAATGCAGCTTAAGCAGGTTTTCAGATGGGATAACAAGGACCTGGGTCTGTTTGTTATCAGAGCACACTCTGCACACACTGAACATGTCTCCTTGTGGCAGCATCTGATAACAATGTCCAGCTGTATCTGATAAGAGAGGGCTGTCAAAGACCCTGTTTGTAGATGAGGTGCCAGGAGAATCACACCAAATTCTGCAAAAATTTTAACTGCACAGGCAAAGGCAAATTAACCTAGTTTAAAAGCATGTTTATAAAGTCAAATCTAGTATTCTAACAGCTTCTCCTCCGACTACTATTCCACAAACTGGCGTTTCACAGGTGCCCCAGTCACTGCAGACATATATTGGATAGTGAATTTCACACTGATGGCCCATATATTTGAAGCCATAGCTATTTTCCCCACTGAACATCTACAAATCAAAAACTCTTAGACTTTGCTTTGAAGTGACACACTCAGTCTCCAATCACTTTACAGTCAGGAACGTTCAGATGCCATTTCTTATTTGATTCTCCTAAGGATAAAGCAGTAACCCAGACTGCTCCTTACTTCAACCAAAAGTCTTCTCAGCCCAAACCACTGTTCAATTTTTTCTATTTTTGAGATGGCACAGGAGTGCCATCCTGTGGCTATCCAAAGCCATCTGAAAGCTCCTTGTGCTGAACATGGTTTGATATTGCCACACAATTCTTCCACACACTGCAGTGTTCAACTTCCACATTTAGGTCCATTACCTTGTTATATTCTAAGCCTGGTTAAGGGAATCAAAGACTTTTCTTTTAAAAGATACCAAATTACAGGCTTTTAGCTTCCATCCAGGATGGCATTCTCCTAAAACTCCCCAACTAGAAAGGTACAGCACATTTTTAGTAGATATTTTATACATCCTGCTGTCATTAGCAAATGTAATGCTATATCCAGCCAAGAAGTGTTCCCTCTCAGGAAGACAACATTAGAAATAAACCTCTCAATCTTAAATATCAACTGCACTAAACAAGCTGTCCTTCAGTAAAGCCAGCTTCTCAGAGGGGAACTGTTCCTACATTTAGATAGCAGTGAAGACAAGATGATCTGGTTCTCAAATACTTCTTGGAAATGGCTTAAAAAAATTTGTAAATCTTTATCCGGACAGGGGGGTCTGGATAGGGTAAGGAACAAACAAACCTACTTGTTCATGCAGGAGAAAGAAAAATTCCTATTCATCCATGCATATGAATTTCTATGCTCAAGAGTACATTAAAATATTCCAAGGCATATTTATCCTGAAGATGTATAATTTTGTGATTGTTCAACCTGAAAAATTAAGGGGAAAAAAAAAAATCTCTGCACTTGAATATTGATGCAGTTTTTACCATGAAATTAATGCCTCTGGGTAGCTTAAATTAGATGCTATGCCAGGAAAAAGAGCAAATAATGAAACCCATTGGGTTGACATTCCTCTTATAAATTTGGAAGAGCACTTAAACAGTACCTATAGATGCAGTGTGTTTACCCAGTACACAGTGGGCTTTGTCACTGCAGTGATAAACCATTAGTAACAACCTGCAGAAGCAAAAACTTTTGCATTTCAGAACACCAGCAAAAATTTCAAACACAAACAAGTCATTTTGCTCTGAGGCTGAAATGCTATTGTTAAATAAAAAGAATTTTAAAAAGAAAATTAAATGGGCAACACTTTTGATTTTCTCATTAGATGAGGTGACTATAAAACATTCTCCCTTCCTCCAGCCCACCAGCAGTAAGTTCTACAGTTTAATTTTTACAGCAAGACTTTGGATTCAGAGCCAGGATTATTACTAAGACTGAGGTAAGATGACTGTACATCTTGATCAGGCCATCCAGGGATCTGTGTGTTATGTGGCTAATTCAAGACAACTTAAGATTCCCTCGGGGCTGGTATGGTTCACCCCAGATGTACGTGACATAACGAGAGCTGTCAGCTGCTCCCACTGCCCAATCTTACACTGCACAACCCTGGATCAGCCAGCCCCACGAGCAACCATCACTGAAACTAAATATATCCCATGGATATCCCATTATTAGATCCAGCAAATCAAGAAAATTCTCCAAATCCATCAACTAACTGCAGCCTATTTCTGAAGTTAAAAAAATGCATCAGGATTGCTTTTTGA
The DNA here is from genome assembly GCA_013399195.1 of Dicrurus megarhynchus. NCBI lineage: Eukaryota > Metazoa > Chordata > Aves > Passeriformes > Dicruridae > Dicrurus > Dicrurus megarhynchus. Next base: position 280,253 of record VXAD01008433.1, read on the forward strand.
TAAACCTATTCCTGAGCTAAGTGAGATGCTCTTCGCAGGACACACGCTCCAAATAGTAAATCATTGACTGACACAAGGTAAGACCAATCTTTGTCGTATCAGCACTATTCAATTTTATTTGCTGACTGGTTTTGGTCACCTCCTTGTGTCCACAAACTCTTTCATTACTACTAAAGCTTCCCTGAGAATTTGTGTTTTGTTCACCCATGACTCAAAAGCAACGGAGACAAAGAAACCATCAGATTCTGCATAGGTTCAGTAAACCTCAGAAAAGCAACATTTTGCTTAGCACAGAAATTCTCAAATCATTCCAACCTCCCTTGATTGGCACTAACTAGAGAGAAAAAGCATCCTATATGATTTTCTAGTGTATCTTCAAGAAAATTAGGCATTTAACAGCAAAGCCAAACTTAGCCCTGCCTACAAGTATGTATTACCCAAAGGAGCCAAGTCTCCATGGGCTTCTCCCAGAAGAAAGTCAGCACATCTGCACAGATGTATTTAATTTCTCATCCTGCAGGTTTCAGCAAGGGAGAAGGTATCTAATACTTCAAGAAGAGTAACAGAGAGAGCAATTCAAACATTATTTCAAACAGGTATGTTAATATCAGGCAATATACAACACAATAAAAACTGTATTGTATACAAATACAAAAATAATTACTTAATTTTCCCTAAGAAGACAAAAAGAAAATATTAGAAACAAGAGGCTGGTTTTCCTTTGTGCTCTCACTCTCTTTTTAGTGATGGTATTTCATGACCCCAATAACAGAAAAAAACCAAACCACAACCAAAGCCCAAAACAATGGAGAGGGGAGAAGGAAATAAAAGTACCAAAGAAGTGGGAGTTAAGGGGGGAATATCAAGCATTGCAGTGGTCTATCAAAGCTACAATGAAACCATTAAACTTTGAAAGTGTATCATTACACACGTTCTGTGAAGCAGTTTTATAAAAAGAATGCCAACTGACAGAACAAACTACAGCCCACTCTTACCCTCCTCTAGGTAACCACCAGCCATTTTAATGAAAAGGATATTCTGTATTCATTTAGTTCTTTCAGCTCTTCTTCCCTTCGTTGCTTTTCTAGTAGCTCTTGCTGCCGAGAAACCTCATCAAGGAAATGCGTCTCATCTTCATCTAAGCCTCTTACCATATTTTCTGAATAAAGAAAAAAGAAATTTGTTGTTTTGGTGTCAGACACCAAGTCTAAGTCTGTCTCCTCAGACTGTTCTTAAACCAACCAATAACTAAAAAAAACACATTACTTCTTCCCTCAGAAATCTTGCCTCAAAAGAGGAAGTACATTTTCTTAGAGCAAACAATTTGCAGCCAATTAGTTTTAACACCTGTTCAAAAAAAAAAAAGTAGAAGCAAGACAACTCCTAATTTCCAAATAAAAACAAATTCTTTCTAAACATGCTACCCTACTTTAAGGAAAGTACATGCAGCAGGAAGGTCTTTTATTTCCTGTTCTGCAAATGTTCAGCGTCTCTTGAGCAAATGATTTAATTAGAATGACAATAAACAGTATGTTTTAGAAAGATCAAATCTTGCTGTTTGTAGTCACCATTAGAAATCTTAGCCCAAACATCACCTTTAGTCTTCATTAAAGTTTAATTCCATCCGAGGATTTTTAGGCTTTTACATGAAGTCACCATATTTTTAACCTCCACCCACATAGGCAAGCCCCAGTCACTTTAAGGGCAAACTAGGAAATCCATTTACACTGATAATTGGCAAGCTTGTGTCTTTGACAGAAAAGCTCTGGAAATCAATTATAATTTGAGGTTACTTTATAAAAGCCAATCCCTGCTCCTTCCAAGTCACGCAGAGCTCATTCATAAATCTTTAGACAGTAACTTGTAGCACGCACTACTACTGCTGAGGGCCCCTTCAGAGAGCAAAAGTAGTGAAACTCAGGACATTTTTGAAGCAAGTGACATGAGTTAATTTCATTTTCTGCCTGCCTCATCTGCAAGCTAAGAGGAGCAGCCACTGAGGTCCTTTGAGCTGAGGTTTTATTGAGGCACCCTCCCAGGCACTCTGCAGTAGGTTTTGTTCTCCAGGTTAGCTGGAATCTGATATTCGGCTGTGGTTGCCTTAAAAGCAGAAGTGGGTTTACTTCTCAGGGCTGCTTCCCATTCCAGTACTTGGTTTACCAAAGCAAAGGTGTTGCAGATCTAACATAACTGGGCAAGAAAAACTATTAATTTAGGCAGTTATTAGAAACCCTTCCCATCCAGGCTGACAGCAGTCAGTTTTGGTTGGCTCCTTGGACAAGAATTGCTTAGTCATGTCACCAAAAATGACTGGGATCAAAAGTTTACTGAAGTTAACTGTAAACTCTCCAGCTGGAAAGAACCCTGTAGGCCCTGTTGGAGACTTTAATGCATTAATGCTGCTATCTGTATTTTCCACTTTTCAAAGGGCTTTTCTAGAAAACCAGAAATTCAAACATCAAGAGAAATTAGGTTCCTATTTCATTAGAAGAGTAAACATCTACTTTTGAAGAATCAAAACAATCTAAATGTATTTCTTCCAAATCATAACCTTAACTCTCAAATCACTTTCAGTCATGTAATTATGGCTTGGAAATGTAACAGCTGCTCTAACAGGATTTCTTTAATTGATTCAAGCAGATGTGTTAAAGCACGAGCTCAAGAGTCACAAAACCACAACGCACTTCCACTTTTCCATTAATTGCTACCAAGTTTGGTTGGTTTTTGTTTGATTTTATTTTATATGCAATATAAGCCCAGTATTCAACACTTTACAGGAATGCAGCTTTGTAACTGCAAACACCTTTTGAGTTTTGCACTTGTACAGTGCTGCCTCAGTATCCAGAACGTGTTCCTTTAAAAATCCAGGATTTTGATAACAACTCTCCTGAAACCTTTGTTTCCCTCTCAGAGAGGGAGACAAGACACACAGATATGTCCTTTGGTCAGAAGTTGTGCATACAACACATGCAGTTTGCTGCTGGTGCTTACTGAATTTAAATTGCTCCTCAAACTCCTGCTGCTTCTTTTCTCTCTGTTCCTGAAGCCTTTCATACAACGACCGTGGGTCATATGCCTCCTCTGGGCATTCTGAAAGGAACAAATCGGGAAGGGAGACCATATGTTAGAAACACTAAACCGCCAACAGTTCTCAGTTTCTTCACGTAAAAACCTTTTGAAATTATAGAATACAAGCCATTGCTTTTTATTTCTATTTTCCACAAAAGAGAAATATTCTCAGATCTTCTTCCTGTAATTATTAAAATTTATCCCATACCTTTTGGATCCTCAGGTTTTCGGACCTTTTCCCATTCTTCTTGCCTTCTCTTTCGCCGCTCCTCTAGCTCTGCTTCAGATACAAACCTCTTGTTAATCACAAGGTCAGCAGTACCATCTCCCCCATCCATTGTGGAATAGCGTCTCCTAAAAACACAATATGAAAGACATCAGGAGTCTGATTATGCTTTCCAGTGAGTGAAACATTACTAAATATCCTGAAAAACAGACCTGCTGCCCTTACAATAACTTCAGTTCTCTAAAGAACACTTCATAGTAAGCACTGCCTGAGACACCAACTCACTGCATAACTGCTAAGACTAACAAGCATCATCTATTACTCCTTCCTTACTCTTTTTTCATAATTACATCTTTCCTGCTAGTTGTCTGCCTCCATTTTTCTGAAAGTCATATTTTAATGGATTTACTTTGCTTAAATAAATATTAAAAAAAATAAAATTAAACACCCTCAGCTACACTCCCATTCTTTTATTTCTGTTCTTCCATGTTCTCTGTTCGGGAAAGAAATAAAGTGAGGGCAAAACATCAAATCCCAAGTTCTTTTTGCCCAACCTATGAAAATTTGAGAAAGCTTGCCTGTTTTCAGGTGTTGAATGCATGTATTTATAAGTGATTAACAGTGAGATTTCAGAAATGAGCAACTGTTCTGGTTTTGGCTGGGACAGAGTTAAACTTCTTAGTAGCGGATACAGCTCTGTGGTTTGGATTTAGTGTGACAATAACATTGATAACACTTGCAGTTTTAGCTGTTGCTCAGTAATGCTCTAAGTCAAGGGCTCCTCAGTGTCTCATGGTCTGACAGTGAGGAGCTACACAAGAAGCTGGGAGGGAGCATGGCCAGGACAGCTGTCCTGAACTGGCCAAAGGGATATTCCATAGAACCGTGCCCATATATAAACTGGGGAGAGCTGGCTGGGATTTGCTGATCACTCTTCAAGAACAGGCTGGGTACTGGGTGGTGAGCAACTACACTGAGAATCACTTGTTTGTCTTGGGTTTACTCCTCTCTCCCCTCTTCATTGCTGTTATTATTGTTAGTTTATAACCAGTACTATTAGTATTAATACTGTATTTATTTTGTTTCAATTATCAAACTGTTCTGATCTCAACCCCTGACATTTATGTCTCCCTGTTCTCCTCCCTGATGAGGCGGGGCAGGGAGGGAGCAACTCGGAGGTGCTCAATAGCAACTCATCTCTCCAGCCTCAAAAACTTCCTGCAGCTCCCTGCAGCCCCAGGGAGAGCTGAGCTGGGACAGGCTGTGCTGGGGGCTGTCTGTCAGGGTTACCTGGAGTGCAACAGGTGAGTAAGAGAGGGAATTCCCCACGGCTAAACCAGAGCTGGGGTTAGAAAATGAGCAGCACTTCCCCTGGAGAGAGCACAGCCCCTTCCCACACAGTGCAGCCACCCTCTGCTTCAAGATTTCAATACCAGGTGCAGGGCGACGATGCTCCAAGTAGTCGACTTAACAAGGAAACTCGTGGTCTTGACACCTGTAAGCCCAGGATGAAACAAACTGCTTCTGTGAGTCCTAGGCATCTCCTTTCAGAATTATTCTGCCAGCTCCACACTACACACTGAAGCCCTAATGCCTGTTTTTGTCTCAAGCCTGTACATCAAAACTGTACACAGAAGTACAACATAAACACAACAGAGCTGTTTATTTAAAGACACGCTAACATAACTTTTTTCTATTTTATTATCTCCATGATATAACTGCAGCAAGTTAAGGACTTCAGATGACTGCTCACAGTTCTGCCAAGTGCTATTAATTTGGGATCCCACCCTGTCTGCATTTCAGCACGGAAGAGATCCCAGAACACTGGGGAACAGAACACAGAAGAGATCCAAGGAGGAAGGGATGCAGTAACCCAAATAAGGGAAGAAACCTGTTTAACATCCTTCCTTCACACCACAAGGAATTACTCCTGCAGGAAGTCCAGAAATCCTTACAAAAACTGGTACCTTTATGGGGTATCGTTTCTAACAAAAAAAGAAAAAATTGAGGTCTCAGGAGAAATCCGGGTTAGAGCACTGGACAAATTCTTGTTACAGCAGGATGCATTCTTAAGGTGGGTGTTATCAAAAGAAGTTAAGACAAAAGGATTCTCTTAATAGCTGGGGACAGGAAGGACAGATCAAGGGCTGGTGATTTTCTCTTTTTTAAACTTTTCTTTCTTTTTTAATATCTAACAAAAAAAACCACCCTAAGACAAGTCCACTTTCCAGACAGCATGGAACACTTGCTCCTTGAGTGTCATTGCTGAAGGTGGTTCAAGCTGGAAACCTACAGAGAAGATAAAAATTGAATCTCGCTGCTGAATACATGTCCTGATCACAAGGGAGCTTTCCTATCTAAGTGCTGCATAAACAACATAATTTGTTTCTCCACTTGTGTCATCTCAACCCATATATTTAGAGAGGAAACAAAAGGTTCCAATACAGTGGTAAGAGACAGTAATAAAAACTGAGAGAGAGGGATTCTACAAGAACACAGTATCCTCTGGGGACTAAAGCCTTCAGCAGCAAATCACCTGGATCTGTCAGTTCACTTAGACAATATATTTTAAGACACGTGAAGTGGATTAGGGTTTAATTATGGCCTGAGATGCAGCAATGGTGTTTTCAATACTGTCCTGAAAACTGGTGTCTGATACTGACAACCCCCTCTTGGAGCACAGGGATGTGGGAGGGAAAAAACACATCAAGCAGCATCATATTAAAGTTCAGTTACACTTATAAAGTTTGCTAACTTGCTATATTCTTTGCCCTCTCCCATCTGAAGCAAACACACACAAACCAGACCCAACAAAAAAAAATGTACTTGGCAACTTTCCCCTGTTTATCTGTGTTTTTGTCTAGTGACTGTATTCTAGGGCTATGCTGTCACTGCAAATGACAGAAGCTTGTCACAGCTGCAAACTGCAGGGTTTTATACTACCAGATGGTAACACCTCCAGGATCAAAAAACCTCCCAAACTTTACAGTCCTTGCCACCACCTAGGCTCGAACAGATGTAGAGCAGCGACGGTGTCCTGGGTACCCGTGTGCAGCTTCCAGTACATTCAGCCTCCATTAAATAACAAAGATTACTTTACCTACTCATTTCATCAACCCACCACTGAACCAACTCGGGCAGCGCTCCCCGCACCCCCGCAGCACATCAAATAACGCGCTGCGTGCCGAGCTCCACGGAGAGGATTAATCGCTCCCCATCAGCCTGAACCCGCCCCCGGGCCCCGCTTCCTGCGATGCCCGCGGAGCTCGATGCGGGGAACCCTCCTGGGCGTGCCGGGCTCGGGCTGCTCCGAGCCCTCACTGCGACCTTTTCTCCCCACCTTCCCTTCAGCCCCTCGTCCCGGGAGCGGCCCCCGGCCCGCCGCGCTCGCAGGGCCCAGGCCCGGCCTCCGTCATCCCTGCACCCGAAGGACCCGCGAGCCGGCCACGGCCGCTTTCCCCGCCCCCGGGCGCTTTCCCCGGCCCCGCTGCCCCGGGCCCGCCCCCGGCACGTACCGCGGCCCCTCACAGCGAGCGGCACCGCCGGGCCCGCAGCGCCGCCATTGACG
>VXAD01008433.1:293335-331053 GCA_013399195.1 Dicrurus megarhynchus
TTTTTTGTGGTTTCTGTGCCATTCTACACTTCTGTTTGGTATCCAAAGAGTCATTTTCCTCCCAGCATTGTCTGTTCTGGAATTTCTTGTGGATTTTTTTGGGAGACATTTTGGGGTTTTTTGGTGGGGTTTTCTTATTTAATTTTGAATCCTGATATCATGAATGCCTTTGTCAGAATTGTATTGTTGATAACGCCTTTAACTTTCTGGGCAGCAAGGAAGATTAACTTGAATTAATTGAAAGAGTTATTTATAAGCCTCCAAATGAATGTCTGTGCCAAAACTTAATAGGGTATAGCTAATCGATTTTATTTCATGTGCTTGTATCCCTGCAGTTTATAGGATTAGTGTTCCTTGCCGTCTACAGGGCGTTATCTTTATCTTCCTGCCACTTCTGAAGCAGTGCCTTACACTCTGCTCCTTGGGCAACTGCTGAGCTCGTTCAGCTCTGCCAGGCCACGTCACCCTGCTGGAGGCACCTCTTGTTCAACTTCACTGGGCTGTCAGATACCACTATCTCTTTAAAAAGATCATTATCTCAGAAGTGCTTTCATCTGCCTCAAAGCATAACTTAGGCTCTGTCTCTGATAAGAAATTTAATGATCCATCTGTGGCTTGGGGAGCTGAGAAGCAGGAAGCATGATCGATACCAGCGTTGATTTAGATGTGAAGCAAAGTTGAGGTTTTCTGGAGGCTGTAGTACAAAGGACAGTTCCACCTAAATGATTGTGAGATGACAAATGATGACCTCTGAGATGGGGAAGCTCAGAAGGTGGTAAATGCTTTAGTTTCCCTTTCAGAAAAAAAGCTGAACAGTCTAATGCCTGATGTGTCCTGAGCACTAGTGTCTCTGTATCCAGAGGTAAGGGAAAAACTGTGCAGGGAGGAATCCCTACCAGGCCTGCTCTGGAAACACTAATTTAAGGGAGAAAGTGAAGTTCACTTTAAATCAATGTTGCAATTTTAGTGTTCCTGTACCAGCTTAAAAAAGTGGTTTAAAGGAAGTGAAAAGACAAAGTAGCGCAATGTGCAAGTGACTATAAAATCTGACTTTCACAGTGAGTCTACAGAAAAAGAAGCTGTGGTGGTAGTTACTGTCTGCTCCTTTCTGCTTCTACTGTTACCACATCAAGTCAAACAAGAGATCAGATCCTCCAGCTCCTGTGTGTTTGTGACAAAGATGAATTACCTGGAGAAGACATCAGGGTTAAAGCCCAATTGTTTGCGTAAACCTTGTACAACCCTGGGGGTTTTCACTGATGAGCACTTGTGCAGGAGCTGGAAAGCTTTGAGACATGATGAGTCTCACTTTCTGTGAAACTGGCACGCTCCAGGTCAGTCTGCTTTCGGTTTAGGGTGCTCTTGCTACAGCGAGAAAGCAACCAGCTGTGGCAATGGCTTTGTGAAATGCTGCATGCCAGTAAAGGCTGCTTCCCATCGAGTTTTGACACTAGTCTTAACCCTCCAAGGTATTTTTAAAGAAAATAGAATTGAATTAGGGGTTTGCTTCAGATTACACAATATGGTGGTTGGTTACCACATGCAAAAGAACCAGCAGGGTATTTACTGGCTCCTCCTGAAGCCTGCGGTCCCCTGGCTGCGTGCACTGCGAGGTACCACGCTGGACACCCAGCAGCTCCCTCTCTTCAGTTGCACAAGTCTTACAGGTGAGAGGTTGACCTTGCATGTCAATGGGATCTCCTGAGAAAGTCTCCATTTCATATTCTAGTTGTATATAATTTACTGGAAATTCTTTGTTTTCACTACTATCCCCATAATTTCAAAGCTGAGAATTCTCCTTGTTATAAAAGCTTGTTTTGCAAACAGGCTGCTTCTTTCTCTTATTCCTGTATCAAAGTTGATTATCTTGCAGCAATTCATAGCTGTGTTTCCTTCTAGTTTGAACTTTCATCTGACTGGCATCACAAATATTTCCATCTCTTCCTTTTTAGGAGCATTATTTCTTTGGGAAAGAAATGCTGAGGAAATATTTCTAATTATTTTATCTCCTTAATAGGAAACTGCTGGCCAAAACTCTCACAGTTTTGCTTTTGAAAAACTGTCAACTTTACTGTATGGTTTGTTGACTGAGCTCCTGTGTTACTCTGCTCAAGAGGAAAAATCACTGGTCTTACTCTTGTAGTGGTGGCAGAAAGTGGAAAAGTGTTTTTGGTAGCTGAAACCCTCCTCGCTTGTGTGCACGAGGGGTTTTTTGTTTGCTTGGCAGTGCACTCCTTCATGGAAAGAAGAGGCATTTTCCATCATGAGGCAGTATTATGGTTGGCTGTAACCAAATATTTGAGGGGATGAATCACTGACTCTTGGGCTGCACATTGCAGAGAAATGATCCCAGTGCCACTTGGAGCCAACTCCTCCACTGGTGTGCTTGGTCAGATGATCCAGAGGAGGCCTCTCTGGGGCAGGCTGGGCATCTGCACTCCCACAGCATCCCTTTCAATGGATGATGATTTAGTCTTTCCCACTTGGACCTCCAGCCATGGCAGGTTGGTCACCCTGTGGAGCTCCTAACTCCTTTGTGCATCCATGCATGTGCTTGAGCCTGCCAGGAGAGCAGCTGCTTTCTGTGGTGGGAATGGTCCCAGTGGCCTGTCCAGGGGAGGTATGTCGGGGCACAGGAGGCTGCAGCTCGCAGCTGCTTTTCTCCCCATGCAGGGAAGGTGTTCTGCTCCAGCAGCATCTGATCCTGGGGCTTTGTTGAGGGCAAGATGTGCTGGGGCAGCCATTCAGTGGGTGTCCCACAGGGGCTCTCTGGTGTAGCAGAGGGGTCAGGCATTGGCATTTTGTGCTGTTTGGTGAGAGATGTCAGTACCAGCTACTTCTTACAGAATAAACACTTGTATTTTTAGTATTTTCCTTTGCACTTCAGAACCTTTCTTCCTGCATTCGAGCTCTATCCAGACAAGCTCGTTTGTGAGCAGATCTGTAGCAATCTCTCCTACCTTGTGTTCCTAATTATTTAGCCTTTCAGTTTGTTTGAGGCTTGACAATGAGCTCCTTGTATGTGATGGTGAGCAAGAGCCAAGTGAATGCTGTCAAACCCAGTTCTTTACTAAATAAGGGGAGTTTATCTTGTCATTTCTCTCTTCCTGTTATCTAATCAACTTTTATAGTGTACTTTTATTTTCTGCTGTGTCTACTTGAGGGTGATCTGGAGCAGATACTATTGCTTCTCTTCTTCCTCCTATAGGGAGTAATTTGAGGTGAGGAGTTGGTCACTGCTCTGCACTTTGTGCTGTGGTGTCTGGAATACCAAGGCTGTAAAAACAGGTTGGGTTTTCTGTATCCATGTCTAGTCCTAAAGCTTGTAGATGACCGAGTTTTGAAGAGAATTCCCTCTGTAAAGGCTGGATATAGCTGAAAATAACAGCACGGCTTGATGTCATGGCAGGTGTAGGGAGGAGGTGGAGTACATCTACCTTAGATGCAGTTTCCAAGTGAATTCTCTTTCTTTTCCTTCTGTCCTCAGGGACTCCTCAGCGTAGTTCCTAGAAGTGACAGCAGAGTCAGTAATGACTCACTGCCCGCCATAAAGGCTTACAGAGCGCTGCCTTTTCCAGATACCACTTTGTGCCCTGGAGGAGAACAATCCACTTCTGCTACAGCACTTTGTGAGCACCCCCAGCCATTCCTGAACCAAGCAAACTTACAGGTGAGTTGATCATAATTACTTGTTTTTAATCACACTTTAAGTTGATAGCCAGAAAAACTTAGGTTTCAATAATCAGCTTTAATCTTGACATATGTCTATTTTTGTTTCTCTAGGTAGGTTCTTACTCATTGCTAATCTCTAAAATACAGCTTTTCTGTTCTTGTTTTGATGACAAGATAGATTCACTGTGTTAACATTTCCATAAGTTACAGAACAACTTTATTCAGATTCTAAATCTGTAACAGTTTTACATTTTAGTATTATCTTGCTAAAATGCCCTTAAATGACCCAGTTTCATAAATACATACATATTCCCTAGGAAGACATGTTTTGCATTTAGCATAACTAGTTCTTTTTAAAATCAAGAAAATAATTTGAACCAGTTGTGAACTTAGACAATTCTGTTTGAGGTCCTTGCAATATGCACTGGCACCTCTCATCTGCTTGTGACTTGCTGACTGAGAAGGTGACAGCTGTATTGGCTCAGATGGAAGGACTCTGAGCCTGATGGCCAAACTGCTTAGGGCACAAGGCAAGCATGATGTGATGCCGAAACCCTTTTAATGATCTCTGGTTTAGGAATTTCTTGAACAAGAAGTCAAGATCTTGTATTGTTTTCCAAATAATATCCCTTGAGGAATCGATTTTTTTTTTTTCTTAGCCTCCAGTTAATTTCTTGTTATTGAACATTTCACTGTGCTAAAAGATGATGTGCTTCAAACTACAGAAGAGCCTGTGAGAGCTTGGTTTCCAGTGACAGCTGGCATCCCAAGACTTGCTCATATGACCAATATCTGGCTTCCTGAATGTTATGATCTTGTCCCAAAGGACAGCCAGCAATCACAGAGTTGCCAGTTGGCTCTGATGGTGGGGGCCTTCCATATTTGAAAGGTGTCAGCTCTCTTTGACTTTCTCTTGAATTTAGGGTGCTACATGTCTGCTGTTAATGAGTTTATTAATAATCTTGTTAATAATTCTTAATTAATCTTTGATTAATAATCGAAGAATAGTAATAACCTATTACAGGATATTCACCATAACTTCTAGTGTAAATGTTAAATTTGATTCCTAAAAGGATAAAAGTTACTTATATATTTTGATATGCTTGAAATATGTAAGCGGTGAAATTATATCTTTTGCAGGGTTTTATTTTACCTGAGACTTTATGTAAGGTTCTACAGAAATATGCCCTATGGCTTGAAATGTAACTTGTTATGAAACAGGCCTTTGAATCCTTTTTCTCTTGGATTTTTAAGTTAATGATTGGGAGAGGCTGCCCTGTGGTCTCAGTTGCTACTGGGCCTGTATGTGATCCAAACCATTTGAAGAATGGAAGAATGATTGAATTAGTCTTTGTTCCCAAAAAAGGAAGACTGGTTTGACACTAGATCCAAACACAACACCCATTTCAAAATCCCAGTTAGATTTGTAAGGCATTAAAGTGGTGTCTGTAATTCCTGTTTAGTTCAGCATTGATGCTGCTTTAGGTGAGAACGCAGGAGATGTAGGCATATTCCAAAAATGTCAGTTTATGCACAGGTGGACTAAATGGTTCTCTGTTAAATCTATTGTTTGTTGAGATAAACCATAACTGTAAGATTAGTGCTTTACAATTTTGTCTATTTTATAGTCTGAAAATGTTACTGATGCAAAATGAGAACCTAAAGTGTACAGCCTTTTTTGGGGTGGATAAGCCATATGTCTCTGTAAAGGATAAATGAAACTGGTTTGTTGATACTTAATATTTAAAGGGTAGCAGTGTGCAAGATTTACAGACAAACTTGTTCTTCTGCATCCAAAATCCATGAAGGAGCTGGGAAGTAATAGGTAGTGTAGAAAGGAATGGTGTGTGGGCGAGAGCTCCTTACCAGGGGAACTTCCTCCTCCTCCTCTTCCTTCCTTTCCCTTTCCCCACAATAGACTTCAGGTAAAGCCTTGTGTTTCTTAGCTGCTTTACCCACCAAAACTGATTCTGTTTACTAAAACAGGAATTCTTCTGTTGTTCTCTAGCAGTAGTAACACTGACTCTTGTTCTGGGTTTGCTTTTTCAGACCTCCTTCTGGATGACCAATGTGTGTTTTAAGTGATTCTGTCGGCAACTAAGTCTCCAACTTCCCACTCGTTCCAGCTGGTAGCAACGGTTTATAATGCAAAAAGATCGCAATCCAGGATCACACAAACATTTCTCTTGAAACTTCCTAGATGATTGTAGTTGCTTTGGTTGTGTTCTATGCTAGCAGAAGCCTTTTCCAAGGTCTGCTGTTGACTCTAGAGCACCACATTCCCCGTTTCCTGGGAGCCTTGGGGGCTGGCAGCATGGGAAACTCGTGTGTTTGCCGTGACGACAGCGGGGCCGAGGACAACGTGGACTCTCAGGGCCGGCAAACGGAGAACAGCAGAGCACACATCCCTGAAGCAAGAAGCCACCCAAGGGACCCTGTCCGTCCTCCCAGGAGGGGCCGAGGACCTCATGAACCGAGAAGGAAAAAACAGAATGTGGATGGGCTGGTACTTGACACACTGGCTGTAATTCGGACATTGGTAGATAAGTAAGTACCTCCTCAAGGAATAATTCAACATGAATGAAAATGTTCTTGTCTTCTCTCAAACTGTGGCTCCAGCCTCTCACCGATCTACACCTGACCCTCCCTGAAGCAGCCGCGTGTTTCCATCTGGAGGCTCAGGAGAGGAGCACCTTTCCTAGGTAATAGAAGTAGCTCCTGAGTGCCCAGGTACAGACTCTTCCAGGAGCTGAGGAGCTTTCTCACAGTTCCTGTATGGGCCTACACCCGTGTGGGATGAGGAGTGTGCTCAGGATTTCTTACCTGGCACAGATGCACAGTTTAGGAAGCAATAAACATTCCAGAGTCTGGGAACTTCTGTCCTGAAAATTGGTTGTTGTGCAGTTTTCTGTTTGCAGGCTGTATTTCACTTCTTTGGAAATGGTGAAGCAAAATAGGGAGCTTTGATCTTTGTTAGTTTGGATAAACAGACTGAGGTTTTCTTTCCAGTTTTAAGTCTGACTACTTTTTAAAGATCACATGTTATGACTGCCCAACTCACAATCCCAGTATTGCATTCCTTGCATGCTCAAAGCATCCATTAAGGGTGTGGGGTGTATTTATGGGCCCATCCTTTTTTTTTTTGGTCTTTTTTTGATTTTGTGTTGCTTTCTACAAAGTTTTAAAAGGTCCATAAAAATGATGGGTTAAGTTAGCTTGTCACCTTTTGGGTTAGGTGCAAGGTAGGAATTGAAAAGACCAGAACTGAAGGAAAAGCCTTATTCCAGTCTGACAGCTGGGGTTTAAGGGGGATGAGGCTTAGAATAAGTGAGGCTTGATTCATGTACCTGCATCAACTCTGGAATGTGCCTGCAGAGGAGGAGTTTGCCTTCCTGCTGTTAAAGGCTTTAAGTATAAATACCATGACTGATGTTTTTCATGAACATTTAAGTCTAAGGTGTGTGCTTGGTTTTTTTAACAGGTTTCATTTTATGCTCTGTCTTCAAATCGTGAAGTTAAAATCATGGCAAATGTTCTTTAAAGTCTCTGCCCAGTCTCACATGCTGTCCCCTTTCCCCCAAGTTCAGCTCCCTAAGCTGTTTCACAACACTTTTGAGCACAGTTGAGCCTGTTCCTGTGGGTATTGCAATCAGTTTTGTAATCTTGTAAGCACTTTCCTATGCTACTGAGGGACAATAAGCATAGTTATTTCACTGCCCCTGGAGTCCTGTTTCTGACAAATTCCTGAAGCTACTGTATTTTTACAGGGGCTTTTATATAGGCTCTAGTGAAATACACTGTGATAAGCAATGAATAGTTGCTTTTCCTGTTTGCTATTTGTTTGTTTTTTCTTGGGGTTCGTTTTTTTTCTTGTTGTTGTTTCGTTTTATCAAATCTCCGAAGTTCTGACCTAACACATACCTGACAACTGGTTTTTTTTTCTGTCCTGTCTAGAGATAGCTGCTTTCTAGAAGTTTATTTTCATAAACTCAGCAGGATAAGTTCTAAATTTTGGGGCTTACATGAAAAGCTGCCTTGCAAGTTAAGAAATTACCAAAATGGCTGTGTTGTTTCAAAATGAGGAAGCTGTGTCCTGGAGGGGATGTTTGGAAATTAAGTGGTTAAAATGACAAATCAATGGGACAGGACTTTCCTTTGGTCAGTGCCAGTACTGTGAACATCTGCCACCTAGGACAAAATCAGAAATCTTGCAGATAAAAATTTCATTCTTTTTTTATCATAGCCTTTACTTGTACTTATGGTTGGGATTTTTGTTGGGTGTTTTTTCTCCTTTCTTTGAATCTTTCTATCCTTTCTCCTGATGTAAATCAACAGTACTGCACTTCTTTTTCCTTCTGGGCAGATTACTTTCCAGAAGAAAGGCAAAGAAGATGCTTCAAGTTAAAAAAAACCAACCCAACTGTTTGTTTAAACGTTGTGGCAATATAAAAATGGGGTAAACTTGACTTTAGCATTTTCTTGTGGAAATATTTAAGAATGTGTTCACCTTTTTGTAAAGAAAAAAAAGGACATGTATTTACATCATATATATTACATCAAAGCTGAGATTTCTCTTCTTTATGATTAATCTCTCAAACTAGGTAGTTTTATTATCTTCATAATTAATGTCTGTTGAAATTTTCTGAAATTCCTCTGTATTTCACATTTCCAATTTCTTTTCAGAGCTGTGTGATAGAAATTGAGCGTGGAACATAAAGTCTAAGCCTGGGGCTAGTTCGCAGTGCCTAAGGAGCACTGAATAAAGTATTTTAGGACATGCTGCTGGATAAGCTTTTTCTGGACCTGGAGGTGCTTACTGAACAGGATTTTGGGGTCTTGCTTTAGGTTCTTTCACTGGCAGTGCCTGCTCAGATACACAGATGTGTCCATAGCTTTGTGTCCTTACTTCAGCGAACTGGACTGAGGAGCTGATCTATTGAACTTTTTGTGGTTTTCATGTTGGAAGGGGGGTTGGGTTAAATATTTTCTGTTAAACTGTCTTAACTGTTTCATTTAACAGCTCTTGCTTGAAGACTCTGATGCTGCTAGGTGGCTTCCCTTTAAGTTTTCTGGTGTTTTTTTAATATATTTATATATTTAGCAAAGAATTTCTGAGAAAAAAAATCCTGTTGAAGCGATGCCCCTTGTGCACTTCTCTGGGTTCACTTTGTGACCTCTGACATGCAGTGCCTCATTATGTACTACAAGGAACCTGCTAATGAACAGCACCAAGCCTAATTATTATATTCAGCGTTTAGACATGCAGATGTGGATCACACTTTCTTTGTCAGTTGTTGCAGACATGCAGATGTTGATGTTGAGCCAGAGAGAGACTCAAATCCCATCTGTGTTTCAGATCTGAAAATGACATTAGCAATCTGCAGCCTGTGTAACTTCCTTTTGTTAAATGGTTACTGGATTTGTTTTCTGTCTGTGTATAATCATTTTATTCAGTGTATTACGTTGACGATTGTGCATAAATTTTGACCTGTGTAATATCTCTTTCAGTGACCAGGAGCCTCCTTATTCAATGATCACGTTGCATGAAATGGCAGAAACAGGTATCAAGGCATTGTGTTGGGCATTTCAGTTGTGACTCAAGCAAAAGAAACGGAACAAACCCCAAGCCCCTCTTTTCTTAGAAAGAAAAATACACTGCAGCAGGGTGTGTTAGGATGTGGTGCAGCTCTGGGGATGTGCAAACCAGAACACAGTTCTGCCCTTCAGAGCTTCACTGAGCTCATTGCATTGGCCTGAAGTTTTTTTGAATTCAGTTAAACATGAACTCTCCAGAAGCAGCCAATGGATGGCCCCAAACACACTGTAGTGGCATTAAACTATAAGCCACAAAGAATGGCTGTTTGCAGCTGAGCAGGAACAACCTAAATGTGTACATAGACATGGGCTAAGCCAACGTGCTCCAGTGTTGCCCTACAGCATGTTCCTTTAGGTTTGGGTCTTGCTGACCTTAGACCTCTGCTTTACTGATGTATTTGTCCCTGTCCCTAAGTGCTCCTGCAAGACAAGCCAGGTTTGTGGCAAGGGCTGTTTTATCTTTGCTACAGTAGGAGAAATTCTCCCAGCTTAAAACTTCAAGCAGACTTATGGTTTAGGTGAATTTTTATCTCTCTACTTAGTAGTGTTGGTACTGGTCTTAGGAAATAATGTTTCTGTATTAAAGTAAATTAATCAGCCTGGTTAGATATTACAGCATTTCAATGAAATGTTTTTCAGGGGAATATGCTAAGAGAACTCAAACCCTGATGTGTTACTACTGTGTTGTTGTTGAAGGCAGCGCTGCTCCTTCTACCTCACTCACCTGTATACAGACTGTCTTTATTTTCACTTTCAAGGGAGCTATTTTCTTGTAACTCCAAATCTGTTTACTTTAAGAGTAACTTAACATCTTCTATGTGGATTGTAGTCTGCTTGCAAGTAAGAGCCCTTATCTACTCATTCAACAGTGATAGCTGGTCCTTAGGGAAACAAACGTTCTTTAGACCAGCAGGCATGCAAAAAACCCACTGAGTTTCTCTGAACCTCATGTTACTTCAGGGAACTCAGGAAGAGGGATTTGATTCTGGTTAAAAGAAATGTTTCCTCAGTGTCATTGTGCATGCAGCATTTAACACTTAAGAGTTGACACTGGATGCTGAACTCTGAGTATCACACTAGAACAAAGTACTTGTCCATACCACCATGAGTATTCCTTCCTAATAGTAGTGGGAACTAAAGGATGCTCTGGCCTGGGCTAGACTATTCTACAAGCAGTAGAGGTGTTCACTATTACCCAAGCCGCTGTAAAATTTTTCTTTCTAGAATTTAAACTTCTAACCTACTGCAAGCTAAGACAGTGGTGTAAAAAGCAAACTGTTTTTCCCAATGTCTCTAAGCTCACTGGGTAATTTTGAGGATTTTTCAGTTTACATTTAGGGATGTATTTTGAACACTTCTGGATCGCACTGTTAATTCTGAGTGTGACTTCTGTTTTGTGGTTGACAGATGAAGGCTGGTTGGAAGTTGTCCAGTCTTTAATTAGAGTTATTCCATTAGAAGATCCCCTGGGACCAGCTGTTATAACGCTACTACTTGATGAATGTCCACTGCCAACAAAAGTGAGTCGAAAGCAGATGTGTTTATCTGTGGTTGAATGTCAGTTATTCGTGGTTGCCACACCCATGATCTCTCTGGGTGGGTTTCACCAGTGATGCAAGACTGATAGTGGTTCAGAAAATGGGTGTAACATTCAACTTTGAGTAATTTGGGGTGACTTGGTGTCTAAATGCTAATTAATGCTAGGAGCATTCCCCAGAAAGGGTAAATTTGGTTCATGGGGAAGGAACAAGAGACCTTTGGGTTTTGGCTGCTTTTCTTGCCACTCTTTCCTGCCATGTGGTACTTAATGCTGTGCAGGGAGGGTGTGCAGGTGCTGCAAAAGCTGCACAAGTTCTGCCCTTTTGTTCTCTCATTTGCAAAGCTGCACGTTTAGAAGTCACTGTTGAACTTGTTCCTGCCCTGCACATGAGGAATGTAACACAATGGGTGTGTTCAAAATGTCATTTGTTTAGCTTAACCGTGAAATATCTATATGTGGCTTTGGCAAATGAGAATACTTTTGTTTTACTGGCCACTAATCTGGTTTTGGGTGGAAAGATGACCTGAGGTGTTCATACAATGTTGGTGCAGGTGTGTAAGTGAAAGCCTCAGGTGTTTAGGATGCTAAACATAATGTTTGTACAGAGAACTTGTCTGTCTTCAAATGTTTGTCATGATCTTGTTTCTTCAGAAATTGATGATCACATCATTGCAGTTTTCCTTTCTCCAGCTCCTGAGAGCTGCCAATTTTACTCTTCCATTGGTGTTGTTAGGGATATAAAGAGCTGGTTGCATCAGTGACTGGAGAATTGGTCAAGCTCTCAAACTACCTGAAGTGGGTTTGTTTCCTCTAGGCTATTGATTAAACTTATCTGAGACTTTTAAACAAGAGAAATGCATTATGACTGTCATATAGACTGCTGAATTATTTTGAAAACAAAGCTATGACTATAAACCTTTTCTGTTTTGAAAAAGAGATCAGGAAATGGAGACCACTATGGATGCATCATAGGAAGAGTGATTTTGGATTTTTTGTTTGGCTCTACAATGTACTTGGCAATCAAATGACTTGTTTTTCGAAACCCACATGACTTTTATTTCAGTACTTTTAAGGAGTTTGCTATAAAATAGTTGCCCTTATCAAGGCAAAAGGAGTGAGGTGCCTTTTTTTTGGGGTGCACAGTGGTTTTTCCTGTGTAGTCTCTTTACAGCACAAGGAGCTGCAGCTGTGGGGTCTGCTGGCCACATGGGACCTAGTAAAGTGTGTGCTGCTGTTCATTTTCTTTCTACACAGGATCAGTTTTAAGTTTTTTGTCTTATGGATTTTAAGTCAGTGCCTCATTTCCATGACAGCTGGAGAACAGCAGCAAGCTGTATTTCATTTTCTGTTATTGCAGGCTATAAAGCCCATAAAGTTAAAAGGGCAGTGCAGTAAACTGTTTATTCTATAAAGTCTTTATTTAACTCAAAATAGTTGATCTCTCTGACAGTTCTAATAATGGCTAAAAGCAGTATCAGAGTATGTCAAGAGTCTAATTTTAGTGAGTCTTTTCCATCCCAAGTCTGTAGCTCAGTCATTCTTTCTTCTTTCTCTGTTCTTTCCACTTAGCTCAGTCCTGTTCATCAGTTCTGGTTTTGTGGCTTTCCTTTTAAGAACATAACTACTTTTCAGTGTGATCTCTGTACAGACCTGACTCTAGCACAGTCAACTGATTTGAGTGTGGCTCAGAACACAGTTCAAAAAACCACATCTATTCAACTTGAGCAGTGCTCATTTTTCCTCCAAATGGCTGCTGATGACTTCAATATGAGTTCTTCTATTTTAATTAGATCCTTGCCTGAGATTATGCAGTTTCAATCTGAATCAGCTGAAACTTTCATGAAGTCTGGAAAGCTGAGGAGGATTTGGAACTTTTCAGGGTGGGGTTCTCCCTGTGGGATGACTTGTTCTGGCTCTAGATTAACCCCTAACTACCCTAAAAATGCAGAGTATGCTCTAGACCTATCTTGAATTTTATTCATACCATATTGCCTGAACAAAGCAAGTCAAAGCACGACATTTTAAGTTTATTACCCTTATTGGTTACTTCCTAAATTTGTGTGACTACAGAAAACCATTTAGGCTCTCAAGAATAGTTTATGACATCCTGTAAAGCTGACAACATCCTAAATTTATGATGGGAATGTGGGCTTTTTGGGGAGGGGATGTTTGTCTTTAGTCCTGAATTCTAAAATCTGAAATGTTCCCTTTTGAAAAGGGTGTCAGTTTTAGGGCACTGGAAGTAGATCGGATGGCAGGGGTGCCATATGTACTAATTGGTTCCTATTGCCATGGGGAACTCACTTAGGCATGTCCAGAAGTGTCCTGAGCTGTTGATCACAATGACCCAACAATCTGGTGGTAATTTTGAAGTTACAGCTCTTGGGTCTGTGGAACTTTTCTTCTCATCTGTCCTTTATCTTCTTATCTTAGGAGATAACCACCCAGTGCTGTCTGTAACGTGATGCTGACTTTAGTAATGTAGCATGAAAACAATCTGTTGAACGATACTGAATTAGAGGAAGCTGTGCCTGTCAGTAACATTGAAGAGATTTCTGATTTTTCTTTTGCAGGATGCATTACAGAAGTTAACTGAAATATTAAACTTAAGTGGAGCTGCTGCTTGCCAGGATGCTTGTCACCCTGCCAAGCACCGGAACACGACTGCAGTGCTCGGCTGCTTGGCAGAGAAATTAGCAGGTAAAGCCCTGGGGTTCTCCTCATAACATCTGGGGCTCTCTACAACACCTTCTGCCTTAGCACCCCTGATGCAGATAGGTCAGAAGTGTTTTCTTAGAACTGAATAATGTTCTGCATTGAGGGGGTGCCAGGCATGACAGAATCTGGTTGATTCAAATGTCTGAATGAGCCATTCACAAATCCTTCTGATGGGTGGTTAGTGATTGAGGATCACCGTTAACACTGCCTTAGCACTGGTAATCAGTCTCTTCTGCAGACCCACTCTGGCTGTGAATTACTGAGGACACATTCTCTAGAGTGTAGGCAGGAGTATCAAGTTAGTGGTCTTGGAGGCTGTATAGAAAGAAAAAAGAAATATGCTTTTTCCAGTAGACACGTCTTATTCTATTGTAGATAGCTGAAAAGATTCTCTTCTGTGTTGCTTAAAAGAAAATTGCTGAGATTCTATTTTAAGGTGACTTTTCATATAGAGTTCTTATTCCCTGTCATTCCTAGTACACTGTTGGAAACTGATCATCAAGTTTCCTTCCTGCTGATGATCTGTTTTGTATCTAGTTATTTTGCTCCTTTTCTGAAAGTGGACAGGAAATAGAGGGGAAAAGTGATTGTCCAGTATCACCTAATGGTTATTAAAACCCAATTACTGTATTTCTGTGGAAAAAAAAAAAACAAGTAAAGAACAAGGTCTGGAAGTATTTTTGTACTGTAATACTTCTACTGTATTATACTATGTCAAAATGAGATAATGTCTCTACTTTCATCCTAGTGGACACATCTCACTGTGTCAGCTCAGGCAACAAATCTGATAATGAAGTGTTGGAACCCACTGCAATTTTTTAAGAGTTTGTAGATGCCAGAGTTTGATTCCCTCGTGTCTCTCTCTTGATTAAGTGGACACTATTTCAGGGCTTTTCCATTTTAAATTGGCTGCTTGCTCTGGTGCTGCTGCAAGCTGTATAATTAACTATCAAGTTGGCTGTATCAGGTGCTCAGTTTTGCTTATTTTGAGCTACTGATAAATGGAGCTGGTCTTTACACATTGACTCTGGAAGTGAAGGGGAGACAGTCTCTTTTCAAAAGTAATGAGCATGAAAATGCTAAGTGGAGGCTGCTTACTGAAAAATCTCAGAAGCATGGCTAGAACTCTGTACCCACAGAGCAGTGAACTGAACAGGACTAATGTGCCAGTAACTGTGTAATTATTAAATGTGCACCAAGTATTTTACTGGGAACAATGATAATTGTTTTATATTATAGTTTTGCTTTGCTGTGAAGTTCTTCGGTGTTCTTTAATTTGTTACCTTGTGTTTAAAAGATCTGTGGTGATGGGAATGTGGTAGTTCCCATGGAGGCATTTCACTTCTGATGTTCTTGCAGGTCCTGCGAGCATAGGCTTACTCAGCCCAGGCATATTGGAATATTTACTTCACAGCTTGGTAAGTGTCTTTGATCTTTTTGTATGTATCCATACATAGCAATTATAATGCATTTTTTTTTTATTACTATTATTGTGAAAAGTTGGAGTCATGTCTGCTAAATATCAGTACTGTATGTTACAGAAAACTGAGATTCCAGAGCCCGTGGGACCTCCATCTTTGGAGATAATTAGCAGTCAATGGAACAAGGCTCTGATCTATTTGAACCAGCTCTCCACAGGAGGGTGGAATACAGGAGCTTTGGAGACTCCTTTGAACCTAAAACCTTCTGTGACAGACTTCTGTCTATCTGTGCTGGGTATTAATTAATTAATTAATTTTTTCTTACTGCCCATGTTTAGAACTTCCAGTCCCACCCGACAGTGATGCTTTTTGCACTAATAGCACTGGAGAAGTTTGCACAAACAAGTGAGTATTGGCCTGGTACTGGTCTTAACGCTGTGGCTTCTGCTGCATGATTGTCACTTGCTTTACCTGATCACTTGTGAGCATGAGAGTCTGCATTGGTATTTGTTGCTGTAGTGACACCCCTCTGCCCCTCAAAACCCTGGAGATACTTGCTGAAACTTATTTTCCCTGCTAGAAATTGCTATAGAACGATTTGTGACATGAGGCCTTTGTCACTGACATAAATCTGTATTAGAGTTGGACAACAGTTAGGATTGGGAGTTTGTAGGCAGGAAAAAATATTTTTTGCTTTAATGACACCCTCACCCAGAAACCCTTAAGAGATTTGCTGAAACTCAGTCCTTCTCATCTTAGAAATTACTACATAATGACTTATGACATGAGACCTTTGTTACTTGGAAAGAAATAAATCAGTATGGGAGAGGTGGAGAACAGCCGTGATCGGTCTCTTGATGATGCAGCTCCATGCTGAGAAGTGGTAAATCTGAATGAAGATAATTCCACATCTGCTTGGGGAAACAATTTCATGCTGCTTGTAATACTGAAGTTTAGATGTGTGTAGAGAGTTCTACTGCATTTGTAGGATGTTACTATTTTTAACTAAACTTATCCCTAACTTACAACAATTATTCTTTTTGCTCTTAAATTGCAGGTGAAAATAAAATGACAGTTTCTGAATCGTGCATTAGCGACCAACTGATCTTGCTGGAGAAATGGACAGATAATCCAGACTACTTAAAACGCCAGGTTGGATTCTGTGCCCAGTGGAGTTTAGACAATCTGTGTAGGTATAACAAAGTGATGGATTCATTTAATAGTAATCACTCCTCCAAAGAGATGGAGGACTGCTTTGTGTTCGTTTTGTATGAGCACTTGGTGTACCTGGCTGCTTTTGTAATACTTCCTTGAAAAAGAAAACAAAACAAAAAAAAAAACCATACCCGCACCAACAAATATATCCAGTGTAATTGCATGGAAAGAAAATTCTGGCAAGGAAAATGTTTCTGAAAGGAAGTGGTTTGTACTCTGCAAGTTGGAGCTGCAAGGAAAATTCTTCTTTGCACCAATGTCTTGTAACCCACACTTCAGCAAATGTGCTGAGTGGATCAACAGTGCAGCTCTGTCTCTGTGGAACATCTGGATTGCTGACATGTCCTGCTGATGGCCACTCCTGTGGTCATTCCCCACTGGTGCACTGGCTCAAAGAGTCACTAAAGACTTTTTAAAGTAAATACACCTTTTGATTTTTGTGATCAGAAGTAGAAAGTGTTTGGCAAAGTGCTGCTCTAGGTCCATCTCTTGGATGACTAAAAATCACTGAATTTGCTTGTTTAGTTGTGATTTCAAGGGTGCAGCAACTCTAATGACCTTGTATTTTCTAATGCCTTTTAGATAAATTTGGGTAAAAGGTCTGTTGGGCTTTAGGGGCTTTAGTCAGCTTATGGAAAGCCAGTGTCAGCTGTGTTTAGTAAATGTCTGTGTAAGTGTTGTAGCAAGTTTGAGTTATATGAAGGGTCCTAAGATAAGATCTTTAACTCAATTTAACATGTATGTGTCAGCAATTTGACACCTGCAAGAGAAATGCTTCTGATCCTTCCATGTAGAAAGGGCAAGCAGGGAGAGAGAGAGCTGCTGTGGCTCAGTTCAAGTTCATCACCTAAAAATGAGACAGTAGAAACCTTTAAATCCTTGTTTTCCCCTTCTTCCCTATCCCCAAATCTGTTTCCACTGTAATGAATCAGAAAAACTCTCCCCACTGAATATACAAATACAATAAATCCTGAAACAGGGGCACCTTGGTGTGAACTTGGATGCCTTCCATTTGCCTGTGGGTTTCCTGCAAGTTCTAATTATATTGTGGGAGTTCTAGTCAGAGGCACAGGTCGTGCTTTCATGTTTAGAGGATATTTAACACAAAGTGTATTGGAAGCTGTTTTCATGCAGGCATAATCTCAGTGTTTCATTCAGTTAGGCCTAAAATTACCTGGATCCTAGAGAGATTGATTATCAGAGGATGAAATGTTTAAAATCAAGTTTTGCAGCAGCAGTAACTAAAACTGGTTGGGTTTGGGTTTTTTTTCAGTTTTAAAAGAAGGCAGGCAGTTTACATATGAGAAGGTTGACTTGACCAACATTAGGGCTATGCTGAACAGTAACGATGTCAGCGAATACCTGAAGATCTCACCACATGGATTAGAGGTAGGAAATTGTTTCATGTTTTCTACCTGAAAAAGAGGCTGAAGAAAAAGGCAGGTTTTGCTTTTGTACTTGCTTCTGGGATTTTTCTAGAATGAATCCAAGGTGTCTGCCAGCTTTTTACAGAAAACTTGTTTCGTCATCAGAGGGTTGTAACATCACCACACTGATCTCAGTTGTAGAAATGTTCACACTAAAGTAA
Organism: Dicrurus megarhynchus; assembly: GCA_013399195.1. Classification (NCBI taxonomy): domain Eukaryota; kingdom Metazoa; phylum Chordata; class Aves; order Passeriformes; family Dicruridae; genus Dicrurus; species Dicrurus megarhynchus. Next base: position 311,085 of record VXAD01008433.1, read on the forward strand.
CGCCTGTACCTGTGCCCCAAAAATTCAGGGAAGTGAGGAGGATTCTTAAGAGTCAGATGGCTTTTCACTTACTTTGTGAACAATTTTTGTAAAAATATCATTTTGTTGTTTGTCCTATCTCATCTTGAAAAGCTCATAGCAGTCAGAGTTTTGTCTCTGCCACGTGGGGTTTCTTCCTTCCTCTGTAACTCCTTCTAAAAACCTGTTTGACTACTTAGAGATGAATTTTCATGAATTAACATTGAATTATGTTAATAATTGTCCTTCATACCAGGAATCAGTTAATAACCAATGATTTAGGTTTTCCTGTCTTGGTTGTCTTAGTCTTTAAATCTTTAAATTGTTGCTGTCAACTTTCTACTTTTTTTTTTGCCTGTGGCTTAACTACTGAGCAATTTTCAGTCTTGCCTACTCGCTAGTTTGTGTGACAACTACTGCTATAAAGAGAGGTCACTTTGTCTGAAATGCCTCTAAAATTATGTTGGTATATTCTTAATTGGAAGAAACTTGATCCAGGGAAGAAATTTTGTTTGTTTGAATGCTGATTTTGTAGACACTGAGTTTTTGTTTGGATTTGGCAGGCGCGATGTGATGCCTCGTCCTTTGAAAGCGTAAGATGCACGTTCTGTGTCGATTCTGGAGTCTGGTACTATGAAGTTACAGTCATTACTTCAGGAGTGATGCAGATAGGATGGGCAACCAAAGACAGCAAATTTCTCAACCATGTGAGTACCTGTAATGTCATCAAGCTGGTGATGTAACATCAATGTTTTTCTTCTTACAACATCTGTGAAAATAGCTCTGGTTATTCTGTGGTCGTAACTGAGCACTTGCTTGTTTCCTTCAATTTTTCTGTGTCCATGAAGAGCTGAATTTGGTGGTACAAGAGAAGTCAGTATTGTCATTGCTACAGACTGGCACTGTTCACCCAAGTCATTCAGAGCTGCAGCAGAGGCAGCTTGTTATCTGCTGGCTGTTGTCTGGAAGCTATAGGGAACTTTTCTTGTAGCATAATCTCTTGGAAATTCTTTAGATAACAGTAGTTCCTGTCTGGTTTTGGAAGTAAACAATAAGTCACTAGGAACAGCAGTTTCTCATGCACTGTCTTTTACACAGGTCACCAAGCAGCCATTTCATCATCCTCCTTAACATATTTTCCTATTAAATTAAATTTCACAAGGGAAATAATTAAAATTCACTCTGGGATAACATGGTATCATTGGACTTGCTGGCAGCAGCAATATGGTAGTCTGGGAGTGCAAAAGTTCTTTTTAATTAAAAATAAGGATTACAAAAAGATTAAACCCTCTACCTTCTTGCCTTTTCGCGAGAATACGGAACAAGTACGCTGTCTTATAGTTTGCTTTACTGTCCATCTCATCCAGATAATTTTGTATCTTATCCTTAGTTCTAAGTTTTCTTCTTCCTACTATTTACTTATAAGATTATGTACTTGCTAGCATTAAAGCAAAATGTGCCATGTGCACATGAAGTCCAAACACTGTCAGTCATCATGGAGATGTCACTAGGTCTTCTTCCTTCTTAAATCTTGGTGGTAACTCTGCATGGCTGTTAGAAACTTTGTATGCTTTTTATGCTATAGTATAACTTGTTTCAGTATTTCCATAATAAGAAAGAGTAATGATTACTACCCAAAAAGCTTTTCTACTTCAGCTTAGAGTTAATTTTCCGTATTATCAGCCTTCCAAATGACCATTAAAGTTCATTGAAGTGCAAGCTAGAATTTTAGGACAAAAGCTATGTTAGGCCTGGCCTAGTGCTGAGAATGGAAACAGTGCTGGGATTTTAAGTTGGCACTTCTACTGGCTAAGATTGAGTGAGAAATTCACCTGTAGCCCTTGTTTACTGTTGAATTGCATGGTTTTCTGTTCCTACTTGGAATTTATTTTAGGAGAAGAATTATATATTTAATGTAGAGATAAGCAGTTAAAACTGCTCATTTCTGATTATTATAGAAAAAGTCATTCCACAGCTGAGTCAAATACAGAAGCTAATATGAAGATAGGCCTAATACACACATGTGAGTAAATATTGATTGTGGGGGTATGAGAGAAATACATTAAGGAGATTAAACAAACACCAGGGGCAAGAAACCCAATGGGAATGCAAGAGTGTAGCCTCTCTCACCATTTAACTTAAGTATTCCTGTGAGTTCAGAGGTCTTGCTCTATTTTCTGTAATTATTCATGGAAATATTCATTGTATTCTGCTGATGTATAACCTGCATATATCTGTGTCACATCCAGAGTCCAGTCTCACATTTTTAGAATGGAACTGAAGTGTGATTTAAGTAAAAAAAAAAACCATACACAAAAGAAAAAAAACACCAACCAAACAAAAATACCATGCAGACCCAGACCTGTGATGAGCACAGTCCTTGTAGACACTGAATGTTACAGAAACTGTTGGAAATAAAAGGCCATGTGTCTGCCTTTAGACTGCTAAGAGGCTTAAAAGATTTTTTTTTTTTTCCCCCACTTACTGTTAAGGAGCTTGGTGTATGTGCATTTTTCTGAGAGTGTGTCCTGTACAAGGTGTGAAAATGGGAGATGTCACATCTCTGAATAGGATGATTTTTCTATTGCTGCAGCTGTTTTGCTGGTGGCCAAATGCTGCTCTTATTCATCAGGTGTGTGCCTGAAATACAAGGATATTATCCTCTGGGTATGTCACAAACACAGGCCTCAGAAGCCATATGCTCTTTATTTACAGCATCTGTAACAAAAAGACTTGTCCTAAATATGACATTAAACACCCATTAGCTGGGCTTAGCTTTAATTTGGGACATGGGAGGCTTGTGTAATCAGATGCTGTCTGGTATTTGCACTCCAGACAAACCATGCTGAGCATGAGGAAGTTACTTACCTTCCCAAATGCTTTTGGGTTTCGTGGTTGGGCTCTGCTACATGACAGATTTTTCTCCCACTCTGAAACTCCTTAGTTTTGTTTTTGCCTTGGACCTTAGGACTATCACTTGATAATGTTTTCACAATTTGAGGGAGGCTGGCACTGAAAGGGACACAATATGCAACAAATTAGGTGAAGGGCCTGTGTGTTTGTTCTCTTTGTGTGCTGTGGGTTCTGGTGGCACAGGGGTATCTTGTGGGGGAAGGCATTACAAGTTTGGTACTGGGACTTCCAGATAAGAGAGTGGTTATTCTGTGGTGACTTTCTAAGATGCAAAAATTTAACCTATTTGGGTACTAGGATTTTTAAATACTTTAACAGACAGGAGTGATTTGGTCACAGAGAATGGAAGACACTTTGGAAACAATATCCCCTTCTCCCTTCCTCCTCACCCCAACCAATTCCCTTTTGATGTGAAAATGAAACTAAGACTAGTTTGAAGAAAAAAGTTACCTTTATGGGGGAGGGAGAAACCCCTCCTGCTGTTGGAAGAGTGGTTTAGGTGAATGAAACTACACTTTAGCCCTTCTGTGTGAGGAATGGCTGCAGGCTGAAATGTTGTGCTCTCTTTCTAAAGGAAGGTTACGGCATCGGGGACGATGAATACTCCTGTGCATACGATGGCTGCCGGCAGCTGATTTGGTATAATGCCAGAAGTAAACCACATTCCCATCCCTGTTGGAAAGAAGGTATTCAGTCTATCTTCTCATGTTTATCCTAACTGTAGATTTCTGCACAGGATTTTTTCCCCTCACAGGTATCTGTTCATAGGTGTGAGCAAAGCAGTTACTGCCTAATTCTGATGATCGTAAAAGTTTAATAATTACTGTGTCTTTAGCAGTGGTTTAAATGTGCACAGTGGGCACTACAGTCTTGTTCCCCAGTCTGTGTAAAGAGACTCTTGTTGGTTAGATGCTTTTTCTTTTCAAATGCAGAGTAAAAATCATAGCACCAATTAACATTGGACATGTAATCATGAGACCTTTTTCCACATGTTTGAAGTCGTACACAACAGGGCTGAAATCTTCCTTTCTGGGTTGAAAGAGTTGTTTTAGAGAAGGGAAAAAACCTTGATCTCTGAATTAGACTTTTTTTTTTTTTTTTAAAGGAGGAGTTGCACTGTCTTGCTTACTTTAAATTCTTGGATAACTACTTGGACAGCAAAGTTCTGTTCTTGATCTCAGCTTTGAAATCTTGGTAGGATTCTGTGCATGCCATGCTTGTGTGAACTGTGCCGCCTTCTCTTCTATTAAAATTTTCCCCCAAGGATGGCTAAATTAAAACACCTCTGAAAAATAAATAGCACAAGCATATTGGAAATTTCTCCTCAGAACACCCACTTGCTAAAGTCTATCTTCAACAGGTGTAAAATAGCCAAGGAGTGACAGAGTGCAGCTTTCTTCTGGCTTTGGCAAATACTCTGCAATACTTCTACAACTATATAGTATTAATGCTCTGGCAGACTAAAATACTTTTTTTTTTTTTACTATTTTCTCTTGGGTGTTTTGGTTTGGGTTGGTTTTTTTTTTTTTTAGTTGCTGTCTGTATCAATGTTTCTTCTTTTGTGCTTTTGCAAATGGTTCCTTTTAAGTAAGACGACTCACAGTGACATGTGATACTTGAAAGAATAACTGTTTCAGCTGTTGGCATTTAACAGAAGTGAAATCTTTAAATTATTTTTGTTTTGCATGTAAGGAGACACAATAGGATTTCTACTAGACTTGCAAGAAAAGCAAATGATCTTCTATTTAAATGGAAACCAGCTTCCTGCTGAGAAACAAGTATTTTCATCTGCTGTGTAAGTATCTGCTCATTTGGAAGGACGTGACCTCTGTGGGTAATTGTTTTAATTATATGAAGAGTTTCCAATTTGAGATGTAAATTCATATTTACTTACCTGAAGCCATCATTAAGCAAGTTTCCCTGTTGAAAGTTGCTTAGATATCAGTAAGAAGGATATAATTTTACAGGTGGATTTCAGGGTCCAAAATAAATACTTTGGACTTTCCAAAGGTAGGTTCAACTCAATGTTTTATACTGTCAAATTAGCATAGCATTAAAATAGTGAGGCTGTAGCAAAGATGAACAATTTTCTGGTGCCTGAGGAATTTATCTTCTGAAAAAAAAAGCCCATCTTGTAAATGTTGGAGAGGGCTTGTTAACTGACTGCTGTTCACTGGGGCCAGCTCCTGGAGCAGCACACTGAATATTCATCAGAGGATGTCTCTTGGTAGCATTGCAGGCAGGTGTTGGGCTTATTTTGCCAACTGTTGTTAAAATTAACACATGGTGAACTCCTTTAACTCTCATAGGGAAGTTCAGCCTTTTACTTTGGGAAAGATAAGCTTCTATGCAGCTTAATTAAACACTACAGTACTCTGTCAATTAATCCTACCATGCTAATAATTTCATCCATGTTTTCTCATCAAAATAAAGTTCAAGATGCAGGCAAAGAGTAGGTCAAAGAGCTGCTGAGTATCTTCTTTATTCAGCTTTTAGTGCTCTGTTCTTTGAGTATGTAATTGATAAACTTGAGTACTTGTTAGAACTTGGGGTATTAATGAACTTTGGCCCTTTTAAGTAAATTTGAAAGAGGTGATAGTTGTGGTTTTGAAAGTGTGACTAATCCTAGTTGTACAGTAGGCAGACTTTATTGGCTGACTCAGTAAGAAATTCAGATAAATCCTGATAGTAAATTCAGGAGTTGAGAACTAAACAAGATAAGTATGTGCAGCTGCAACTTGCTGTTCTCCCAGTTAGCTGCAAAACACTGGTATTAAACTTGTCTCTGTCTCAGGGTATATTTTCAAATGGTAATAGTAACATGTCTGGAAAGCTCTGCTATTATTTAAGTCATTCTAAAATGCCTGTTCATCATGTTGCAGATCGGGCTTTTTTGCTGCAGCAAGTTTCATGTCCTATCAACAATGTGAGTTCAACTTTGGGGCAAAACCCTTCAAGTACCCACCACCAATGAAGTTTAGTACCTTCAATGATCATGCCTTTCTGACAGCAGAAGAGAAAATCATTTTGCCCAGGTAATCCTCCTACCTTGTGTGTTTGCATGCAGACAGATAAAATGCTTCACTTCTGGGTTGTGAAGTCTTGCCTTGTACTCAACAAAATTAATTTCTTCTGGGGTCATACTTCCATAGGTCCCTCTTCTAAAAGGATGAGATGATAGGCTCCAGTGCAATTTCATCAGCAGGGCAGGAGATATGCAACTGAAATTGATTACATTAAAATATATCTTGTAATATTAAGCTAAATTAAAATGAACCAGTACCATATAGTAAGCTGTTTTAGTAAAAGTACCTTCTGCCATCCAAGAATTATTAGGTTGATTGAGGAGGTATAGTCTTAATTAAAAAAAAAGATGTGCTATTTAAAATTGACCTGGTTTGTGGTGTTGGCAGCATAGAGCTGCTGAATGATTGCAAGTCTTGAAATTGTCCTTTTCTGGTCCTGATGAAAATTTCCCCATTTTTGAATCATAGTACTGACAAAGGTTATTCAAATTTAGGAGTGTTTTCCCACCTAAATATAATTCAAACCAGATAGAAACAGGTCTGGATACATTCTTCTTTAGCTTTTACCAAACTTCTGGCAGGAATGAAAACTAATAGTTCTGATTTAAGTTATTAGTAATAAAATAACATACTGGAACACAAACAGTAACAGATACAGTGTAGTCTGGTATGTACCCTGGATTTCCAGCTTTGTCTGAAGATGGCCCTCAGACTGGTGCTGATGTACGTGACCGAAATAATCTTAAGTTGCAATTAATTAAGTGGGGGCGAGGTTGTTGGAGAGGTACCCCTGGCTGTAATAAAATTCAGAGACTGGTTTTGAATTATCTAGCTTTGATCAAGTGTATTTTGAGGTACTTAAGGATCTTAGTGTTTAAAAAGAAAATAAAACCCTTACTTCTGGGTTGGAGTGACACTTTGGCAAAGTCTGAGGCTCAGGACATTATATTTATGCAGAGAAAATCAAATGCAACTTGCAAAATCTTTTTGTGCTGACATATAGCCGGAGTAAATTACTCCTGCTTGTGACTGCAGGTGCTTTAAGTGAGAGTCTGATTTAAGATGATCTGTTAGGTACAAATTTGTCACCCTCCCTTTTCAGATTAAATGATGTTCTGTCTTAGTAGTATCCCACACTGGATGAGAGGTTTGCAGTTTCTGGCTGATGCTCAGATGGGGAGTGGTGTTGTTCTGGCACTGCTCTTGCAGTGTTCAGGCAATAGCTGTGAGAGCTGTTACATGATTGTGCCAAAAGATGAGAGACAAACTGGGGGAGACTGGTTTCCTGTTGATGCCTGACTGGTGAAACTTGGCCTCCTGTGTTACAGACTATTCATTATGCAATAGCACTGAAAGGCTCCATTCAAGGTTGGACACTGTTGTTCTTTGTGTAAACAAAGATCATCCCTGCCCTACAGCCTGAACTGCTTGGAAATGATAAGCCAATCCTAAATTAAAAGATAGCTTTGATCATCTTAAAAGTGATAGGAGATAAGGCAAAGGCCTATATGAGTGGACTCTAATTATCCATCACAGGATTTAACATAAACTCCTGCAGAGCTGTGCTGAATTTAGTGCATGTGGTGTTGAGGCAAGACACATCACCCTGCCATTGAGCAGTTTTGATGAGTGGTGTGTGTCTTCCAGATGGGAAATATCTTATTTCATCAAATGGGGGATTTTTATCTGTTTAGTCTCCCTTGTGGCTGTTGCCATACTGGAATGTTGATTTAATTTGCAGTTTTTATTCTTTCAAACTGTGTTAGAGCATTAAAGGGTTTCTGTATATTGTTGATACATGGGTTTGTGAGGTTTGTTTGGGGTTTTTTTTCTTAAGGCCTAGAAGTACCCACATACAAAGAACAATTTCTTTAAATGTTCAGCTGTGGGAACTAGGAGAATTGTTATTTAATCCCCTCTTTGTCCCTTTCTGACAGACCAGAATAGGGAAGCAAAGACTGTTTTGCAGGTCCCTGGGTGTGTTAAGCCTTTTTTGTGGGAAGTTGTGATCGATGGTTATCAGCAGTGTGGTGTAGCACAGGCAAGTGTTATGTTGGCCTTGCTGCAATTCTCAGAATAGTTTTGAATCTATTGCTTTGAGTCAAACTAATTTTGGGGGGGGTCTGTCTCTCTCCCTTCAGACACAGGCGCCTGGCTTTGCTGAAGCAAGTGAGTATCAGAGAGAACTGCTGCACGCTTTGCTGTGATGAGGTAGCAGACACAGAACTCAGGCCGTGTGGACACAGGTAAAACCTTAAAAAAAACCCAAAATCAAAGAAATAGGAAAATGTGTGTGTGACATTCAGCTTAGATGAAGCCATATGCAGTCCCTGCTCATCTTGATTGATTCCCCAGGATAAAGGAAATAACCTTCCCTCCTTTTAAGGATGTGACATGCAGAGGTTAAACACAGTATTCCCACTGTTCCCCTCATCCTAGACCTGAGCAGGTTGAACCCCTAATTGTGTGTGTGTGTTTGGACAAGTACTGAGGCTACATCTGTGTGCTGCCCTGGGCTTCTGAGTCTTAATTCCCTGATGTCAAAGGCTTTACTGACTAGCACTTGATACTGGTGCTGTGAAATCCAGATCACGTGAGGAGAGCAGAAAATTCATCATATACTCGCTTACTCATTAAATGTTCAACAAATGGATTGTCTCAAGTCACAAATTCCTCTAAAAGCTAAAAATGAGACAGCAGTACAAGTTATACCATAACAGCACTTTCCTGCTGTTTAGGAGCCTACTAGGAAATGAATCCAGTTCAGGCCAGTTCTATAGGGTTTTAGAGCACTCATGGAGGGAGTCTTGCCATGTGTCTAGATGCTGGAAAGTTAAAAAGAGATGTGCCTGGTGTGTGCCAGTAAGAAGTGGAGAAGTTGCTGCAGGGCACTGGAGCTGCTGCTCTCCAGGCCAGCATGAGTGCTAGGATTAATGAGCACAGGGAAGTGGGATCCTGACCAACTGCAGGAGCAGCTGCAGCTCTGGGAGATGCTGAGCAGCAGGAGCTCTTCTCAAAGCCTGTAAATGGATCCACAACACCTGACTTGCAATGCCTAATCTCCACACTGAGGGACTTAACTTGACTGTGCCTCTGGCAGGCTGACTAAACTGTTTAGTGCTTGTATTATTTTGTTGTTTTGATTAGTTTTTCATACTGTAAAAGCAGGCTTTAACTGATTTTTCTTCTCCTTCAGTGACCTGTGCATGGAGTGTGCCTTGCAACTGGAGACCTGCCCTTTGTGTCGACAGGAAATACAAACCCGAGTCAGACAGATCTCTCACATTTCATGACACATGTGGAGAATATACCACAGACTTGTTTTTAATGAACTCCAACCAATACTGAAAGGGGAAAGCATCTCTAACCAATCTTTATGCACATAGAACCATAGCCAAGGCCAGATTTCATGCTAACCTGTAATCTGTTTATCTTAAAACCGAAATCTTTAATAAGCTATCTCCAGCTGCCAGCAATGGGAGCTGGTTTCAGCAGTCAGGAGCTATGGCTATTGGTTCCTCCGAGCAAGAGCAGAGGGAGTTGTCTCTTCTTCCCCTTTTCCTTCTCGCCTGTCGCAAGTGCTGAAAAAATTTGCACTGGAAGTACACATACAATGCATTTTAGAAAAGAAGAGAAAATAAGTGTTTCCTAAAACAGGGCCGTGCTGTCTTGTGCTCAAAAGTCTCTATTTTTGGCAGGAGTCAGTACTAAAAAAAGAATGCCAATGTTTTCCTGTTTAATGTAGCCTCCTGCTGGTCAGAGACTCTGTATTTTCCGATATTAAACTGCTCAAAGACTGAATCTGTACACAGACTGATTTGAAAAGACAGTGTGGAGACTGTAGAGAAACTCACAGGTTTTAAGAACTTGGTAATTCCAAAGAATGTTCTGATTTGTTTTTAAATGTTAAAAGATCAGTGGTATTTTCAAGTACATGATGTTTCTGATGCTTTTAACTTCAGTACCCACATCTTTTTGTGAGGTTATAATTTTCAGGAGGTATTCTTAACTAATTATAATGCTGGACTGGAATTAATTTGATATTCTGGGTATTTTTTAAGGTATCATCAAACATCTTTTTTAATCAGTGTTGTTTTTGAAAGTTAGCTCAATTTTTCCAAAGTGAATATATCTTAAAATATTAGAGGAGAATTCTGGACCAGTTTATTTAAAACAAGGTTATTTGGATAGCAGTTTCAGTCTTATTCTTAACTCCTTAAAAATGCACCTTGCTTGCCACGTGTCAGTCCTGCTCTGAGCAGGTTTGGGGCCACACTTCCTATTTTTGGTAGGGATCATACAGTGGGAATCTCTGCTCCACTTTAATAACACATTTGTGATGTTTGTATGTTAAGGATGCACTTCAGTAGGCAGCTCTTGACTTTTACTAGGTTTCTACAAGGAATCAGGGTTCACAGCTGGTGTCAGTGAAGTAGCACAAAAATCGGTGGGGTTCTGCTTATTTTGCACCAACTGAGGATATGACTCCGTCTCTTCCAAGTCTTGCACCAGTTGATTTTTTAAAAAAATTATCTGTCTGTATAGTAGAACTTTACTAATTCACACACAACTTACACCAAAACCATCCCACTTCTTGGCAGTGATTCAGCAGCAGAGGCTGTTGCAGTGAATTCTCATGGTGTGATGTAATTTATTTTTAAAATCATTTATTATCTTTATTGTACTATGAAGCACTAACAAAGCAGAGCTGAGGCTGCTTCTTCCTGCGGAGTGCTCTGGCTTCCTACTCCTGACCTCAGTAGGAGCTGAGATCTCTGCACACAGGTCCTAGAATCCAGCTCTCTAGCAACTCCTTTCACCTTCTGCCTTTGCTAACTCAAGGGTGCTGAACTTCATCCAGACATGTGTGAATTAGGAAAGTTCTGTCCATCATTTTCATGTTGACTTTTGTCCAAATGTAGACTGGATCCAGAAGCAGAGTGCTGGTTAGTGTTTTTGCTAAAATGTGGATTCTCTTCCACCTTGGATGCCCGGTTTGATTAAAGTCAGACTGGCAAATCTGTGCCACAGGGATCTCATTTCCTTGCTGACTATACTTTACAATGTTTTGCTGTATCCATGTTTTCAGTCGGGGCTGAGTCCCTTCCAGTTTGGTGTTCAGTGAGCAAACGTGACTGCCATCACTGCCACAAGGGTGTTAGAAATTCAGAATCACTTGAAATGAAGTTTTAAGCGCTTCCAAATGCAATGATGAGTTTTTATCCCTAAGGTACAAAGTTATAAATCGTACTTTAGGCAAGAGGTGGGACAGAACCATTTTGAACTCTGCCTTAATAGAGTCTAGTAACTTCAGGGCTTTGGTTTCCCTGGCCAGGATTAACTGAGGTAAAATTTTCAGAAGTGCCTAGGACTCCTACTTTGTATCAACTGCTGCTGTATGAGATTAAGGTCTTCAGGCCCAAGTCCACAATGGCTTCTAGGCATCTGGTGTCCCCGTGGACTAGAGGTGACCTTAGAGCCTCTCTGTCTTTGTGGACATGGGACTAAGTGCCTGTGTTCTTTGTGGAAAAGATGTGAATGCTTTGGAAAATTTTGCCCCAGACCGTCTTCCATGCAGCTGGTGCTGGGCAGAGGAAGCCAACGGTGGCAGAGGAGGGAGCTGTGTTGCAGAGAACTGTCCTGTTCATTTCACAAAGGGAAAGACTGTACACTTTGACTGGCTTTCTGCCGCCATCCACGCCGGGGGCATCTTTGTCAAGCCGGATACTCCCTGACCAGTGCGGTGTCACCATTGCTCCCATGGCTTTGGGGACAAGGATGGGAGGTGGCGACTCCACAGGCCCTCACAGGGGGGAAATGAATTGTAGCAAAGTTGTCCATTCAACAATAAAAACATCCTGAAAGCTGTCTGTTCTTTAATTCCTTTTCTGGTGAGAGCGGGGCGCGTGTATGCGCTCGGGTGGAACATTTGTGCCGGGGCGGCCCAGGTCATCGCACTGCTCGCTGGCCTGCAGCAGCTGGGTGCTACCCCCAACCCTCGGAGCTCTACTCTCTGATGAGAAACCCTTTTTACTAACGCCACTAACAAACAAATACTGCTGTCTCCCTGNATATGGGGCCGCTGTCCCGGGGAACGGGGGGATGTCACTGCCGAGGCGCTTTGTGCAGAGGGAGGGTGACGGCCCGCTCTCCTGCGTCCCTTTGAGGAGAGGGAGTGAGGCGGGCTGCGTGCCTGGGGAGGGACAGGGCTGGAGGGCTTTGCCCCCCGCCGCGGCTGAGGATGAGGAGGCGAGGGACGCGCTCTGCTCCTGCCGTGCTCGCGGTGATGCCCCGGGGCTGCTCCGAGGGCCGGCGGTGGGTGCAGCCCAGCGAGGGTGGCGGGAGCAGCGGGTTCGCATCGGCAGCGGCCCCGGGGTGCGTGTGCCCTGTCCCCGGCATGGATCGGCATCTGCTCACAGCCACGGGCCGAGCGTCCGGCCGGGACACGGCCCCTGGGATCGCTGTCCAAAGCCTGGCCTGCGAGCCTGGTCTGGGACACACCGGAGCAGGGTGGCACCTTCATCTTACCTGACTTCATTTCCAGAATAGTCATAGACGTTTCAGGAGAAGAGATGTAGAGGTGACCTGAAACCCCTTTATAGGGACTGGTTGCATTTTGAGCCTGTTCTCTGAAGAGGTAGAAAAAGTTCTTAGAGAATTTGGGTTATTACAGAAAAGTGGTAGCAATAACTTTGGAAGAATGTGATGTTGGGATTCCTGTGTTTAAAAATTAAAATTTATCTCCTGGTTTGCTCTTTGGGAAATGTATGGCAATTTAGCAATTGAATTTGTATTAACACTAAGTCATGTTATTCCTTAGCACTTTGGTCAAAAAGAAGAAATAACCACTAACAGCAGCAACATACAGATTTTTCTTCCACTCTGGCTAGGCAGGAACAATGGAGACTTCTGATGGAGAAAGTTTGGGTGTAGCCACGTGAGTATGCTACATTCTTCTGTCAGATTTTCAATAAGCTAATTGCTAGTTAAATTATCTTAATAGGAATATAATTACACGAATGAACTTACACCACACTGATTAGTAGATTCTGCCTCAGGACAACAAAGGTGCAGAATGCAAAGCTGCAAGAGGGAATAACATCAGTGCAGAGTTTAGGTGAAGTCAAATTAAATATCACTGTGGTCAGTGTAGCACACTGCTGAGGGATCAGAGCAAGCACTATAAGGCTGGAAATTGCTTTTTCTGGTGTTCATCTTAAATTCAGAATTTCTCCTTTTCAAGAGTGTTGTCTTATGTCGTTGATCCTGAGAGGAGACTCTTCCTCTGTGTTTGAGTGCGCTCCTTCTAAACCTGAGACCATTCACAGGTGACCTCAACCAAATTTCACACTGGCAGATGCTAGATGCTGCTGCACCCCACAAGTGTCTGCCATACTCTTCTCCTAAGAGTTGTGGCAGAAGGGGATGTGTCACTGTGCCTCTGTCATGCATGGATTTGACTCTTTCAGCCTCAGACTCTCACAAAGGGCCCCGTGCCAGGGCTGCTTCAGCGGCACAGGGTGTGCTGGCCCAAACTGGGTATGACGAGGTGACAGGGAATTAAACCACAGGCTTGGTGAGCACGTGTCTCTGTAGATGTGTGGATGCACGTGTGTTGTATGAAGAGATGGAATTGGTGTCTTTTGGAACAGTTAAAATTCCATTATTTGCACGGACTTAAACCAGGGTTTAAATTAACACTTTGTCTGTTGCTGTCAGGATGAGCTATAAAACTAGCAGTAGCAATTATTTGGAGGGGGGGAAAAAGAGTGGAAATTATCCATAGCAAAGCCTGCGTGCCAAGGGAAGCACTGAGCCCAGGTGAGCTGCCCGGGTGTGTCCCCTCTCCCAGCCCCGCTCCCGGCCCTGTGCCGCCCTCTCGTGGGCTCTTCCAGGCCTTGCCTTGGCTCCGCTCATCTCCCAGCCTCGGGAATGTTGTTGCTAGGATATCGCTCGCTGAGCAGACGCCTTTTTAAATCAAAGATCTCTTAATTTTTCCTGATCAGAGAGAGCCTGATTATAATTAAACTGTCGGCTAAACTACTACTGGATTAGTTTCACTGGAGTAGTCTCTAAGAGCAAAGTAACTTTAATGAGCTTTTCAAAACTTTTTCTGAAGGGCTGTCGTGCTCTGTTTACTGATGAGAAAGAGACATTCAATTGAATTCAAATGGTGCTTTCACTGATCGAAGTTAATTTTTTTCTTAAGGACAAATGTCCCTGTTTCTTTGAGACTTATTTCCCTCGTGTGAGAAAAGCTTGTCTTTCATCTCTTGGAGAATATAGGAAGAATTCAACTCCCACTAAAGATGAGCTGTGAATGCCAAAGACATCCTGTGAATTATTTACTGTGTCTGAACAGGTTGCATAATAATACATCGAAGCTCCTGATGCTTGTACTAAAGGTTTCTTCCCTGGATGACTTCAGATCCATAATAGTGTTTAATATTTGCTCATGATAGAATAACCTTTGGAGAGTCTCCCATTTATTTGGAGCACAAAAGGATGTTTCTTGCATAAGAAAAATATTTAAAAGTTCTTCAGTTATGTAATACTTGTGTATATATTCAGTTTAAGTTGTTCCACAAGACCAAGTATTTAAAAATATTCTCTAGAGTGTCTACAATTCTGTGATTACCGTGTGCAGTTAATGCAGGAAAGAGAAGGGAAACTGGTAGCAGCTGGGATTTGTGGGTTGGAAAAGGCTTAATTTGCTGTTCTAATTACACTCTTTACATTCTTTTGCACCAGAACTAGAATTACCTTGACAGTAATGCAAGTAAAACAACATTTATTCTTTCTTGCAATTAGGCACCTTACTGGGAGGAAATAGAGTAGAGACCTGATGAGAATCTCCATGGAGCAGTCTTCTCATCAGTGCCATGGATTATTTTGTAGGTTGAAACTAGGAAGTTTTTCAGTTATCTTGTATTTACTGGGCTTATTTGTACTTAGGCTTTTATTAACACTTTTTAATTTTAACTTTAATTTCTGCTGTGGTCAAAATATTTATTTATGCAGTCCTGTCTTCCTTTGCTTTCAGCTCCACCACTTCTGATGAGTTTGATGCAGTTGTTGGCTATCTGGAGGATATCATAATGGGTAAGGTCTGCAAGTAGGTACAGACAACAACAGGGCTGCTAAACATGTTGCCAGCTGCCCTTCTGTTAATTAGCCAGCAGAGCTAAAATAGCTTCTGCCTGCTTCATGGAAGCTTTCCTTCCTTTCTTCCCATGAACCCCTAACCTGGTAGTGTAGTAAAAATATACATGAAAGTCTTCTGTGTGCTTATGACTCTTGAAAATTATTCTCCACATCGCTGCAGTACACTGCTTCTTAGAGAAACAGTAAAGATGCTTGTGCATCTCACAGAAATCAAAGCTTTCTGGGATTTTTATGGAAAACACTGTGAAAGATACCTTCCCTTCCCCAGCTCTGCCAAAACTTGTCCTAATTTGTCTGTCAGGATGTTCTTAGAAGCTGCCACGGTTTGTCTGGGCAGTTTTTTGCAGTGCCCAGCTGCTGCTGCTGCTGGGAGCTTTTTGCACTCTGATATAAAGTGTCTGAGCTGCAGACTGAGAATTGGTTCTATTCCAGCACTGAAAGCTGCGAGAATGTGGAACCTTATTTCTTTGTATCCAGCCTTAAAGCATGAAGATGGTCATAGAATCACAGAATTTTTTGGGTTGGAATGGACCTTAAAGATCACTGAACCCCCCTGCCATGGGCAGGGACACCTTCCACTAGACCAGGTTGCTCACAATCCCATCCAGCCTGGCCTCAGGCAATAAAAGGTGCTCAGTTCTCAGGGCTGTGGTTTTAACTGAGAAGTCAGTGTATGCAGGGAAGTAGTTTACAAGGTGCCAAGGCAGAATTCATGCTGATCAGCCATCAGCTGCTTTATAGGAACAGCACAGCATTTCTTTGGTCACATCCTTCCCAGAGATGCAGATTCTGCAGCCTCAGTTGCCTGGTGATGCAGTTGAATGTGGAGAAATGCTAACAAAACTAGTTTGGAACGTGTCAGAGTTTGGAAGGCTGAGACTGGTGTCCTTTACCAGTGTTTGTAGGTAAACTTTCTCTTTAGACCTGTTCTGTGGAATTCCATGGTGACCTGCCATGTTTATTTTTACTCTTCTTTTCTTCCACAACTGGAAAAAAATTCTTTGGCAATTGGAAATTAATCTGGGAGTTTCACTAATATTTGTAAATTCAATGGGAAAAACATTGAGTTCTTGTAGGGAAGAAGTATTCACTTAATAAAAATACAGATGTTTTGCTGACTTTAGAGCCAGAACAAAAAGAGGTTCCGAATAAATAACTTTATTAATAAATGTAGAGCAGGAGGACTCTTTTGGTAATAATTCACCAGCAGCCTCTGTCCTCTCACAGATGGGTCAGAAGTGGTGGTTTGGCAGCAGCTGCGGAGCTGATGTGATGAACTCTGCACGTGTGCAGGGCTCTGTGGTTACAGCAGGGAAGCAGAGGACCAGTGAATGTGGGTTTGTGTTACAGAAAGAATGACCAAACTCGTAACTCTGTGCTGCATTTCTGTTGTTGTTGTCAGATGATGATTTCCAGTTAATACAGAGGAATTTTTTGGAGAAGCACTACCAGGAGTTTGATGACTCAGAAGAAAACAAGCTCATCTATACTGACATTTTTAATGAATATGTAAGATCCCTTTTCCTATTTTTCATATATATTGCTTTTTTATCTTCATACAGTTCTCCCTTTATAAAATGCTGGCTTACATGGAGCAGATCCCAACATGATTCCTGTCTCCTTCAGAAGCACAGCCATGATCTGCGAGCAAGAAAGGTTTTTTCTGAAGCTTTAGGCTCCTTTCTTTTGTTGTTTCACACAAAATTTTCTAGAGATGTTTTGTAAGTTGTGTAGGTCTCTTGAATAGAAGTTTAGCCTATTGCTGTAGTAAATAATGTGTTTAGCATGTGTGCAAACAAAGTTTCTTCTTTTCCAGCTGTAGTATATCTTGTATTGGATAATTCAATCACATCCTTCATGCAAAGCACAATCAAGAAACTAAACCAGTTTACTATTCAGTACCATTAAATAAGTTCAAAATAATTTTTTCCTAAATACAAATAGTCAGTGTTTGTTCTCACCAATATCCCCAGCAAAAAGTGTGCAGCTCTGTGCCTCAGGGCTGGTGTGAGAACAGAACCAGCAACATCCACTGAGGAATCTGCAGTTGTGCCCAGTGAGGATCATGCAGAGTGTCAAGAAGGTGTCAGTGTAAGGATGCTGTTTGAAATCTGCTTCTGAAATCTGTTGTGATCTTATTGGGGTGGTTTGTCTGGGTTTTTTTCAGATCTCTTTAGTAGAGAAATACATTGAAGAGAAGTTGCTTGATCGGATTCGTGGGTTTGATATGGTTGCTTTCACAGTGTCATTGCAGTAAGTCTCTGCTTTGCTTTTGGTTGAGGGGTGGCTTATGTGCCTCTCAGTTAACTCTTTTTATCTAGATTAAAGCTGAGGTTTGCTGTTCTCCCCTTAGATACTGGTTCCACTTTAACTTAAAAAAAGAAGTGTTCATGCAGGCAGTGGCTGACCACTTCTCTTGCCTTCAGCATGTCCTGCTACTCTAAATTTCTGAATTGTCATGCTAAAATATATTGGGTTCCAAGGGGTAGGAAGAGGAATTGAAATGAGAGCACTGGAGGATTTTTCATATTTCTTGTCACTTTGAAGCCAGACCCTTAAAAGGCTGGGTCTTGTTTATGTCTTCCAGCCACTTCAGTAGCCTGGTGGTGTTTCAGTCATGTGGTTAAATCCTTTTATTGCAATTTTTCTATGGAGCATTCAGAGAACAGTTTGGTTTGTTTTCAGCTTTTGCATTGGGTCATTTTAGCTTAACCAGCTTCATGAAGAGATTGTTTTTGAAAGATCACTGGTTTTCCCCTTGAATAAGAAAATCAAGTATAATTGGGAGCTGAGTATCTTAAAATATTTGAATCTGTTTAATTTGTAATGCTTCTTAACAGGTTTGGTTTTTAAGGACTGATGTGATTCTCTTAGGTCTTGGATTTAGACAAAATGTAATAATGTAGTTGGATTGGAAATAATGTATGGTAATATTTGGCTGCTATATGATAACCTGCAATAACATTCTTGTTTAAATATTGATATTGTTCTACTTGTCCTTTTTGGCCTTGTACCATTTTAAAATAACGATTTTTTCTCACACAATTTTCTCACTCCCCAACTTCTTTTCTCTGTAGACAACACAAAGATGAAATGCCAGGTGACATATTTGATCTGCTTCTCACATTTACAGACTTTCTGGCTTTCAAAGAAATGTTCTTGGAATACAGAGCTGTGAGTATATCACATTGTTTATTTTCATTGGCACACGGGCTGTTGGTTTTGTGAGGTTCCACCTGAGAGTGCCGAAGGCAGAGTTACTACAGTAGGTCACAGTGTTTAATCAAAGGCTGTACCTGAGTCAAAAGAAAAATTACTTCACTGAGTGGCTTTTTAGACTCAAACTGCACATTTAATAATTTCTAGAAAACATGAATGAAGCTGGCACGTGGGGCAGCTCTTCAGGGAACACCACACTTCCTGCATCTGTGAACGTTGTTTTTCAAATGAACAGAAGGGAACACTTTCTCACTGTGAAGGTCTCTGAGCACTGTCACAGCTTCTTTGCCTAGAGAGGTTGTGGAGTCTCCATCCTTGGAAATATTCTAAAGTTGTCTGGACATGGTCATGAGTGGCCCTGCTTGAGCGTGGGGTATGGCCCAGATGGCCTCCAGAGATCCTTTCCCACCTTGGCCATTCTGATTCTATAGTATCTTTTTTTTATTTTTTATCCCTAGTCTATCCAAAATTAGCTTTTTAAGCCTCTTCCATTTGTTTTCTCTTCCTCTTTGTGCCAGCTGGAGATAAACAAAAGTGCTAAGGTTTTTGGATGAGGTTTTTCCTAGCAAAACAAAAATCAGTGCTCTCCAGTGTTTGTCCAGTCCTGTTTGACAAGGAGCAAAAGAGTCACAGTTGTGGTTATGCCTCTGCCCCTTCCCCATCCCTGTGAATTTTGTGGAAATGGGGACAGGCTGAAGAGAAAGAGTCAGTCCACATGTCAGCAGCAGGAGGAGTTTCAGATGGGATTTGCAGATTGGGGTCTCCTGAGAGGCAAATGACAGGAGCCAGATTTCAGTAGATCCCTGGGCCACCGGCACAGCATTCCCTACCAGATGTGAGCAAGGCTGCTCTGACATGGACAGACAGTGCCCTCACCCCAGAGATTCCTGCACAATCTTGTTGGGTTCACATTCAATCACAGATGCTCAAGTAACATGTAATTTTCTGTTGATTCGATGCAGCAAACAGAGAATGTATTGCCTGTTTAATTTTTTTAAATGCTCATCCAAAAACAGCGTGGAGTCACGGATTTCTTTTTTTTTCCATGTTTGTAGGAAAAAGAAGGTCGAAGTCTGGATTTAAGCAGTGCGTTAGTGGTGACTTCATTAAACCATTAAAAAGTCATTCTGAAGGGAGTTCTGTTGTATTTTAAGTAAGGTCTATTCAATTTCGGAGGTGAAAGGCAGCGATTCCCGAGCGACGGCCGGGACAGAGGGGCGGGGACTCGGCTCCACGGCGATTCTGAGGGCGGTGGGTGTGTGGGCAGGGCCAGGACTGTGGGCCCCTCTCCAGGGGGTGAAATCAAAGCTTTCTGGAATTTTATACCCTTTTACGAAGTGGATGGAAGAGGCTGTGAGAGGCAGCTTTCCCTTTTCCAGCTCTACCCAAACTTCTTCTAACGCATCTGCCGGGATCTTCTTAGAAGCTGCCATGGTTTGTCCAGGCAATTTTCTGCAGTGCCCAGCTGCTGCTGCTGCTGGGAGCTTTTTGCACTCTGATATAAAGTGTCTGAGCTGCAGTTTGAGCTCGTTGTTCTTTGTCCTGTCTGCTGAACACAGAGAACAGTTCATTCCTTCTGTTCTTGCAGCACCATTGTTTAACTGGAAATCACCCAGTTCCAACCCCCC
>VXAD01008436.1:0-24264 GCA_013399195.1 Dicrurus megarhynchus
TGCCACCGGTGGCCTCAGCTGTAGCAGGCCTGCGGAAAATGCCGCACCTGGAAGCGAGGGGGGTGTTTGTGACAGAGATTCTTTTGTATATTCTAAGTGCTGTAAGCAAGACAGATGTGAATAAATAGAACTGTCTGTGCAAGTATGTTTTATATTGGTTTTGTAGCTTGTGTACACTTTTTAAAACTTTTTTTTTTGATCTGTGGAACTGTTTTGTCAGCTTTCAGTTTCCTGATTTGTTTTTCTATTCGTCAAGTACTAAGAAAATATGAATGAGCTTGAAGAGTGAAAGAAGGTGCCATGTGTTTCATTTGAAAATGCCATTGAGTCAGTAAAATCTTTTTTTGAAGAACTTGCCGTCAGAAGCCAAAAGATCAGAGTTGTATTTCCTTGCTCCCTTGCATGGCTACTAGAAAAATAAATTAAGAGCTCTGTGAAATCAGTTGCTACTTTTGCATAAGAGGCTTGCTTTGAAAGTTGTCTTACTTGACTGCTTTGGTTTTGTTTATTTTTTTTTTTGTTTGTTTTTGTTTGTGATTTATTTGGGCTTTTTTTCTTGATTGTCTTCTGGTGTGCACTTCTGAGATGAAATTTATTTCAATAACTAAAAAAGATTTTAACAGTAACAGATATGACATGTTACAATCCTTCATAGAGCAGTAGACCTGTAAACTTGGCCCAGCTGAGCAGTAGCAAGGTTTTATTAAGCTGCTAGGCTTTGTTCTTTGTTTGTTGCTTATTTGTTTTTACTGCTGCTACACTAGGCCTGTTACAGTAATGCATTCTTTGCTACCTCACGTGTCACTGGTGATGTTGACAGTGCTGCTGAATCAGCAATGATATTTCTCACCATTCCTCATTATCCCCAGTAAGAACTTCTGGCCCCTGTCCTGTTTGGGAAACTATTCACAGGTGGTCACAAATGTTCTTTTCTTTCCATGCTAAGAAGGTCAGCTTATGTGAACAATAAATACAAAGACAGTTAAACTATTTTTTACTTGCTTGTTGACATGTTTCTTAGACCCTTTAGCCAGTAATTAGTGTCTCTGTAATTATTTCATTAGGTATTTATTGCACAGTCAAGAGCTTCTGGAAGTCACCGAGATGTCGAAGATGAGGAGCTTACACGAATCTTTGTTATGATACCAAAAACCTACACGGAGGAGGATCTGCGAGAGAAGTTTAAGGTACTTAAACTGTTTGTAGTTATTTTAAAATGCCTTTTTCTAAATTTGTTAGAAGGAGTTAGCACATGGAACTTTTCATGGTTTTCAAATATTGGAAATTAATACGTTTTTTAATTGTTCTAGATGTATGGAGACATTGAATATTGCAGCATTATTAAAAACAAGACTACTGGAGAAAGTAAAGGTTTGGGCTATGTCAGGTACTTGAAACCATCGCAAGCTGCCCGAGCGATTGAAGAGTGTGATAGAAGTAAGAATCTGAGTGAATTCTTTAAGGGCTTTTTTGCAATAAGTGTGTATCATCATAATGTACCTTTAATTTTTAGTTTTGTTTGCAGGTAAATTATTCTTGATGTAAAAACATCTTGAGATAAAGTTCTATTGCAAATAAATAATAGCATTGTTAACATTCAGTGAGAACAGTCACCTGATTACATTTTTTCAGGACCAAACTGCAAGTAAGATCAGTGAGGAGGGTTTGGAAGTGGATACAGAGTTTTCTCTTATGCATTGTTATTGGTCTATATTGTAGGCTTCGTACACAGGAAAATATTTTAATGTGTCCTTGGGAATAGGCAGTTTTAATCCAATGTATTTGATATAAAATTAATTTATATATAAATATTATATATATATATATTTATATATATATATTTCATGACACATAGGGATGCTGTTGTGATAACATTTATATAAGAACAAATTCAAGCTAACTGAAATTGGGGGAAGGGTGCTTGGTTTTGTTTAGTGTCATGATTTATCTGTTACAGAGTGAAAGACCTTGTATGCTTTATTTATTACCAGCCATTTGGTGAGGCACTGGCACAGGTTGCCCAGAGAAGTTGTGGGTGCTCCATCCCTGGAAGTGTTCAGGCTCAGGTTGGGTGGGGCTCTGAGGAAGCTGGTCAGTGGAAGGTGTCCCTGCCCAAGACAGGGGGTTGGAACTCGACGATCTGTAAGTTTCTTTCCAACCCAAACCATTCTGTGATTCTATAATATGTCATTTATGCTCTAGTACCAAAAGTTAGTGAATATGAGTGAGGTTGGTGGAAGGCCAAAAGATGTCAGGGGCTGGAAGCACAAGACTTCAGTGGAGAGGCAGAGGGAATTGGGTTTGCTCATCCAGAAGAAGAAGGGTGTCCCGAAAAGCCTAACAGCAGTCTTCCAGTCCAACCAGTGTTGCGTAATCACAAATATGAAACAACTTAGTGTGTGGATGTGGGTGTGGTTGTTTGTTGTTCTTTTTTATTTTTATGGCTTCATTTGGTTCTTTTTTTCTTCAGTAATATATGTGGTGGTTCTGCATTGTATCTATCTTAAGTGGTTCTACAGAAATTACATTTATGCATAGGAATGTGAGCCTGAGATTACTTAGCAGTCACATTTTATTTCCTATTTGCTGTGAGGCTAATAGTATTGTAATTGTAATATTGTTACTATAGTAATAAATGAAATTAATTGGATAACTTGACTGTAGTACTGTTAATTTCTGCCGGCCAGGCTGTTCCCAGCCNGGAACAATATCAAACTAACAAGTAACAAGACAGCTAGAGGGTATTTCAAACCATGCTGACCTGTTACTGGATTTTTAAACTTCTGTGAGTGACATGCAAGGGGTATATTGCTATGCTATAGGACAGCAACATAGTACCTCTTTATTTCATAAAAGCAAAAC
Organism: Dicrurus megarhynchus; assembly: GCA_013399195.1. Taxonomy (NCBI): domain Eukaryota; kingdom Metazoa; phylum Chordata; class Aves; order Passeriformes; family Dicruridae; genus Dicrurus; species Dicrurus megarhynchus. The sequence continues at coordinate 2,863 of VXAD01008436.1, forward strand.
CTAGATCAGTGTGAAACATCCATAGACTACTGTTTTAGCACAGAAGTTCAGGTGATGGATTCTGGAGCTTCTCAGAATCCTGCTAAGTATCACAGAATGGTTGAAGTTGGAAGGAACCTCTGGAGCTCATCTTGCTCAACCTCTTGGCTCGGGGCGGGTCACCTGGGTACTGGTGGCCCAGGACCATGTCCAGGTGACTTTTGAATATCCCCATGCATGGAGACTCCACAGGCTTTCTGGGCAAGCTGTGCCAGTGCTCAGTCACTCTCATGGCAGTTAGCCTCTGTCATGCTTAACTTGTGAGTAGGAGTAACTCCATTTCAAAGCTGTTAACTTTCACAAAACTGTTACGGTAGACTTCAAGCGTTACAGTTTAGTTGTTCCTCTAAAGCCACCGCTTACTGGGTTTTCTTAGTATGTTTCTAAATATGGAACTTGGAGAGTGTGGGCCTGGTCAGATAACTGAGATGTGCTGAGGTGTTTTTTTATGTGTGGTTGTTTCTTTCAGGTTACAGGGCCATTTTGGCTGAACCTAAAAATAAGTCTTCTGAGTCTTTTGAACATGATTATTACAGTAATAACATGAGGCAAGATCTAAGAGGACATACACTTCCATTTTGTAAGTCACAGCTTTTTACCTTAAAAATGATTTGTAGGCTCCAGTATGGTCACTAAGTAAGAATGTGGTTTGGAGGAAGGGAAGCTGACAGAGGCTTAGGTCAACACTTAAGTAGTAGATTGGATATTGAAGTTAGAAACTAGCCAGGCATTTCATCTCTCTATTTTTATGGCTTGCTTTGCTCTGGTTGGCCAATTATTTTGTGACCTGCACTGGTGAAATCAACACGTGATGTTTATTTATAATATAATTGTATGTGATTGACTTGGATTACTTTTAAGAGTTGAATGCAGCATATGCGTGAAATGAAGGCGTGCTGATGTGATGACTCAAATTATTTTGTTGATTCTTGAGGTATGCAGCCAGAATTTTGTGGCTTTGAAAAAACGGAGACCAGAATTCAAGAACCAGTCTCCAAACGCCTCTCGGTGGTATCACGGCTCCCCTTTATTCAAGAGCAGCTGTTCGCCCTCTTCGACTTAGTTCCAGGATTGGAATATTGTGATGTTCAGCGAGACCCTCACACCAACAGTGGTAAGTAAAAGTACAAAGGGTTTTTGTCTTTTTTCTCTGAACGGAATCCCTTGTAATTGTACTTCAATTAATTTGTATTGCAAAATACAGTTTTGTTGGAAACAAGCAGTGGTTGCTGCTATCACTGCATATACCCAAAAATTCAGTTTTGTTTGAACCCCTGTTTACAGGTAGCCCTTAAGGGATTATACCTTTATTTTCAGATAATAAGAACTCAAGAAGGATAGAATCAAAGTCATGATAAGTGGTTTTTGGTATAATTAATAGTTTGAGGCAGAATAAATGAAGAAAAAGTTTTCAGAAATTACAAGATGTTAAAGTAAAATGTTCTCTGAGCAGATCTTTTGAATTTTCATTCTGAAATGTGTGTGTGTAGAAGTTGACATGAGCAAAATGAAAAGTTGAAATTCACTGTTTGATGGGATAATTGCATTTTTAAATAAAATTATGTATCCTTTTATTACTAATTCTGGAGTAGTGAGGAAGACATGTTTTCTTGTGGTTTTACTGCCCGCTTTTCAAGTTAGCATAAATACTAGTTACCTTCACTGAAGTTTCCTTCACAAATAAAACTGATGAAGTAATAATGATGTGTGCTAAAAAGACTTCAGAATTTGGTGTCATCCATGACTGATGAGCCATTTAATTATATTGCTTACATGAGTGTAGTTTGTTCTGAGGATTTACCTGTGTCCCGCTGACACTGTGTGCGCTGTGTTTGCAGGGTACGCCGTGATTCAGTACAGCACTGCTGCCTCAGCTATCTATGCCAAGTACAAACTACACGGGTTTGAGTATCCTCCTGGAAATCGCCTAACTGTCATTTTCCTTGAAGATGGGAATGATAGCTCAGAGTAAGTACAACTTAAAAAGTTGTAAGTTGTGTTTTGGAGAGCAAAATATAAAACAAACACATTTTTAACAGAAGATGTAACATCAGTATCACTGTGAGCTTGTGCCATACTTGCAGATAGTATTTTCTGAAACCCTTTGGTTTGGTGGTTTTTTTTTTGAATGGTTTAGAATAAGCCTTTTGAAACTTGGTAGTCTTTGATAAAGAAAAGATTAAAACACATATTCTTAAGATACTATGGAAAAATCTTGGCAAGAATCTGTCGAAATATCTGTAACATGTAACAAGACTGGAATGTATTTTTGATGAGGTTTTTTAATTAGAACCAGATTTATGTACTTCATCTCTTGGCTGTTTGCAGTAGTGCAAGTAGTAGCTTTGTGAAGCACGTATGTAGAGTAAAACTTTTGTGTGCTGAGGATCTGATATCAGCACAGTATGGGGAATTCTCAGATGTTTGACCATCTCTAACTTCTTCCTGTGTTTTGAATGCCCAGTACAAGTTGGAGCAGCTTAGGTACTCTCCTGCAGTGAATGTTTTGCCTTAGTTTCATCCCAAAGGAGTCTAGTTCATGTCAAACCTCTTCTGGGAGATGAAGACAGTAAGGAGGGACAGTGGAGAGATTCACTTCAGAAGTATGTGCCTGATCTGAAGTAAAACCAATGTTCATTGCAACCTTCATTCTTCAATAATTCCTACATGGTCTAATAACACAGGCTGTGTATCTGTTTCTTACTCTGCAACAGAACAAAGAAAAATCACTGGAAAATGAGAGCTGGAAGTAAACTCTCTGTGATATTTTGATTTCTGAACTGAATCCCTATGCTCTTTACGGAAATGGGTGAAATTTTTCTGTCCCTTTTGCTTTTTAGGCCTCCCTCACAATGTGTAGTGAGCTCTTGTAGAGACAATTTAATCTTTTTTCCCCCCGGAGTGTTAAAAAGCCCAAAGAGTAGTTTTGTGTATGTGTAAGTGGTAATGAATGAATGTTCTCAGTGAGTTGCAGCTAGCATGCAGGCTTTCAGATTTCTCTGTAGGCTGTCATGAAAGCCTGTTTTGATTTTCATTATGTACATGACATAACAGATTCCTAGAGATGCTCTGATGTGTATGAAAACTTACTTTCTCTTGCTAAATTTAAGATGACCATAAGGTAGCTCTTTCTTTGAAGTAGTTCGTTATCACTTCTGCTTGCAGCCTTATCAGGAAGATGGCAACACAGCTGGTAACAGCCCAGGTGTCGTCAGCACTGCGCAGTAACAGCGCCATCGTTCAGCAGTACAGGACGCCTCCTGTAAGTTCGTGTCGTGGATGGTGTTGGTGTTCTTCTGAATTGTTGTAAGAAACTTCACATATGCCAGTAAAGAACACTGCTCACTTGCTTCTGTAAACTGTTCTACATGCTGCATTTTTAAGATGTACCTCTGGTTGGTTGGTGCATTTTTATTCCCTGAAAAGGCGTCTGACCTTATTTGAATTTATTGTCCGATCTAATGAAATAACCAAAGTAAATAAAGTAATGAAGATTGGCACTCAAAAGGCCTACTTATGTCCTGTGATGGAACAAAAATGGTAAGAAAGGTAAAATTACTTTTTCTGCCCCCACTGCCAGTTAACTTATACTTGTATTTTTCCCCTTTTTCAGCAAACATTTGGGGGAACTTCTGGCCCACAGTTGCTGCAGCCCCAAACAGATGCCATACTTCCACCACCCAAAAAAAAAGTTCCACCTGACACTGCTGTGAAGGAAAGGCTTTTCATACTTTTTCATCCCCATCCTTTACCCGTAAATGTTCTGGAGGATGTGTTCTGGTAAGGTTCTTATTTACAAATAAGTGTTCCCTAACAAAAAGAAATCAAACTAGGAAATATTTAAAGTAAACATTGAAAATAAAAAAGAGGGCCTTAAAACTCTTTTTCAGAAGGGGCAGTAGACAGTGACCAGTAAGTCATAAGTGAACAGTAGGTAACAGTTGCTTTCTGAAAGAAGTGTGTAATGGGATTCATGTTGAACCATAGATGCAGCTTTATTATCTATTAACTTAATCTGAAGTAAAATGTCTAGTCTTCTAATGTTGATTTTTAACCAAAAAATGTAGTACTTCCAGTTACTATTTCCTAGTTCATTTTGCATTTTCTTTTACGTATTTCTGTAAGGCATTTAACTATTTTGATAAATTGCCACAGTAACTTAGGGGGAGCAAGTATAGGGTGTTGTTTTTCTGATACATTATATTGGTTTGCATCCTACTGACACTATTTGAACCGTTCTTTCTATCTCCCTGTGTGGAGCAAAGACTTGAGACAATTTTTGTCATCTTTAAAAAAATCTATAGTTAATAGTTCTCTAGTATTTTATATTATTTATTTGTAGTATACTCTTGAAGAGAGAGGTGTTTCCCTTTTGTAATGGCTTGAATTTGCAATAAATCTTTGGAGAACCAAAATATTTTCAAAGCACCAGGAGAGGAAAACGTTCTATGTGAAATTTAAAATTGTACCTATTTGATGTAGTGGATTTTCTTAATCAGATGCCGGAGGAGGAAAAGGCTATGCACTGTAGTTTTGACACTTCAGTATAACTTCAGTAAGAAGCAAGCAGACTGTTTTAGAAAAATATTTAAGTATCTGTCTAGGAATCTTCTGAGTACTTGGAAATCTCTATTTTTCCCTGAAGCTGTAGTACTTGTTTTCTGAGTCATTTCGGTGAGACCTTTTCAAAAAATCACAACTGAGCAAGTTCATTTAAGTGAGATGCAGGTTTAGCTTCTAAATTACCTGCTGGCTTGGGTGTGTATGTCTTACTTTTGGTTGGTTTGGGTTTTTTCTTGTTTTGTTTTTGTGGGGTGTTTTGAGTGCCATTTAGTGTTTGGGGACTGTAGTATTTATTAGCACTACATATTCTTTTAAATAAGAGAGAAATCACTGATGTTTGTGGTTCTGTCATAATTTTTCATAGAAAACATTACCTGTGAACTTCTGGTGTTCACTTGTATTTCTGCCCATAATTCAAGAGAAGGGAATGTGCAAATTGGGAGCATAGAAATAGTACTGTTTTTGCAGTTAGCAAATCATACATCAGATTGGAAATGCTGCAGGAAAATCTGTAAGTTACCTTTTCTTTTTCTTTTTTCCCCTCAGTCGTTTTGGACAATTGATAAGTGTCTATCTTGTCGCTGGAAAAAACGTGGGCTATGCAAAATTTGCAGACAGAGCAAGTGCCAGCGAGGCCATAACTGCGTTACATGGCAAGATAGTGAACGGCGTGAGGCTGAAGGTGAGGTTGGCAGACTCGCCCTCGGAGGAGCCCAACAAGCGCCAGAGAACTTACTGAGCAGGTGAGTACCCCTACCCAGCCTGAGCTCTTTCTTACCCTGAAGTCCAGCTACCTGAAGTAGTGAGAGGCTAAGGTTTTGAAGTTAGATACAAACATAAAATGATAAACTTTAAATCTATTCTTAGCTAGCAAATTGAAATAGAATTCTTGATATGTCTGCGTGTGCATACACATACATATATATACACACATATATGGATGTGTGTATGCTTATATATGCACATGTGCACTTTATTTTAGCAAAAATCAGTTTTTATAGTTATTGAAAAAAATATGAACCAGTTGATAAAAATTAATCTGGGTGTTCATAGAAATACCATTTTTGTACATGAGAGAATCAGTTGGCATTTAAAAGAGTATGCAAAAATAAACAATGAAACAGACATAAGCTTGTGTGTGTCTTTTTTTCATTACAATCACATGCCCTCAGTGGCATGGGATAAAGATGAAGAGTTGAGCCTTTGAAGGGCAGAGGAGTGAAGGGGTAAATAAAAAGAGAATGTGGTGGGGAGACAGGTAAGGTTGTCAGGTGAAACCAAAGGTTTGGGATATTTGGGTCATCTGTGTCCTCAGAAATCAGGTGTAGCTGGAATATATGATAGTGGAGAAAATACAGAAGAGCCTGTGGTGAAGGAATTGAGATACATGTTTAAGATAATTAGTTTGAGAAGTTATTGTTTGATGCTTATAGCCTGTGAAAGCTGGCTAAACTCCTAGAGAGGTTTTATAGTTTACTGACTTCAGGGACCAACATTCAAGTGTTCTTCTAAAACATTGCTTTGCTTCAAGTTATATTGAATTTCATCACCTTTTTAAATTATTTTTATTTTTTTCAGCATTAGGACTATTGCCAAAGGAGAATATACTTGGGGGGAAAAAAGGCTAAGCTCTGTTTTCTACAAAATAACTCAAATATTACTATAGCTTCCAGATGTTTCCAGTACCATACTATCTTCCTAAGGGACATGAAGTTTTGATTTAACTAATTCAGAAAATACCACATGACTGTCTTTGCATCAGTATTTTCCCTCTAAGCTTCACTCCTTGTACCTTTCTTTGTATAGATGTCCTTTGTGACCCCCAGAGTTGCAAAGACCAAAAAAAGCTCTTGCCCAAAGTGTTCTTTTTCTCTTTTTCTCCTAAGGACCTCCATGTTGCTCTTTTGATAAGCAGCAGATACTAAATCTGGCCTTAGTTTTTATACACAACTTTTGTTTTAAAAACTTGGATTTCTGGGCATTCTTTTTTCTGCATGGAATTATAGCTAAAACTAAATTTAAACTTTTTTTTTAATCAGCAGCTCTGGTGAATGCAATTTTAAGTAACTTGTACCCATGCTCTTATCTTTGTACAAAGTTTTGTGTGTTTTTAATGTGACTTTTGCTTTCAGCAATAAAAGCCCAGCCTCTGGGTCCCTACAGGAATAACTGTGAGGTGAAGTGCAATACAATACCAGGTCTGCCTTGTGTACATTTTACTAGAGAAGTGTAAATACTACGTGCATCCAAAATTAGAAAAATGATTTATCCCTACTTTTTCTGTACACCAAATTCCTGATTCCAGGTCTCTTAGCAGGTTGTCTTGGCATCTGTCTCTTTTCAGGGTAGACAGACAATTACTTGTTCCCTTGTCCTTTAGTTGGTTTCTCAAGTTCAAATGAAGTGGTACCTAAAAGGAAAGATTCCCTTTCAAAAGGGCTTGCCCATGTAAGTGATTTTACCACTGCCTGACTTTGCACTGGATTGACTGACAAGCTTTGCAGTAATTTGGAGGCTTGTATTTTGCTTTCAATTAAAGTGTTAAATTGTGCATGTGAAAGGAAATGCAATTCTCTCTACCTTTGAAATAGTTGTGAATTTTTTTTAAGATGTGAGAATATTAACTCTCTTCATTGAATTTTAGCTGTAGGAAATAATCTTCCTAGCCAAAACTTCTGTGAGTTTTCCCTTAAGGAAATAATTGCCTCTTAATAAAAAAATTTCTTTTTAGTCCTGTTATATTGCTTGCCTTTTGTCTCTAACAAGGTGACTGGATTTCTGAAATAGTGTTTTCTATACAAGGTTCTCGGATTAAAATCCATTATAAGACCCGTGAATTCTAGAATCTATATGAAAATAAATGTAATTCAATGGAATAATTCAGTAAAATATGTATTTTTTTCAACACATTTGAAGTTTTGCCCCAACACCTGTTTATGTAAATAATCTTTTTAAAAATACAATTTACAAAATTTTTTCTTAAAAAAGGTTCTATGGTAACAGTATATTACTCATAATGCTTTTGCAATGCAAACTTCTGACTATAAGAACTTTTTTACCTTGCAACAAACTTTGTTTTATCAGGCAGATTTGAATACACATCTATTAATATTCTAAACTAATCCACCTAATGAATTTAACAGGTTTTGGTTCTCCTACAAGTCAATAAAAATTCAGTTGTTTATGTGAGTAGTTAAAAGTAGCAGAGAAAAGATGGAAATACAGACCAGTAAGGTTCTTTTAAACACTAAGTCCTAATGTAAGTTGAGGGGTGAGGTTATCCCCTCTTATGCTGAGTTAAGTATTAATGGCTGAAATAATCACTTCAAACTATCTTGCTTTAAATCAGTGTAGGCTTGAGAAAACTGCCTACTTCTAGGCAGTTGCTAAAAGCAGATCTGTCTTGGTGATCTTGCTGTTGGCCAGCTTGTGCTCTCCACCCAGGGCTTTGCATTACTTTGAGTATTTTGTGAAAACCTCACTGCCATGTCTGATGCCAGTTACACAAATTGTGTCATTCAAAAATAGGAGAGGCAGGAAAGAATTTGCTGTCAGAAGAATGCATTGTGGAACAACAATCAATCTCTTCATTGCTACCCAGTAGTTCTGTTTAGATGCCACCCCCATCCTTGGGAAAAAATACCCCAAACCACTAAACAAGAGACCCACAAGCAAACAAAACAAAAAATCCCAAGCCCACCCCAAACAGCTTTCACAAATCATTCAAATACTCCTTAGAAAGCAGAGCTTCTAACGAATGTTGTGTTAGAAATGCCAGACACAGCTGCGTGGAGCTAGGTTCTGTGGCTTTTCATGGTCATTGCTGATTGACTTCAACCCACAGCAAAGGGATTCATTGCATTTTTCCCCTGAAAAAAGTTGGGTGTTTTAAATAATTATTTAGCTACTTACTAAGTTGAAAAAAACATTCTGTTATAAAATACTTGGTTATTATTGTCTTTGGTTATTCTTGTCTGGAAGAAGTCCACATCACTGATTTGATTTGCATTCTTTTTTTTATTTAGACCTTTCTTAAAATCCTGATGTTGATATGTATACATTTTAATGATTTACTGCTCTGCAAAAACGTTTAGAAAAATAATTGTATAATAGTTGTGATATACATTGAAAAAATAGCTGTATTTTGTATCAGTAACAGTATACTGCAGAAAAAACGCTGGCTTTTACACACTGCTCAGAGAAAGAGGCACTTCTTTAAAAGTTACGGAAGCGTGCCTAAAACTTAAATGTTGCTCTTCTAAAGATATTGAAAGCCTTATTTATATGCTGTTGTAATGATTATATTTTATAATATGTCCTTTAAAATAAAATTAGGTATGTTGCTTTTTGATACGATTTTTGTACTTGTGTTTTTTCTACAGAAACTAAGTAATGACATGACCCTCAGCTAGCTGACTGACTGACTGAACACGTGACTAGACATGGTTCCTGTGGACAGTGACAGCTTTTTTCAGTGACAACTTTTTTTTTTTGTTTATTGTTACTTAGCTGATCTCTCTATGATCCTTTTCCTTTCTGAATATGCAGACATGCAGTTTTGAAAATTATCTAGGCATTAAAAACTGTAAACTGGTGGTTGTTCTTGTAGTAGTAGTAGTATATAACCTTGTATTATCGAAATAGCTCTTGTTTTTACCTGAATCCTTCCTATAAGATGGAAATTACAATGAGAGAGGAAATAAAGGAGCCAGCATTTTCTGACTTGACTGGTTAATTGTAATGATTCAGATTCTGTTAAAATAGAAGACATCTCTCATGATCCAAGTTGCATTGAAAAGTGAAGTGCAGCAGCAAATTCAAAGAAAATCAAGTAACTTTAACAACTGCTAGCAGACATGACAGTATTAGTCTAGACTTAAAATAGCTGTAATCAAGAAAATAATTCAAAGTACATTCTTAAATATTTTGTTGCTTTGGGCCAAAATTATTCATTATGCTGTTTAGTCAGAGGAACATTTGACTCTGTGTCAGACTACCAGAACTTCTTACATTTATCCTTTCTTATCCTGAGGTCTTTTGGCTATAACTGCGGGGAAACTGTGGAGTCTGGGGCTGTGGGTCTGGTTTTGTTAGTTTTGAGGGGTTGGGGTGTTTCTTCTTTTGGTTTTTTCTTCCAGAAGTTTGCAATGCATATGTTCAAGTAGGAGTTGGACAAGTCAAGTTTTCAGCAGGATGAAGACGATTTTGGCACTGATGGAGAGTAAATGAAGATAGTTCAAATAAGTATGTGCACAGATAATTTTCAGATGCCGTTACTTTTCCGTGTATTCCTGTATACTACTTGTTGAATTGGAAATATCTTGGTTATTAAAATTAACATGTACAGATAAAACTGAGGAATTCTAGTTGTATGTACTCTGGAGGAGAAGCATGCCCTTGGATGCTTCCTGCTCTTCAGCATCTCCTGTATGGTCCTTTGATCCATTGGCTCAGAAGTTTGAATTCAAAGTAACAAACCATGTATTTAAAAACACTCAATTTTTCTTTTTTTTTAAGGATATTAGAATTCAAATGATCAAATGGGAACAAATTGCAGAGTAAATGTTGCCTAAGAAATCTTTTCCTTCCCTCCATTCCACTCATACCTGTTAAAATGCAGTCCTTGGTGACTCACCAGCAGCTCTGTTCCCCAAGTGCAGTTGTTTCATTCAGCACAAGGAACAGAATTGAGCAAGGACTGCATGGTTAACCAGGCTCTAAAATTCCTTCTTAATTTGGCGTAGCTGTGTAAAATTAGTGAAAAACCAGGTTTATGGTTGAGCCTGGAGAACTGGATCCTGTCTCTGACTCTAGCCTGAAGGTTGTTTGTAAGGAGGGTTGCCATTTCTCTTGTGTTCCCCTGAAAAAGTCCCAGTTTGGGTTGGTGTGTTGGGTTTTCTGTTTGTTTATTTGGTTGGTTTTGGTTGGTTTAGGTTTTTTTCCCCATCCTTCATGGTAAATTTCAAGTAGCGTTTGGGGATTTTCTCTACTTGCACACAGGAAATAATTCTGACCGGGTTGCTGTAAATCCCAAACTCCAGAGCTGTCAGACAGCACCTTTGCAGCCTTAACTGTACAGTCAGTGTGTGCAGTGAGTCCAGAGTTTTCAGAAAGCATCAGTCCCATTCTGTGAACATGGAGAGACACCGTGCTCGTACAGAGCGTCTGACATGTGCTGCAGAACCTCTATGCTGTGGTGCATCTGCACAGTACCAGGTGAAATGCTGAGAATCCCTGTATAGGCAGTGGAAAAAAACCCCAGCTTCTCATTTGTGGGGTAGAATCTGCCTCTCAATGAGTCTCCTATGCCAAGATCCCCAGTTTAACAGAGTGGATGCCTGTGTGTTTAGGGGATATAAACATCCCCAGGAGGGTAAACACTCAAAAACTAACTGGTGATGGTGTTTGGCCATCCAAGATGGGAAGGAACAATCATGTTGGAATGCTCCTAACAGCTGCTTGAGGGAGAGAGCATTCAACACACAGAGAGGGTTGGAAGATACCCTGTACAGCTTGAAGTGATGTTACAAATTAGAACAATGCCATTTTCCAGTTGTTCTCAGTCTTGTTTTTATTACTACATGCCTCTGGGAATAGGGGGCTACTGCACTCCCGTGCCTGTGGAGGATCAGTGCTCTGTATGCAGTCCTGCTTTGGGATATGGAACTCCCTTGCCAGCTTGTTCAGTCAGGTCTGCAACTGAAGAGAATTGGGCTGGAGCTCAAAAAAAAAGAAATGTTCCCATTTTCATTTCTAAGGGTTCAAGACACTGTAGAGTTTCGTTTTCAGTCACTGCTGAATCAGACTGTCAAGTGACTCTCATGGAATCATTTTTAGTATTCTGGTAAAGTTTTTTAGAAGATACTTAGAGTAAAATCATTATTGCTTTCCTTAAGAGTTCAGTGTATTTCCTGAAAACATTCATGTTCTATTCTTTGGCTAAGTAACAGTTTGTGTAAGTACATTTTTGATTGGATATGATATTCATCACTCCCTGTTTAATTGTTGCATAGCACTACTGGTAAGTGGCATGCTGCTTTTCTAGGTCCTTTTGTTGGTAAGTAAAAGCTCTGCCTGCTATGAGAATGAACATTAGGTTCCTGTACTGGAAAAAAACCTGTGTCACTCATTCTTTTTGATGCTGGTGAGTGAATTGACCAAAACTGTATGAGGTTTTTGGTGTGTTGTTTTGCAGTATCAGTGCTTTAATGTTGGTAAGTAGAATTTAGCATGCTTACCTATAAGTGACTTACCTTTCAGCTGTGTTCATCAGCCATAGTTTGTGTTGGTGTTGAACAAGAATTTTGTACCTTTTGAAAATGAGATAATGGAGATTTTGCAAATCACACTAAATTATGTCCAGTAGAAATAATTTTATCCATTTATTGAGTCATAACCACTTGGTCAGCTGAGGAACCTTGTTTGTGTAACTGCAGGAAATGGTAATTTGTTTATGTTGCCTGAATGTCTACATTAAAGTATTTCTGATCATGAAGTGAGAAAAGGCCTTTCTCAGGAGGGCTGTGCATCCTGAATGTGATCTGTGAGTCAGTGGCTGCAGTTCCCCCCATCCTGGTGCTCCTGAGTCCTTTCATTGGTGGCACAAACCACTACTAAGAGAAGCTCACATGGGGACAGAGCCTAGGTTTGTAATGCACAGTGCAATTGGATTTCCTTTGCATCCTTCCTTATTCTTCCTGTTCGTGGTCCTTTTTCTGACCCAGGGCACTCTGGCATGTTTTTTCTGCTCTTTCTAGAGAGAGATCATCTAATGTCTGCAATGCCAGGCACCTCCTCTCTTCCAATTACAGTAGCAGTAAGTGAGAGACAGAAGGAATAATCATATGTGAAGGGGAAGCTGTTGAAGGTGGAAACAGCATGTAATTATGTGCACAGCTTCAATTCAGGAAAACTACTCATATCATATTCTCACCATGCCACTTTCCTGAACTTAAATTGTATTTGTTAAACATTCATTTAAAACCTCATCAAAGATTCTGATAAAGTTTTTTTACAGAATGTCAAACTAGAACTGCTGTTACAGTGGTAAATTTCTCAAAAAAAAATTTCTCCAGAATAAAAGGAAGAAAAACATATCAAAGAGGGAGGGTAACAATGCCAAGTTCACTTACAGGGACAAAGGGTGATGCCACAGCACTTCCAGAAATCCCCCACTTCCAGCAGAGGTCACTGGGCTCTAGATGTGTAGATGGAGGCTGCAGCCTCCATCCAAAGCTGACACTATTGAAAATCTTAACCTGCTCTTAAAATAATTAACCTATATAGATAATTTCTTAACCAAAAGCTTGTGGTTTGTTTGGGTTTTTTTTCACAAAGAATTATCAATAGGTTTATCAATTTAAAACATTATTTAACATACTTTAGTATGTTAATAGTTAAAATAATTTCAAGTAATTGATTTAAAAGTAATTGAGAGAAGACAGAACCTTAGTTTAACTTGCCTATTTTCTCTGAATTATTTTTCAAACGATTTATTTCTTTATAGCCTTTTAGTTTTTAAATACAAATGTTCTATTTTTTTTTTCACAAGCCTCATGTGTCTGTTTCTCTTTTTTTTCTTGCTGTTCCAGAGGCTCTTCTTAGTTTTGCAAATGCAGGATTAGCCAAATAGTTCTAAAATTGTCATGCTCAGTATGAAAACCTCCTGTGTGATACCTGAAAACACTGCATACAGAACACCTCTCTATACCATTTCTTGGCATTCTTGCAATTTCTCTATAAAAGATTGGGAGTAAAATAATGAGCAGGAATGAGGGAGAAAATCAGGGGAAAGAGGGGAAAAAACAAAGGAAAAATAAGGTTATAAATAAAGGAGTTCAGATTTCAAGAAATAGAATAGGAAACAATCTAATAGGAGGTAAGGTGTGTGGGGAGTTCTTTGGGGAAATCCAACTTAGATATTGGGGAAAAGCAGGATAATTCAAATGAGTCAGCTCTTAAGACAGAAAAGATGGGGGGCATTGTGATGCTCTGGAAGCCAAATGCTTTAAGATTAGGCTGTGTGTAGGGATTTGGAGTCTTGGGTATATGTCTGTCACAAATGAACCACAAGCCCTTACATCAGTCTGTAATAACGTCACTTTTGTGTCTTACTTCTGTTTAATTTTGAAATACAGTGATTGTTGTGCACCGTGCATATTTCATATGCACCTAGTGAATGTTATAGCACCAGGATTACTTTTAAAGCAGTATTTTAAAACAGTAAATAAAACAGGTTTTCCAAATCCTGTGCTTTCTGTTGAGCTCACTCATCTCAAGTAATTTCTTGTTCTTCCCTCTGCTGTGTGGTGCTTCTGCACCTACTCCTTGCTCTGACACAGCTCAGCCCAGCTGCAGCTGTCTGGAGTTCAGTGAACAACTTGCAGCACAAATTCACATCAGGTCCCTCATCCACAGCCTCTGCTCTTAGCAGGGACAAGCACAGCACCAGAAGCTTGAGCTGCAGGATCAGGCCTCCTGCAGCCAGCCTGGAGCTGTGTCACACTCAAAACAGGACATTCCAGGTGCCTTGGGCAGCTCTGGCAGCTGAAGCTGGGGAGCCCAAAGCGCTGTGCCGGGCAGCTCTGCTGACTACAAGGGCAAAGAGAAGTGTGCAGCTGAGTATAACACAAAACACAGTCCAGCTGCTTGCTCTGCTTGGTTAGAAATGCTTCAAAGGAAGCTTTAAAGGGGATTTGCTTGAGGGATGATGGGCCTTGGTGCTTTGTAAACATCATAAATCACAGCTTGAAAATAACACTTCAGTGCTGTACACTCCACTTGTCTTGTAGATGGTGGGGCTGTTGTTTTGAGCTATACGTGGCACTGTCAGATTAATTAAATATTGAAATAAGATTTTCATTTCAACTACTTTACAGTATACATATGCCTGCTCCCATACCTTAATTCTTTTATTAGGAATTTTTCTTGAACTTCTGCAGACTCTGAGGCTTGGGAAGGTGGAGCTTCGTCCGACACGAAGTGTGGGGTATCCAAATCCAATGTTAACATGCAGTATCTAATACACAATATCTGCAGGACTTCATTAAGACTGAAGGGTTAACTGCTGATCAGACCCTGCTCTATATTTAGAGAAAGTGTTTACAAATCCTGGGCTTGGGAGTACAGAAGTTTCACTGGGAATTCTTCCAGCTCTTCTGACCAAGTTCTGTCTTTGGAAAGTTCTGTGTGAATTTTTCAGATGGCATTTTAAAAGAGACAGGGCAATGTTAACAGAGCATGTTCAGGTACCTGGACATCAAAACAATCAGGAATACAAATATATGCTGGAAATACTTTCTAAACTTGAAATTATAAGCAGCTTCACAAATAAAATTGCAAGATGGCTGAAAGTTATTTTAAGTACTGCAATGCTGATTATCGTCATGCTGGGCACACTAAATCCCTTTTCTAATGTGTCACAGCTAAGGATAGCAGGAGTGAAGTTATGCTTAATCAGCAAAACAGAATCAAAGGCAATGGCATGTGAAAACACGAAGTGCATGTTTTGACCCACTGATGTTTTTAAATTTTAATCAAGTCCACAAAATTAACTTCTGTTCTGAATTCACTTCTTATAATAATGTTGGGGGATATTAAAATTTTTCTTCTCTGTGGCAACATACTAACTAAGCTACTTAAAATTATGGCCAGAATTTTAGACATGGGTTATCCATAAGCAGGTATCACAGTAAGTTTTACCCTTTGCCTGGTTCAAGGCAAAAACAGTCTCAATGCCCATATATAGCAGCATTCTTGGAATTTTATCCTGCAGACCATCTGAAACTGTTTGAAGCTGGGTAATCTCTGTTGCTTTGGAAAAATAAATTAATTAGGTAGTTCTCAGAGAGTGCAGAGGAATCTACCACTGTGACCTTTTTAATGCTATTCTAGTGGAGTTACTGAGAGAAAAGTCCTTTAAATACTGAAGCTTGAGAGAACTGAGTCTAGAATAGGAAGTAGAGGGCTGGTAATAGCCAGCAGGGTTACAAGGATTGTAGTTATAACACTTCCAACCAGAGATTTTTGTCTCTGTTGTTTAAAATGTATAGCTCAAAGTGTTGATACTACTTTGGTTTTGCAGTCTACATAGTAAAGAATTTGTGCATTGTGCTGAAAATGAGGCCACAGGACTGCTACCCACTGCTAAAGTCAAGTATGAAACAAACTTTGCTTTATCTTTGAGTGGATATAGTTAACTATACTATCAGCCATATAGAGTTTGTTTGTGTGAGATTGATTTATCATGTTTGTCTTCAGGGATTCTTGGAGTTATGACAAACTGCATTTCAGATTTGCTTTTCTGGTTTTGTTTTTTTTTTAATTTAATAGGGATATTCTAAATAGAACTCTTGTAAATTATGATTATCTATCTAAGTTTATCTGCAACTTCAGTTTTAAATCACCTCTGGGTTTTTCTACTTCCCTTTCCAGTTTCTTCAATGAGAAGACATAATTTTCCTTTTTCCTTCAGGGATGTCCAAGAATAGATTTTATTTTTTGTGATGATCTATGAATATGGAAAGTATTTTTGCTATATTGTATGCATATCTTATGCTATTATGCTTCTCTTGCTATGTAGTGCCTCAGTCTCGTACAAAGGATAGTAGAAAATGGTGCTGAAATGAATAGACCGGTGCATAGGGACTATCACTACAGAAACTGAAGAGCAAAATGTTGAGAAGATAAAAACAGTTTTTCCAGATTCTCTTCAGGAGAATGGAAGAACACCCAAATGGAAAGATCAAGAACTAAGAGACTGATTTCACTCCCAGGGAAGACGGGGAAAAGCAGAAGTATGCTTTCATACGTAGGGATGCTGCTTGTCTCTGCTTTCTCACACCTAGCTGCACAGAAAGAAAAGAATAAAGCATTTGAATGGCTGTACAGGACTCTGTAAAGGTCCATTTAATCTGATACCCTGCTCTCTTCACTGCTTGGAAACTGATGTCAGGGAGAACAGGGCAGATAGAGTGTCCTTTCTTGGGCAACTCTTAACAGGCAGTGGGCAGGCACCTTTTCAGCAGGAACTGCAAAGGAAATAGTTGTGCCTACAGCTGTCCTTCATTCATTTGCATAATCCCAGTTTAAAAACCTCTCTCTTCAACTTCACACTGTAGTGTAGAACCAAGCCATCTGATTTAATAACACTGTATGAAAAAGTTTTTCCCAGTTGTTTTTTAAACCCTCTGCCTGATCATTTACTGAGTCTTCCCAAAGTCTTGTGTGATAAAAACCACCACAAGATTGCTTCCTGTCAGCCTCCAATGTATCACTGGGGATTTTATAGATCAAAAGACATCCCTTCTCAGTCTGCTCTTCAGCTAGAAATTATCTCCTCACACAGATGCACTCCCGTACCTCTGCATATATTTTTTCAGCTGCATACATGCATTTTCTAGTTTCACATTTTCATATAAAGAACTGGAACTGTACACAGCACTCAAGTGCAAAGAGATTTATGTAGTGTTGTAATGAGCTTTCCTGCTTTGTTTTCTGCTGCTTTTGAGGCAATTTCTAACACTGTTTGCCTTTTCGACTACTGCTGAGTAGCAAACCAATGTTTGCAGAAAACTACTCACAATGACTCCAAGTAATAAAGGCTAATTTATAGCCCATTATTATGTAAGTTTAATTAGGGTTATTTTCATTACTGTTTACATTAGTTTCCAGTTATTGACATAGACTTTCAGCCACCATCTCATTGCCCTATTGCTCACTATTGTCAGATCTTTCTACAGCTGCTCAGAGTCACCTTTCAGTTTGCCTACCATGAGTAATTTTGGATCATCAGGAAATTGTGTTGTCTTCACACAAGTAATTTTAGGTTATTTAGGTCCAAAAGGGCTCATCCAGAAGTATTCTAAGCAATTCAGCCCTAAGGAGGACTCAAAGAGGAAAGTCAACAATGTTGTGTTGGGTGGTCAGTATCTGTCAAAGAAAGGGGATGTTGATCTGGTTACTGATCCCGGTCCTAGCGGCAGCTGTGCTTTCTGATTCCTGGAGATGGCTCTTCAGTCCTGTGGCACTCCCCTACTCTAGGGCACATCCAGTTTCCATCTGCTGGTGCCTGCCTTTCTCCTTTCACAGCTTCTGCCAGCTATGAGTCTGCCTCCCAAGCTCTCTGCCTGATTTGTTTATTACCACACACTCCTTAATGCTCTTTGCTGCTCTACTTCATGCTTTTTCTTCAAAGCACTTCAGTTCACTGGTTATTACTACTGTACTCTCACAGTTTTTCATAATTCAATGAATTTGCAAAAAAGGCAAGGTGTAATTTACAAAAAGCTTTATTAAAAATGTGTCTTTTACCTATGCCTTGCCTAATGGTACCTAATGGTGTTTGCCAAACACACACCCCCCCCAACAATAAATGACAGCAATGAAACACCAATTTGCTTATTACAGGAGAAAATCAAAGTATTTCCTTAAGGTTCTGTAAGTAAATATTTTTAATGTCCATAGACCTGCTTATCCTCAGCATAGGGCTAGTAAGCAAACATTTCATTTTATATTTAGTAAACTTTCCTGCTGCCTGATTTAAAGAATGGGAATGTCTACAGTTATCTAAGAAACACTTCTATATAGTTAAGACCTTAGAAGATGAGGGTACCTGTGTGTATACACAGCACTTTGTCATCCACCATCTATGTAACATAACTGCATTATTTAAAAAAAAAATTTAAGCTGCCCTTCTACATGTTTGTTTCTCTTTGGTTTAAGTATAGGCAAATTAGTGAAAAAAACCCAATCTGTAGAATAGCCACGTAAGGATTTGGTATCCAGATCATTAGAGAATATTAAAGAATAAGTTATTCAGAAACAAGTTAGCTAGTTAACAAGAGCGTTTTCTGGAATTTCTTTCATGTCACAGATGTTGAGTGACCTCTTGTCTGAAATGGTGGTGTTGAATGGTGACCTTAAGCCACCTCTATCTCCTTGCCCCGTTACTTATTTCTTTTAGAAGAAAAATAAGTGGCTACATCCCTGGTATTATTAAGTGTCTGTAAGAGACTTAAAAATCATAGTTGTGTTAAACATTGTTACGATCATCAAAGGACTTTGCCCACTATGGCAAAGTCTCTAAAGAAGCAGCATGAAGCCCACCCCACCTGAATCTGGGAAATTGAACTGTGAGTTAAGACATCTGATGGGAACTTGAAATAAGATAAAGCGGGTACTATTGTCCAATTGTCTCAGGCCTAAGGAAAAGTAAACAAGGCTGGAGTAGAAGAATGTATCCACAAGGAAAGCCAGCTCAGCAGCTGTGCTGGAAAATCAGCTCTGGCTGTGTCTGGTGGGGGGAGCTGTAGCCACGGACTCATTTGCCGAGGCCAGGTTTGCACACTCTTCCCCCTGCAACTGCTGTGAAGGAGGAGAGGTTTTGGGAGTGTGGTGGTGAAGCCTCTGCTCTGCATGAGACACAGGGGGTGAACACCCAGCCTCGGAGGCTACAAGCTGGGCTTTGAGCCGCATTAGAAGCAGACTCTCCAGAGACGGGATGGTGTTTTTATCATGCCAATTGTCTTCCCTCATACAAACCAGCCCAGTTGTGACATTCCCGCCGCCCCTCCTGGGGGAAGGTCACATCCACACGGGATATTCACATTCACACACACACACATCCCTTGTGATGGGGCATAACTGGCTCAGCTGCGCTGCTGTCAGAGGCAGCTGCCATGTGTCAGAAGGGATCATAAGCCATCAAATACCCCCGAAGCGCCCCCAGACTCATTTCTGAGGCCTTCCACCAAGGGACCGCACAGGATCCACAATGTTGCAAGAGATCCAGTATTGCAAAAGACAGTGTAAAACATCTCCTCCCGTGGAGGGGGCGTGCTCAGGTGTTCCCATGGACACCTGAACGTATTAACCCATTGAACTCTTCATTTCACAGGACCCCCCAGCCCAGAAGGCCGGAAGAGGAGTAACAGGACACTGGATCCAGGGGTGGTGATAGCTTTCTATCACAGTGATGTCTCTCTGTCATTCTCTTCCCTCCCCACTCCCCCCGCTTCCTTTTTCCTATGTTTCTCTCTTTCCTGCCCTCTTCTCCCCCGCCTTTACTGTTAAATAATATCCATACTATTGACTTTGGCATTTGCCTCATTCGCACCTTAGCTGAGGGAGAGGCACCGCTCTCTAATAATCTGATCTTAAATGTGTTCTATAATGGATGTGACTTCTTACCCAATCTTTCTGTGGATTTTTCATGAAAACTTATTCTGATAACCACCAAAGTCCCGCTTAATGTTTTTCCTGCTCCAGCTCTTGGAAACTAAACACCAAAAAGAAAAAAAAAAATGTGTTGTTTAATGAATTTCCTAACTTTATTCAACCACATTCAAAATGAGACTTGCAGGTTCAGCTGAAAGGATACAGCTTTTTTTCTAAGAAGCTTATCTGAGAAGTTGCACAAAAAATACTGTGTCAAGTGATCCTTCTATGGAGGTCTCTGCTTTAATAGGAAAATGACCATGGCTTTTGTATGCCAGGGTCCCCAAAATGATCCTTTGTTGCACAATGATATTTCCAAATCTAGAACTGCTAGTTTGAGAAATGGGGAAAATATAAACCAGCATCACACAGCCTGTTTGTCTTTGCCTAATGAATAGTGTAGGTTCAATAATTTATAGAATGCTGTAAATCTACCTTTTTTTCAGAGGTATTTGCCCTTTTTTTCCCATTCTCTTACTGAAATTTGCTGGCAGTGGCATCTAGTTCTCCAGGGATTTCAATTGATTTTCTTGGATGACAAAATCTATTTCCAATCTTGTTACCGTGAACCAGAGAGCAGGGCTGAGGTGGGGGATGTGAATAGTAGGAGTACAGTTTGCTAAGAGAGGCCTTAGAGCCATCTCTGGAGGGCAGGAAGTGTGCCAGCCCTGGCGACAGGGAGTGACCGGACCCTAGCAGAAGGACCAGGGTGCCAAAGGCAAGTCACTAACCAGACAAATGAGTCTACAACCTGTCTGCTCCACAGCAGGGTGACCTGTTCCACTCCATAGGTTCTCTACCCAAGGCATCCCAGCTTCCCCTTTCCAAAGATTGTTAAGCTATCAAGGATCTGGTAAAAGCTGCGATGGAGGATCTACAGGGAAGAAAAAACAACTCCCCCCGCTCCCCCCCAAAAAAACACGCAAAACAAATCCCCCAAACACCAACCTACCGAAAAAACCAACCCCCCAAAAACGTAATACAAATTAAATCAAAGGAGTCATTTCTACGGCAGCTTTCTGACGCGTGTAATGTGTTTTTTTACAACCTCCCATTATCGGATGACAAAGATTGATCGGCTAACGCAGTGACCACTGCGGGAGGGTGACGGTGCAAGGTTGGGTGTCGTGCTTGTGTCACCAAGCCTGCGTGGGGAAAGGCCCTTGGGCTGCTGCTGAGAGCCCCGTCCCTCGGCGGCACCGCTTTGTCTGACACCATCCTCCCGCCCCTGGCACGGAGGTCCCTCTCGCTCCAGCGCAGCCCCGCTGTTGCCCACGTGCTTTCCCGTTTAATTCCAGACCTGATGTCATGACCGAAGCCCGTTACGCGGTCCCCGCCGCTGCCCCGTTTCCCCGACACGCCGGCAGCACCCCGACTCGGGGCTTTGCTTGGCTCCCCGGGGCCGGCTGCGAGAGGGACGGCGAGGTGCCGGGGCTCGGCACGGCACCGCCCCGCCGCTTCGTGCAGAGGGCCGCAGCCGCGCTCGGCTGAGCATCCCTGCGCCGCCAGCCCCTCCTCAGCCCGGCCCCCGGCACCTGTCCCCGGCACCTGTCCCCGGCTCCTGTGCCGCGGGGGCAGGCGCGG
>VXAD01008436.1:24312-147342 GCA_013399195.1 Dicrurus megarhynchus
GGCCGTGGCTCTGCGGCCCCGGGGCGCAGCCGGAGCATCCGGACCGGGGGGGCCGGGCCGGGGTTACGTAACGGCATCCGCGCAGCGAGATGCGCCCGTGTCAGCCCCGGCTTCCCTGGCGCTCCCCGAAGTCGTGATATTTTCGCCCTTCCCTGCAGAGCAATTTAAAATGCTCCAATAAACTGTGTGGTCTGTGAGATTCAGTTGCAGATTAGCTATTGCCAAGTTGATGCACTCTTAGGATACCTTTTTGTTTTCATTCTGTTTCTCTCAAAAAAAGGCAGGAACGGCCTGTATTCCCAATTTGCTAGCAAGGCTGCAAATCTCTTCCAAGTACTTTGAAAATGTATGGGTTCATTAAAACTAATGTTTGGAAATCATGTGTTTGCCAGAAGTGCTGATGCTTAAAATGACTGTATGACGTGAGTTTTGCCATTGGCTCGTCGTTTCATGTCAGTTTCTAATTGCTGGCGTGTGCTGGGAGGATACGTTGGTGATTTTCTTCCCGAAAGCTTCAGCAATGCAGGTACCGTGGACTAACAGTAACTGAAACAAAAGACCTTGCTGGACTTCTCAGAGCAAACTAGGAAGCCAAGGTCGAATAGCAAACGTCAGTGCAAGTTGTATGGGGTAGTGTGACAGAACAAAAGTATTCACAAATCTTATTTGAGAGTTTAAGTGAAAAGTGTTCCTTAAATAGACTATTACTCAGTAGATGAAAAAAAATGCTTAGTGAAGATGTGAGGAAATTGCTATTTTAGGACTACAATTAACTATATCAGCTCAATTTTAATGGAACTAGTACATTTAATTGCATTCCTAACAGATTTTCTGTTCTCTAGATGATTAACTTGCAGAATGATACCAGCTCAAAGATTAAAATCTCATCAAATATCTAATGGTTTCTGTACAGTGTAATTGTGTTTGGTTTATAATAGTTCTTTTCTAATAACCAGCCTTTGCCTATACAGCCATAGATACTCTAATTAGACTTTTTTATCTTGATGTAAGTGACATGACCTTGACCTTTATGGGTTAAGCAGATGTCATTGTTATGGATCTTATCTGTTTAGTGAACCATTTTTATGTATATATAATAAATAGGGTTTTCTTTTCTTTTTGTTTAAAAACTACACAAGGAGACTGCTTTATCTTTTCTCTCCATCTTAGATAAATTAGCAGACACATGTACAACACTGATTATTTGAAAACCCTAAAGGGTTTATATTTAAACAACCTTTTCTTTCCAAGTGCATGGCAGGATGTATATCTGGAAAACAATATTGGAGGGTTTGTTACTGAAGACTCCCTAAACATTTCCCCTCGCTGCTGCGGGCTGAAAGAGGTACCTTTTGTGGTACTGTAGTTCATCAAGCTTGCTTCTTCCACTTCCCATTAATTTGCTATTGCACTCCCAGACCCGCCGTAGTGCTTAGAGCTGTACTGTGGGGGCCTTGTCTGCAGCCTTGCTCATTGCTGGCAGTTTTTTGTTCTTAGCCCGTTCTGGGAGCTTATTCTTAAATGTCTGCGATGTGAACACTGGTTTGCATGTACTTGTAGGAGCACGTGTGGGGTTTTTTTCCAAGTGCTGGTGTTGGGGGGCTGTACTCTGCCTATTTATATGCTTGGATGTGTTTTTTATACAACCATCCAAAGCATGACTTTACTCACAGGAGTGAGAGTTACTGTGCACCTGAGCAGCCATTTGGACATTATTACAAAGCCACCATGGCTATGGAAAGGTAAAGCTCTATGACTTCTGTAATAGGGGAGTCCCTGGCCTCCTGCTCTGTTGCAAATGGTGGTGAACATGGGACTGCTCTCCTTTGCCACTTCTTCCTCCAGTCTGCTCTGGAGATGAAAGCAGAGAGTGTTCATACTGCTGCTTCATTTTCCTTTAGTCCTCTGGCACGTGTGTGTGTGTGATATGTGCATGTGTGCACCCCTGGGTGCTGGACATTTCAGCTGAGCCATGGTGTACCCATGGATTTCTTGGTGTGACAGCAGTGAATGGTTTTGCTCCTGATTTTCCAAATACATGTGATATTAGCATGGGTTTTTCTTTGGGTTTTTGTTAGGTTTTTTTTTTAATATAATCATTTAGAATCCTGAGAATTTATGCTTCTTTACCATGTGGCTGTGTCTCAGGAGGGCTGTATTTCTTAAGGGACTTTAGTCAGCCTTCTGTGCCTGTGCCATGCTGGAGAACCTGCTGCCACTGCAGTGGGAGATGGGAAGGAATTGCTAGCACTTCACTGCTAAATGTGTGTGTTTATATTTGTAATGTGTGTGTATGTATACAATGAGCCTGTCCTAATGGTTTAATTAGCCCCTCTGCCTCATGTATAGGGTAGCAAATACTTTTACATTACTCCTGTATTTTCTATTTTTTTTTTTTTTTTTAACAATGAAGAATTCAAACAGTTCACAGAGATTTCTGGGAGGTTTTTTTTTTTTCCCTTGTAACTAAATGCTTTCTGGTTTTGAAGCTTTTGACTCTCCTGGTATGGGAAAAGGCAGCAGTTTCTGTAGATAATTTTCATGCGAAATGTTACTCTGGGAAATTATACTTCAAAAAGGAATTTCTGCAAGAATTTCCTTCAGGCTTGTATTTCTTTCTTAAGCTAAGTTTAATGAGATTAAAAAAAATCCTTCACAGTAGAATACTAAAGTAAATGCTTACTTTTTTTTGGGGGGGGGGGCATGTTTGTGTGTTGAATTTGCCATATCTATTTTGTAGGTGTTGATGGAAGCAGCAACAGGTACAGTACACAAATGAAAGTAAACATCCTCAGGCCGTTTGAGGGATGTTGGATTTTTGGCAAATTTAAAATATGGCTTTGGTCATATAAAGGAAACTCCATCTGCTACAAATCTAGTGAAAAGAAAGCTATATAATGAGGGTCCAGGTAACATGAGCTGCATTTTGGTTGTAATGTTATGAAATATTAAGTAATATGTAGTTATAGAGTCACAAAATGGTTTGGGTTGGAAGGAACCTTGACAGGTCTGCTAGTCCAGCCTCTTGCAATGAACAGGGATGCTCTTCAGCTAGATCAGGTTGGTCAACCTGGCCTGGATGTTTCCAGGGTTGGAGTATCTTCTACCTCACTGTTCCAGTGTTTTGTCATTATCATCTTAAAAAAAGCTTATTCCTTATATCTAATCAGAATCTATCCTCTTTTAACTTAAAACCATTACCCCATATCCTGTTGCTGTTGTCTTAGGCCCTACTAGTAGAGTTTATGCTCTGAATGGTGTTACTGCGTTTGTAATTAATTTCACCATCTCTATACCACGATTTTCTGAGCTGTAAATACAAACCTACAACTTTCAGCTATTTCTTGTAAGTCAGAATACAGGCATGGAGGAAGTTAAAAGTTTGGGGTTTTTTTAAATGCCAGTGCTGTATATGTCCTAGTAAATGGTGACCCTCTTTTGGTGCTGTTCCTTTCAAAAGAGTTGAAAAAGGATGGAAGAACCTTTTGGTGCTGACAGCTGATAAACCAGTGAAAGGGAGAGCAGCTAAATGTGAAAAATGGAAGATGAGAGAATACCACAAAAGTTACCCTGTGTAGACAGTCAGACTTGTGTCTTTCAGGGAAACTTCTGGGCTGCATAGACTTGCTAAGATTAAAGGATGAAAAAAATGAACAATACCAAAACACAATTGTTAAATGAGGAAAAAACAGGGTTGGTTTTGTTGCTGTTTTTCCTTTTTTTTTAATGGGATTTGACCCAAGTGATATCTAAAGGGTCCTTCCAACCTAAATTATTCTGTAATTTTCTTTTGTCATTATAGGTGAAACCCAGAAAATTGTTAATTTTCTATTAACACTGAAAAATAGATGGTGATCAGAAACTGAGATTTTTTTTTTTCTGGCATATGTGTACTAATCCTACGGAATTTCCAGGTAGTTTATTAACTGAAATATGTGAAATGTGTCTGTGCTGAGGGCTATATATAGTTATGGGTGGTAGGAGCAGGTAGGGAGATGGTGAATTTCCAAGCTTGTCTTTCTGAGAAAGCTGCAGACTGGTTGCTTAAATGGTTTCAATGTGAGCCCCTCCATCACCAACTCAGAAACCAAAAAAGATTGTATGTCATTACTTGTTACCTGTAACTTTAAAAAGAGAAGCTTTGAAGGAAGAGTAGGAAGAGTAAGTTGGAGATTGAAGAAGAGTAAGAGGATGGGTCTGGAATGTATGGCGGTTGTAATATGGTTAAATTAGGAGAGCTTTATGATTCTTCGAAATGCCTCACTGTAGCAGAGAGAGCAGCTGCATTTTGAAACCAAGTTAAATAATTTCCTTTTTTTTTTTTTTCAGTTCCTCAAAGGGGAATATATTTTAATACTAGTTGAATGCACTTCTCTTAAAGGAGAAAATGGATACGTTAGTTTGAGATGTAAAGAAAAGAAGTCTCTAGTTGCTTGTGAGTTTAATATAGAATTGCAAGAATTTTAACTAGCAGGTGTCATGCTAGATTCAAAGATTAGGTTTTCTACCAAAAACCTAATTTCCCTCTGTGAAACTTGGTTTTCTTGCTGTCTTCTTGCTGGAGGATGATATCTGTATTTCTCTCAGAGTGCAGTCCCTGGGCATATCTTAAAGGTTCTGTTTTCCTCAATCAAATATTTCACATTTTTTGAATTTAGACCCTCTTCCCATTCCAACAAATCTTTTCCTCCTTATTTTGGGATGCTGAGAATCGGGTGGATAAGCTGAATCTTCCCAGAATTTAGCAGATAGCAGTCTTGGTTACGATCTCTCACAGTGTGATCTGACTGCTTACATTCATAACACTGCTGAAACAGTTTTATTTTCCCTTTTTTTTTCAGTGGAAATGGACAGATGGAAATGCTTCTAGCCTATAAACTACATAAACCCCCCAGCACTTTTCAGTTCTCATGAAATTTGTGAAAATCACAAAAATCATACTTAGTCCCTATTGATTTACACGTTTCTAGCAGAGACGCAAAGGTACTGGTGGATTCTCTCCTTAAAAGTCTGGATTAACAGATCTCTATCAAATATAGTCCCACTCTCGAATGCAAATGCTGTTCTGTTGGTATGAGACTTTTCTATGTTATTCCAAATTAAATTAGTGAACTATGGTTGTGAGGGATGCAGAGGTATTAAAATGATTGGATCCTTTACATCAGTGCAGTAGGGCCTATATCTGGGATTGTCAACCCAAAGTAGGTAACATTTATCTAAAAATGATCTGTAGATCGATTTCAAGAAACCTTGTCTTGGAATGTGATAGACTTTTTCAGATGATGAGCTGACAGGTTTTCTGTTGAGAAATGTTGCAAGCTCGAGTTGCCCAAAGAAGAGTCTGTATGAAACCTGTGCCATGGAATGAAGCCTGCCTGCTCAGACAGAGGAGGCCTTGGCTACATCTGCCCGGTGGTAGCTGACCTGATCAATCCTGGAAAATGAAAAAACAGTAGCAGAACTTTGTTCTGTAGCAGTTCCTAACTTCCTGTTTCCCATAACGTGTTTGTGGTGGGAGACCAAAGAGTTACAGGAGTCTTGGTGGTGACTGCTAATTGACCTTAGATACGGGCAGTGGAGTTGGTGAGACTTCCATGGCTCATGCTGATGGTTTAAATGAGAAAGGAATAAATAATAAATAAATGAGAAAGGAATTAAAGCAGTAGCCAGGTGTCGGGGAGCATGACAAGGGACAGGCACATATTTCTGCCACTTGGAAGGCTGAGCTGGAAGGGAGCAGCTTGGTGTGAGGTCCTGGCCACTGATCAGCACTTGAACACACTGAGCAGCTGGAGTGAGCATTCTGTTCCTCAGGGTCTCTTGTGGCAGAGTCACCTGGACCTTGATTTGTGTGTATCATGGAATAGACCAGCTGGAATAGAAATGCCACATTCATCCTGCTTCATAAAACACAGCTTTGTTTTATTCAGATTATGTGATGCAGTGGTGTCTATCAATTCTTGCTGCCACCCCAACCTCTTCCCCTGTGACAAACCCAGTATGGATAAGGTGATGTTAAATGGAATTTGGGTCAAGAGGAGTTTTGTTAACATCCTACAGGAATGGTTCCAGGCTGATGATTCTTCTTCCCATTTCACCTCTGCCCTTACTGTCTCTGTCCTGTGTGTGGTCAACCTGCATCTGCAGTGGAACTGCAAGTGCCCTCCTGTCCCCACTTCTGCTTTATAAGGATTTTTATAGCTGACCTACTCGGGGATGCCTGACACGCTTTTGATCTGGTTCAGGAAAACGGCGTTTAACTGTTTCTCCCTTCTGCCTTTGAAAATCAAATTCAACCTTGTTTGGAAAGAAATGGCAGTGTTATAGGAGAACTGGGAGAGAAATTAACCCAGAGAGGCTGTGGCTCATCTTCTTAGATTATGATTTTTGAGATTTTGGCCACAAGATAAAAGTTTCTTTAATTAATTTTAATGGAAAATGGTGGAGAGCAACTTACTTTCTTTTATACGTTTATATTTAGGGAGCCAGTTAGCTATGTTGTCACCTGGTAAGGATAGATCTAGGAAAAATGGAAAGGCTGATGGAGAGCTACAGAAATGGCAAGAAATGGACCAGGTAAAGGGACTTTCATCTTGAAAATGGGAATCTGGAGTGGTTAGTTTAGTGGCAGACGTTTCTTTCGGAGTAGAGTGGGTCAGCTGGGTGAGAAGGTGGTGGCTGATGGTGGAAATGATACTTAGTTAAAAGGAAGAAGCTTCAGCATAAAACAGCTTGCTGAGATCTGAAACGAGCAGTTGGTTTTGAGTCATCTTGAGGTCCCTCTGACCCCAATGTGAGCATGACATATGCATCCCTCTGGTAAGTAATTATGTAGCTTTTCTGTTTAAAGTCTATGTTTCTGGGGTTTATTTTGTTTCTGGAGAACTAGCTTCATAAGATGCTTGCCAAAAGCAGAAGGATAGGAGTGATATGAAATAGAGCTGTGGAGTAGTCAGCCAATGAGTCTGGGTGTAAAGTATTGGTCAGCTCTGTAGCCAAATTCTTTTACTTTCTGTGTAATGGTAGAAGAATGCATAAAATCCATCTCCTTACCCCCCCTCTTCCTCTCAGCTAAATACAAGTTGTCTTTCCACATTCACTTGTGCCTGACAACTCTGTTCTGTGTGTAACTTCTAGGAAGTATGGGCAGGTCATAGTTGCTACCTGATTTAATATTCTTGGGTGACATAATCATGGGCAAAAATAATGCATTCTCTGACTGAAGGGAAAAAAAAAAAGAGTTCTCTAACTCTCCTTAGCTGTGACCTATATTGTGTGGGTGTGCAAATATGCTGTGGGAAGCTAAATGTAAATTATATGCTGTTCCACTGAGCAGGCTTTTCTTGGTTCTCCTAATAATTGGGAGTGTAGCCTACATATAAAACCCATGGTCAGTTTGCAGTATGCAATTCAGTGACATGCAATGCAATGCAATGCAATTACTATTTGCAATGCAAAATAATCTTTAAAAAACCAAAACAAGGTATTTTCTTTAGTAGCTGCAAACTCCGTGTCTTGCGCAGTCACCATAAATACTGTTTTGTCACAGAGCTTACAATTAATAACAAGAGTGGCTTCTGTCTCTAATTAATACAATAATGGTTGTGCTTTCTTTTGATGTGGATTGAGGTTTAGTGGGGGAGGCCTCAAACCAAGTCAGAAATGAGGGTTAGAATTAGCCCAGCTGACCAACCCTGAGACCCTTGCAGGACTCTTCCATAGCTCCACGTGGTTGTGCAGTGTCTGTGAGTTCAAGGGATAGAAACAGCTTCAGAAGAAATCTATGATATGCTTTTTAATTTCCATTTCTGGTGTTGCAAAGGTTGTGGTTGGATCTGCAGATGCTCTGAAATGTAGCAATGACATGGCAGCTTGGGTTCATAGCTCCTACCCTTTCCGTAAGAGCTGCTCTGCGTGTCTGTCTGCCTGCTACACATTTAAATTCTGTGAGCTACATTAGGAAGAGGAGTGAGTGTCAGATTTTTTGCCTTTAAAATTTATGAATTCCTATTCATCAGTTTCTTTGGGTTTTCAAAGTGTTTTGGCCAAAACAACGTAACATTAATCTGCAAAGAGTAAGTGTGGTTTAAACAGCTGTGTTGTAATCACGTGGCCTTTCCTAAAGCTGTGATATTTTTCTCAATACCCTTGGGTTTTAGTTTTCCAGCTGAGATGCCTAGACTGGTTCTGCAGAGGCTGTGTAGCAGTTCACTGCTCGTAGTTCTCCTGATGTTTTGTGCCTTCCCGAGTGCCTCATTTTTCTCCCAGCTGTATGACCTTTATAGATCCAAATATGCACTTGTCCTCTGTGACGTGTGCACAGTCTAATAGTTGGAATGTTTCTCAGACTGTTAACACACTGTACGAGGGCAGTGCACAGGGCAGGGAAGGAAGGATTGTTGCCTCCAGCTCTGATTCCTGCTGCCTGCCCAGCCCAGAGCTTTACTGGCCCTTGTTTGCCAGCTTTTGGTGCAAAGGCACGGAGATACTATTATTCCCTGACACCTTATGGTATTTCTGGTGTAATTACCTTCTCATATATTCATTATTGGATTTCCCCCTCAATGTTCTTCAGCATTTTTAAAGATTTATTCAGTGTTTTCAGATTTCTATGCTTTCTTAACTTTGTGAGCACATTTGCTCAATCATTTTACATAAAGCTGTCAAATACCAGTCATAAACCTGTATGTATCTCTTTACTGTTCTATATACTAGTGACTATTTGAATTATTTTAAAGTTACACAGAATTCTTTTGTAAAGCATAAATACATTGACTTTAGAATCTTCTACATTTTCTTCATTCTTTTTAACATGTGTTTTTGTAGTAAGCCAGTAAAAATAATTTCAAAGATGCAGTAAGGAATAATGCTGTGTAAAAAACAGGTAGATACTAAAAATAACTTGATAAACATGGTGAATTTCCCTTAAGGGGAACAGGAGTATGCTAGCTTAAATCAGTTGAAGGGGTTTTACGTATAGTAAACCAGAACTGTTTAGGCAGTGATTATATATATATGTTATTATATTTATATGTATATTAGGCTCATAGCTCTCTCTAGAAAAAGGGCAGTATCTCATAACAAAGAAGTTTTATTTTTTGATGCCACTGCATAGGTTCAAAGGTAAGCTCTCTGTATTTTTGTTTTCTGTTCTGCTTTGTCTGGCTGTAGGCACCGTGCTCAGTGCTGAGAAACACAGAACACGCTTGTGGAGGGTATGGCAGCTTCAGAGATTTTATACTTCAACATCTATGGCAGCATTCCCATGTTGAAAACTAGTGGAAACAAACTGCTCTTTAGGCTGCAGATATCTTGAGGAACACATAGTTCTGCTTTCTTGGCTGGTTCTTGGGTAGTTTGCCATGAAAAATGTGTCATAGCTGTGTGATATAACACTGAGAAAACCACCAACATTGGCTAAATCTGTTTGTAGGTGAAATTTAGTTTCTTATAAAGAAATGTAATGAGTACAAACTTATTTTGAAACCAATTTTTTTAAAGCCAAATGCACCAGGAGTGTGTTCATCACTTCTGGCTTTCCAGTGCTGAGACATCTTCCGCAGCTCTTGCCCTCTTTCTCATTCTGTCTCTCCTCCACAGGTCACTCCCCAGTGTGGTTCAGTCCTCTTGGAATTCCAGTCCTGTGCCCAGGCTCACTGCTCCTCCTGGGGACACAGCCATGTCCCCTTGGCCAGGCTGATGATGCTCCATGCCTGTTCCCTCCAGCTGCCACTCCTGTGTGCTTCTCCTGAGGTCCTTAGGATCTCAGGAGATCCTTGGGGAGTACTTCCAGGGGCTGCAGGGTATAAAAGGAAAAAATATTGGAGAACAAAAGGCCTGGATAGTCACACTGTAAGCATACCAAGGAAAATTATGTTATTTTCCTAGCAGTTCTTATGCCTAGAAGCAGTGTAAGGTGCCATTGCTTAATGGCAGCAAGTGAAATATTTTTGCACTTTAGGTTGGTGTTTCTGTCAAGGTGGGTTATACATCTCAACCACGCTGAAGCAGATTTAAACGTAATGGTGCAACTTCCAAATGCAAGTTTCTCATTTAGAAGGACAAGTCTGAACAGAAATAAATGTCTGTATGTATTGTGGGACCCAGAAAGCAATTCAAGCAGACCTCTTTGAAATTTTTCTTTTTAAGCAATCTCAGTGTGCTGCAAAAATGAATTTCAAATCTTTAGTTGCCCACAGGTTACAGCACAGAAAATCAATACTTTTTCAGCTAATGTCAAATTTTTCCATTAAAAGATAAATGAGGAAGTGTGAAGCTTCCAGTCTTCTCAGACTTCTGTGCACTTCCCAGACAGCTGGTTTTAATTTATCTTTATATTTTGTATAGTGCATACTTAATGCTTGTCATTCTCGTTGCCAACCATTGCTTGTACTTATGAATTAAATAATCAATGATGCAACTGTGGTGCATTTTTAAAGCCTTTGTTCAGTTTAAGAGGGTGAATGTTTTATTTGAGGAAATTAAACTTTGTAGGAACCTGAAAATGGCTTAGATTTTTGCTTACTCAGAAATGTGCTGGCTCATGTTATCTTTGTAGTCACTGGAATTTATCAGTGTTTAAGTACTGGTACTTTGGTGGGTTTGGTCTCCCATTTAATTTTTATAAACAAAAATATTGTAAGGCAAAATAGACATTTTAAAAATAATTTCAAAGGCTAAAACATAAATATTTGAAAGGAATGGACTGTAGATTTTGAGCTTCTGCTATAGACTTCTACTCTACATAGCCTTTTGTCCTCTGAGGGTCTGACTGGAGTGGTGAGGAAGTGGAGACAACTGCCCTGGACAGCTGTAGAGACTGAAAAAAAAAGGAAAGTAACCTTCCTAAGTTTTCCAAATTTATAAAGCCCTGCTTTGTAAAATAGATGCAATTTTCCTGTTTCAGGATGCGTGTTAAAAATCAGAGAAAATGAGGATGAATTTGAAATTTTCTTTCCAAAACATTGCAATTTCCAACTGAATATCTACAGTGCTTTTCCCTGCTCCTTTTTAAGCTGAATTTTAGAATTTTTATAGCTGGGCAGCTGTCCCAAAACATATTTGTCAGATGTCATTGCTACTGCTATGTAGCAGTAATGCAATTAACCTTAAAAGTCCTTTTTCCTTCCTTAGCCTATTTGCTTGGTAGTCTTTCAAGAATTATTTTACTGCTATTTTATGGTGTTGATTAATTTTGGAACAGGTATTGCATGTGGCAGGGGAGTTTCTCTTCTGTGTAAATGGCTATGGGCATCTTGGCTGAGGTTACTGACACATAGTTGGCTAAATGCTGACTTACCAGCTATTGTGAAGGACTGAAGAACGCTGAAAAAATTAACTGAGTTACTTAAGAAAATTACTGTTGTCCTTACAGCTGGAGTGATTTCTCCTCTCAAGGAAGAAAAAGAAATTGCAACAGAAATTGAAAGTCGGTATCGAGATAAAATAAATGTCAAGGGTAACAAAATACTTTACAATGTTGGGGTGTGAAATTGTCCTAAAGTGCCTTAAAAAAAAAAAAAGTGGCTAAGTTCAGTATCTTTGTTCATTCTGTGGCAATATACATAGTCATGAAAAGTTTCAATGGAAAAACACTAAGTCTCACTTTTGAGTAGAACTTGGGTGCTCTAATTCAGTTTTCTGGTATAACTTTCTCAAGGTATATTTATTTATGATAATGACAGTATTATGACTGGTGATAAAATTTTTTTTGGGATAACATTTATGTATAAATATATCACAGTATAATTTCACTGTCTAAATGGCAGATGACTCAGAATCAATGTTTTTTCTAGTGAAAAAATTTCTAGTGAATTTACAAATACTGAGTTGCCCTTAACTGAGTTTATAATTTGTGAATGGTAACAGAGAGCAGAGGGAGAAATTTCATCTCAATTTCTATCTTTATGGTATCTTTTATGGTTTTTAATATAGTAGCATTTTATTGTTTATACTTTTGGCATTAATCTTGCATGAGGTGTAGTTTTCAGGACTATTCTTATGCCTTGATATTTCTGCCAGATAATGTTAGGAGATTTTTCAGTAACTAAGAAATTGGTAGGCAACAGGAAGCTTAAAAAAGGAGATGCTGAACTTCAAACCATGGGTTGCATGGCATTAGAAGTTCAGAAAAACCTGAGGACTCGAGTTGCAACTTCTGACACAAATTCTGAGGGCTGGAGCACATTTCCTATGAAGACAGGCTGGGAGAGCTGGGGTTGTTCAGCCTGGAGAAGAGAAGGCTCCAGGGAGACTTTATAGCACCTGTCATTACCTAAAGGGAGTCTTGTTAAAAGGGTGTGTTTACAGGACAAGGAGTAATGGTTTTAAACTGATAGAAGGTGGGTTAAGGTCAGATATAAGGAAGAAATCTATCACTATGAGGGTGGTGAGTCACTGGAACAGGTTGTCCAGAGAAGCTGTGGCTGCCCCATCCCTGGCAGTGTTCAAGGCCAGGTTGGATGGGGCTCTGAGCAGCTCAGTCAGGTCTAGTGGAAGGTGTCCTGCTCATGGCAGAGGGTTGGAACTAGATGATCTTTAAGGTCCCTCTCTACCCAAACCATTCTGTGATTCTTCATTTAGGTATTCATTGCCAGCAAAATATGAAGTGAACCTTCTATTCCTTTTTCTGCTTTGGTGGTGGTGCTTAAATCCTCTGTTTCATAAATGTGTGATTCCTGAAAAGAGAGAGGAGGATGCTTGCAGTTTGGTCACCAGTTTTATTCATTCAAGCTTATCAATAGAATCCTGCCCATATTTTATTGAGCTTGTTCTGGAAAATCCAAATTTGTCAGCATCTTACATGGGAATAAGAAACTCTGAGTGGGAACAGTGCTCCCTGATTTGTCAAAGTCAGTGAGCAGAGGGAGGAGGAATACTTAATGAACTCTGTTTGATTGGAGTTTGTCACAGCCAGCACATCTTCGCCGCTCAGCCAATTCCGCAGATAAAATCTTATGGTGGTTGTTAACAGTACAGTTGGAGGTGTGGATGGAATCTTGGCAACTGAGGCAATTATGTTACAGGAATGAAGTCAGATGTCGTCATGAAAGAACATTTTTAGTATCCCATCTTGAGCATGAATATACACCCAGCAGGAATAAATGCTCCCTCTTCAGTTTGAGAATCAGTCCTAATAGAATTGCAGGTGAAGGCTAAGCTGCTTCCTTCTGAGAAATCATGATGACAGTAATCAAAATGATCAGATTTATGTTCAGCTGCTTCCTGCTGGAGGCCTTTTTGTTATCTTTAACTCAGTGTTTATTTAGGTCACCCTTTAGTCTAAGTAAAAGAGACCACAAATGCTTTTTCTCTTGGCTCTATGTCTGTACAGAGTGTCTAGAGAATGGTGTTCATTTTGGTGCTAGTGTATTTTGTGAAATGTCAGTTTGATATGAGAACAAAAGGGCTTTTAAAATAATTCAATAGTTTAGAATATGCATTTATTTATCTTGGGCATCCTCCTGTATTCCTGCTTTTATGTATAGTACCAAGTTCTTAAAAAAATACTTGTTTTATTGGCAATCACCATGGATGCACAAGTGCAGCCAGAGCCGGTGAGTCTGTAATATTCCTGCCCTGCAACTTGAAGGGCTCAAGCAGTGTCCTTCTTGAGCTCTCCTGAGATAGATGAGGAGCTATGTGTGCAGTAAACTTCGAGGCCTGCACATAAATACTGTACAAGGAAAAGTGTCTTTGAAACACTAGCTCATAATTGAAAAG
The DNA here is from genome assembly GCA_013399195.1 of Dicrurus megarhynchus. Classification (NCBI taxonomy): domain Eukaryota; kingdom Metazoa; phylum Chordata; class Aves; order Passeriformes; family Dicruridae; genus Dicrurus; species Dicrurus megarhynchus. Next base: position 38,035 of record VXAD01008436.1, read on the forward strand.
AGAATGCAAATAGAAAAGACCCACAAGAGTTACCTTTTTTCTTCGTAACACCAAATTAGTGCATGTTGTAACCCATCATTTGCTCACACAGCTCTTCAGAAAATTAACACACTTCCAGTAGTAGTAGTTGTATGGACAAGTCTTTAATTTTTATGTTATTTATCTTCTGAATACAGTCCACTAATGTCACACTTGTTTCATTAAGGTTTCAGAGTGCATAATAATTTGTAATAGAGAAATATGACTCCCCTTGTCTCTTCCTGCGGGCTTAAATAACAATGTTTTGTCGTATCTATTTATATTGTTAATGTTAAAGTGTCATTATGAAATTGAAATATGTTATGTGTATGTTTTGTGAAAGTTGAAAGCCCCTGAGTGATAATGGCAGGACATTGTTGACCTTGTTGGTGTGTTAAGTGCTAGTGGCAGTGTTTTGGGATGCAGAGCATCTTGACAGTCAGTTATCGGTGATGTGGGCCTCTCCAATGGTCTTCTTGTTCAAGTGTTCTCAGTGGTAAAATCTGCTTTCTTATGTTAGAGAACTGGGGTGCTTTCCTTGGATAGGGGACTATGCCTGAAAACGTAACACACATGGAAGGAGCCACCCACTGTGGAAATAATGGAGGCTAAGAAAGTTATTTTGCCAAACATGGTTGCACGTACATGCAAATCCAGCTAGGCAAACACTATATGAGAACTTTCTGACCAGTTGTGGATAAATAAGTACAAGATTTCTACAGTTATGTCTCTTATTCTGTATAGCGGGAGGTATTCCCAGGCCTTGGGAACCAGGATGATCTGTGGGGGAAAAAATAGTTAAGACAGCATCCTTTGAAAAATATAGCTATGACTTTGAAAATATTTTTCCCCCTTTTTTTTTCCTCCCCTAGACATGAAAGATGAGCACAGGCTGGATGTGGTGCATTAGGTCTGCTGAGCCTGGTGTCCTGCCCGTGGCAGTAGCTCAGAGCAGGGAGCACAACATACTGCCCTTACCAAACCTTCCCTCTGCTGCTGCACTGGGACGTGTCACAGGGAGCTCAGGATACCCATTTCCCCCACCCAGTTGGTCAAGTCTCTTCCCAGACCTTAAATTTGGCACGAATATGTGCTTTTTATAGCATTCTACAGTGTGTGCAGGTTTGAAGAAACCTCAGGGAAGAGAGACATTGAATCCAGTAATGTGGGCTGGAGAAACCTCGGTGTTACAGGCCAGACACCACGGTGAAAACAGAGTAAACACAATTAAAAGAAAAATTTGGGTAATTTTCTGTCCTTCTGCTAGAGTCTCAAAGGATAGGCTGGAAGTTTCTGCGTGGCTCCAGGGCCAAGAAGAACCAGAGAGGTTCAGGTGGATCTGTACCTCCTGTGGGCCCCGCAGAAAATAGAGAGACAGTACAGGGATCCACAGAAGAGGATTTTTGACTCTGTTGGATTAGGAAGTGCAATTTATTGGTTTGTTATACTCTGAAAAATGGTTCAGTTTTGTGCCTTTGTTACTAAATTTGGATTAAGTTTAACAAATAAAAGGAAAAATGGAGAAAATTTCGAAAAAGCTGAAATTTTATCTGAATACATTTTCAGTGAAATGTTCATTTTGGTATGTCTTGATGTTTCAATGTTTTTTTTTACTTGAAATTTCTCCTTTCTTCCTCCTTTTGGTCTCTGAACTAAAAAAGAATCTTGTTTTTCATGCAGCCAAAATAGGTTCTTTTTTTCAGTTAAGGATTTGAGGTTTATGAAACATGTCAATAAACATGCCCAAGGAAAAACTTGCTTGTTCCAAAAATATGAGGCAGACTTTTCTGGTTAAGAAAAGTCATCCCAGCATATGGTGTGTTTCTTTTAAGATGCAAAATATTCATATACTGCGATGAACCCTCTGGAGGAACTTTGAGGCAGTAGCTCTTGCTCTTAAAGCTTCTGTCTTCATTTGTTTCAGCAGACATTTACTTTGAAGATTTTTCTTCCTGATTTCTGAAAGATGTTAATGGTGCCCTGCCAAACTGTTGTTGACAATCTGTTTCTTGTAGGATACTGTTATATATAAATAGCTTTTTTTTATGTTTAATTTTTCAAGCCAGGAGAAACATTCAGATTTGCTTGCAGCATGAGTCTAGAATAACATTGTCTCTGGCATAGTAGTTGTTGTAGTCTTGTAATGACAACTGTTGTACACATTATCTTGCATGGCTGTGGCTGCAGCACAGATTGGGGTTTATATGAGATTGACTTGTTATTGCATGTAGGGCTGCCTGATGTGCTTTTTTCAGTGCCTCACTTGGCTGTGGCAGCAACCTGTGTTCACTGCCACCATGCTACTGTGACCTTCAGCCAGACCAGCAAAAAAATTCCATCTTGTTTGCTCAGCATCCCAAAAGACAATTAGGAATGGTTGCCTGAGCAACATAACATCCTTGTCCAGTGCCACAGGGATTGCTGTGGTGCCAGTTGGACTGTTCCCCCAGAAATGGCATGCTTCCATGCACAAAACAGTGGACTAGCAAAGGAATGTTTTTGCTTCCCATTTGTTTTTTATCTTTGCTTGGACTCTTTTCTGCTGAAGTGGTAGAAAATAAGCCAAGGCACAGAGTAAACAGAGGAGTAGAGGAAAAAAAAAGGCAACATGAACAAAGAAAGAAATCCTGTGGGGAAGAGAGGTGGGGATGCTCTGCATTTTGGATTTAGGAACAAAGCAATGAAAATAATCTGGCAGAAAAGGTTGTCAATGTGGAAGAAGCACTTAAACAGAATAAAACCATTTGGAAAAGGAATGAGGCAGAAAACATGGGCAATGCTGGAGGAGCAGTATAAATGGGTAAAAATGGGAAATATCTTTTTTTAAAGCATGTGCTAGCTCTTACATTAAAACTGTATTGACTAATGAGATTTGTCTTAGCTGAAAAATCTGTATTTCAGGTTTTGTTGTTATTTTTTCTTGTTCTTTGTTTGTTTGGGTTTTGTTAATTATAAAGAAACCAACAGACTTATTGATGCTTTGATACTTGGGTATGTTTCCCTAAAACAAAACCTACCAAAGATCTCTTCTGGATGCAGGTTGCTTATCGATCTTGTGTGGTTAAGGCCCACTTGTATTTTGCAGCCAACAGCTCACAGGGGAGCAATATGGCTGGTATCACATCTGTCTGCCTTTTTTCTTCTCAGCTTGAATGAAGAGCTACCTATTTACAGCTAGGATAACTGTGGGGAGGCCTTGGCACCCGTCCAGACAAAGGGCTCACAGTCACGTCTCTACATCACACAGAGATGCTGTAGCTACTTTCCTGCTGTTAACCCACCTAATTTTCCTTGTTTTATACACATATAGCCTGTGAATTTTTGGATGGCTGATGTACTGTGTGAAGTATTTGTTCCATCTGTTCAGAGCATTTGAGCTTTATAATAAATTCAGAGCAATTCAGAGGTTTAGAACTTGACTATTTTTTTTTAGCCAATGAAGAATTATATGGAAGTCTTTCAAAATAAAAGCTTAGCTGTGAGAAGAGAATAACACAACAAACTAAATAGGAAATAATGAATATTGAAATGAGATGGTTTTTAAGGTCCCTTCCAACTCAAACCATTCTGTAATTCTATGAAACATTTTCTTTCAGTGTTTCTCCTGAGCGGGGTGTACATGTTTGAATTTGAGCTATCTGAGGTCTCCTTCCGAGTCAGTTTATTCTGCCACTTAGGTGCTAGCTTCTTCAATTTTTACAGAAAGATATTCCTTGTCCAGAAGTGTTTGTGTTCTCCTTTAACAGCTTTGCTGCTATGTAATTTCATTATGGTTGACGTAATCTTTAAGGCTTTTTTTTTTTCCTCTCCAGTAGTGTGGTTTGATGGGATCAACAAAATCTGTTACATCGAGATGTGTTCTAATATATTAAAATCTCATTTTTGCTGGTCACTGTAGTACTCAGCTCTATCAGCTGCTTTTAATGTAGCTGCTGCTGCGAGCAGTCGCAGTGACAAAGGACTTGTGCATGTGGAATTGGGTTAAGAAATCAGAGTGCATTGGCTTATATGTTACAGAGCTCTAATGCCAGCTACAGCAAAGCTCATCTTCCTTCTCTAATTAGCTTAATAGTTGACATGAATTTATTTTCTACTTTCATGGTGTCCACTTCTGTTCACGTCCTTTTTATATTGTAGTCTCACCAACTTCTCTTCACGTTACCACGTGATGTTCTGAAGGAAAGGTGAAGTTCTGATTGCCCCGTCAGCTTCTTATGCAAACATCAGCTACCAAAGTAACAGAAAATGATAAACCTACTCCAGAAAAGTACCAATACAGGTTTCCCTGTCCTGAGTCTCGAAGTTAAGTTTTCAGAACATCCCTCTTAAAAGGACCTGTCCTTTTCTATTAGAGAATCTGCACTTGGTTAGAGTTCCTTTTTTGCCTTATAAAGCTTGTTTATAAAGCTTGAAGCAATTGCACTGACTAGGCATATAAAATAGACACCCTGCTGTAGGAATTGCAGCAGGTTTCTTGTAAGACCTTTGAGTCTGCCATTGAGAATTGTTGTTTATTTAAATTTCAAGTCTAAATCAAGGCTAAATGCAGATTTAGGAGGTTAATTTTAGGATCCATCTAGCTTAAAAAAATAATTACTCTTATGTCTAAGATAAAACTAAATAAAATGAAAATATTACGTTTGAGTACACTGTCCTCAGGATAAAACATCTCTGTTTATATAAATAGAGATATTTATTTACACTTTTGGATGAAGAACAGTACATTTTTAAAGTGTAGTTGCAGATGAAATTCTTCATATCTTTGTATAAATGTTATAAATAGTAAGCAGAGAGACATAGGGTATTTTCCCTAATGTTTAGGGAATAGAATAAATTTTACTGAACTGTTTTGGTTTTTCTATCTTTCTGCCTTGGAATCAATATCTCTTTTATGGCATGTGCACATAAAAATTCATAATTTCTGTCTCTTGACTAAAAATATAAATGTATATATTAATAAGAAAAGGGTTTATTTACTCTTTAATACAAAAAAATTGGTTACTTTGTAGTTTGCAAAGCTGTCTATTTTATGAGTTGTTCAGCAAATTCTAAGTCCTGTACCTACCGTACCTAGAATTTCTGGTATTTAAACAATCTATTCATGATAATCTCCTTTTGAAAAATAAAATGACGATTCTGTAATTGTAGAACTCTTTTTTTTTTTTTTTTTCCTCTTCCATTATCTCCTGTACATGCAGCCTGTGTAATCTTACTTTCTAGTCTTCTGATCCCTTATTTCCTAGGAGATGCCTATGTATTATTATTTTTATTAGATTAAAATAGAATTCTGGATACATTTTCTATATGTCTGCTATTAATGTGATTGGGAAGGGACTCTATGGGCTGCTTTATTTGTTTATTTGTGTATGTTCCTGTGATGGAGTGCCTTGTCATATGCAAGTCAAGTGGATGGGTGAGTCACTGCGACGTTGAAGTCCGATTACAGCCAGCCTCTCCCATCTTACTCAGCTCTTTGGTGGTATATGGTCACTGGTAATGAGACATCTCTCTCGACTTCACTGATAAATGCCTGTTATTTCTGAAAAGTTCATTACTGTGGCAGGTGTAGTACAGATACAGAACAAATTAGGATGCAGTATTTACTAGGATGCATGCCATAACTGAAAGGTGCTAGCTCAGCTCTGGCTACAAAGCTTTTGTGTGCAGTGCAGTTCAAGATACACTTCTAGGACTGACACTTAAAACTTCTTTTTAATCACTACATAATGAGTTTTTATATTTGAAATTAGTCAAGCAACATGTCATTTTTTCAGGCAGCTCTCAGAACAGAACTGCACTTTTGTATGCGTTAGGGAATTTTTAAGAGTAGGAAGAGGTGATGGTTGTCTTGCTCGGTCTGCTACGAGACAACAGAAAATCCTCCACTTATAATTCCTGCAGCAATCTAATTGATCTGCACTGTATCATCTGACATAATTCTGCTCTTTTCTTATACCAATTCCATTTAGAACCGTAACAGGACAGAAAGAGAAGAAACTGTTGCAAATGTGGAATATGTGAAATTTTGTTAAGAAAGGATGTTCTTTGATGTTTTATCTTTGTATACTTTCAAGCCTAAATAGCAAGAAGGGAGATTTGATGCGTGAAACAGAGAGCAGCCAACAAGCTCTAAGTGATGTCTGGGTGTTAGAAAGACAAATTACTTGTTGGTAGAATTGCCTTGTTAAGGTTTAGGGCTTGACATGCTTCAGTGATCTCAGAGGGTTACCAAAGCTTGGGAAGAAGGGTAGTGGACACAAAGAATGCAGAATTTACGAGCCACGAGGACATTTGGCAGAACTTCCAAGATAAGGAAGAAACTAATAAAGCAAACTCGGCAACTGTGCTGAATCAGCTCTGGCTGGGTAAGAGGTGTTTCCAGCAGGGGAGATCAGAACCTCTGACTCACGGATCACCGACCCAAAAAACCACCGACTCAAAAGAAGTAAGAGAGTGAGCATGTGGACTCTTTAGCATAAGAAGCGAGAGAATAGTTAACCAATTAAAGATAGGATACTGATTAATAAGAGACCTATGTAACTTGTAGTCAATAAATACTAATTCGAAATTATTCTAAATATTGTTAAATTGCTAAAATGTATAAATTGCAAAAAGTTTCGATAGTTGGTGTGCTTGATTTGTGGAATACCACTGAGCACCCAGGCTTGCCAAATCTGTCTCTCTCAAGTGTGTCATTATTGGCTAGTTGCACACTGGGTAATGAGACTGAATTTTGTGGACAACAAAACTGCCCAAGTGATTGAATTCTGCAGTGGGCAATAATCCTGAACATCTGTAAAAATACCTGCTGTGCCCAGAAGTCAGAAATATGCCCAACATCATAAATCCTATTGTATCAAAATCCCAGAGATAAAAGCATGGATTATGCTACCAAGAAAGCAAGCCTGTCACCATTGTCTTGAGGTACCTGGGGGCATATGCCCCAGCAAGGAGTTCATACTCACATATCACATGCCATTCTCCTTTCCTTTCTTCTTTCATTCCTTTCTGAATGACAATGACTGAATAATGCTATACAGCTGATCAGTGAATATGAGCATGTGAAGAGCTTTTGAGAAACAGTAATTTGATTATTTGTACTTAGAGAAAACCGTTTTTAATGATATTTAGAATACTCAGTTTTCCATTTTGGTCCTTGAATAATTATGACTAAAATGCTTTCCTGAAGAAGTAACAGTACAGCAATTGGCTCATATTTCTGAGATTTTTTTCTTAAACGATTTTTGTGTGGCAAGTGTGAAGGTGCTCTTTAAATGATTTGTATTTTGCCTTCGCCTGGAGCTGCTGCACCCTTACCTCCCATGTGGCTTCAAAGACTTGGTTTGTAGCATTGCAGATGTAAAGATGATGTATTTGTTCATTATGTGCTCTATTTGTCCTGGCTCTAATAGTGGCTTTTCTGGTTCAAGAAAGGCAATGCTTGCAGCATCTGCGGCTTTGTAGCAGTTTTGCAGCAGCTTCAATCTTCATAAGTGTGTCAGATTCTTCCAATGAATAAGTACTTCATAGCACTATTTTCTCCTTGGTGGGTTTGCTTTATATGTGATATGTTCCTTAGGAACCAGTCTGGTTTTTTGTGTGATAGATCACGGTGAGGATTTCTGTCTTTTCCATGTGTCTTTTGGAGTAAGGAATGAGACCCATTAAATGACAGTGTTGATTTGAATGAGCCTCACTGGTAACAGACACATACGTGTGTAATATCCTTGAACTGCCTGTACCAATATATAGGCTCTTTTTTTTTTTTTTTAGTTGCAATTTTCCAAGGTGAGCTTGTACACCGAGATATATTAGAGTTGTCTTTCTCTGAAGAAGGCATCTAGGATTCTTCTGTGCTTCTTTGTCTGATGTGTGAAATATGCTACTTAGATAATTAATCTAAACTTCCGTGATGACAGTTGACATGTGTAGAAATAGTATTTATATAGTAATTGTCTGGTGATGCTTGTGGGTGGTCAGGAAGTGCTGGCATTTCTGATGGTGCTAGTTTATTCCTGGAGAGCAGCCTCGTTCCTGTAGCTCCCTGCATATTGCAGCCTTCATTTGTAGTTCAGAAAGACAGTGTGTCCCAAAATGTGTGTGGTGTTGTTTTTCCCTTTTTCTGAAGTTTTGTCAACACTTCAGTTTTAAAACATTTATTAAATCATCTCAAACAGCATGCAGTTTTTCATATTACAGAATTAAAATCTGTACATTAGAGCTGAAGTGTTTCTGTAATAATTGGCTTTTGTGGCCTCTCAGCCCACCAGATGGGCAAATAGTAAAAGCCTAAAGCATTTCAGGATAAATATTCAAATTAGAATAGTTAGTGTCACTGTGACTAAAACTCTGAATTTTTCTGTGTGCCTGTAGAGTTTAGGACACTGCAGAATATCCCCGGTATCTGCAGTGTGGAGCATAGGCAGTGAGTCATAAATGCTCTTCTATCTTAACTGTCTTCAGGAGGGAGGAAAATGGAAGTGTGGTGTTCCTAAGTTCTGGCTTCTTTCCAGGGGCTTTCAGGCAAAGCAAAGTGGCATTAAGTCACAGTGGCTTTTGTGATGGGAAAGCTTTTACTGATTGCATGGGTCACACCAGCACCTTTTTTAGTATGGTAGACCACTAACTGGTGTTAGAGAAGAGTGAGATTTGGTTGCTTTCAGTTTGCTTTTAATATGTGACAGTGGGCCCTGACTGTTCCCAAGTTTTGAATTACTGCTCTCGTATTTGACATGGGTGTGCCCTCTTTGCCATATAGGAAATTACTAAGATTCCTTTTAAGAATGAAATGATGAATCCTGAGTTTATGCTGATATGGAAGCATGCTAAACCAAACAAAGATAGGAACTTTTATAAAACATCCCACATTCCTCTAATTTCTGCCTCTTATTTATCTTTTCTTTCCTAGCATAAAATAAAATATTATAAGGCCTTTTTTTTTCTTTTTTTTTCTGGCATGATATTGTGTCATTTTTTCCAAATGCTAGATAAGGGCTGTTTGGATATTTGCAGATCCACAAACTGCTACCCATATTACATTGAAAAAACAGCTCAAAGAGAGCTAGTTCAACCTTCTTACACTATTAACATGCCATTAACTAGATACAGGCCTGTAGGGACAATACTGCAATACGTAGGTGTTGTTTCTGTCCTAGTTTTTAGTTTTAGAATGTCACTTTGGTTTTACATCTTAATATGTTCCCATGCTTAGTAATCCACAGGGAGAAATGTAATTGCATGCGATGTTTGTTTCTCTTGGAGTAGTAGTTAATATCTTGGGGTGTGGTTTGGTTTTGGTGGTGGCTTTTTATTTTAGGGGAACTGTGAGTTAATTACTCAGTTGCTGTGAACTGTATGAAGATGACGAGTATTGTCCTGATGACAAATTCCTCTGTTCTTCACTTCCTAATATGCTGCTTTGAGCTCCCCCATTTCACTAAACCTATTCTACTGGAAGTGGCCATTTCACTTTATAGTTTCCAAGCACTTGGAAGAAAAGGAGACCAGTCTCCCTGATGGTCAGTGACAGGCATTTCACTTACCACTTCTCTTGTCAGGATGTTCAAGCAGGTCCATATGATAGCTAAATAGAGATGGTGCTGTACAATGTACACAGCAGTTGGATCAAGGAGAGTTGAACTGACAGTTGTGGACTACCTAGAAGATTCTATCTATAGCTTCTTCATAGTAAAGAATAACAGATTTGTTTTCAATATTGTGAATGCTGTTTATCATCGTGTATTGTGTTCAGGACAGCATAAGGAATTGGAGCTTTTATTACAGTTCTTTTTGTCTTGCATTATTTTCAGCTTCAGAATTGTAGAGAGAGAGGCTTCCAGGTAACTGATCCTATATTGGAGCTTCTTTTTGTGGCAGACTTTCACATGACATTAGTTGAGGTGACATTTTCCTTTTGAGTTCTAAATAAAAATCTTATCCCAGTGTTTTGTAGCAAAAAGTAGGAGTATTTTAGCTGATAATTTAGAACATTCGATATCAGCAGGTTGGTTTTCACCCCTTTATTTTATGCCGTAAAACGATGATTAGGGGTTTTAAAGGCAACAGTAGTAACTTATGCCTCTCTGGAACAGATAATATATCTATATTTGGAATGTTCTTTGAGAAGGTGGTACTTTGGCTTTATTCCATTTGATTGAATGTACCACTATTGGAATTTTTCATCATAATTTAAGTGATGAGTCATTTCTGATTAGACAAAGAGCAAAGAATCAATCTATAAAGAAACCCAATATTTGAAATGAGAATGACAGTCACAACAGATTAAAAAAGGGGAATGTCGGAGACCTGGATATGAAATTCTGTAGCATCTCCATTTAGTATGCTTTTATTTGTCTAGTGAATGAAGTAATAAAGAAAATCCTTGAAAATCTATCTCAAATTAATGAAAGCTACTGTCAATGTGGTAATAAAATGAATGACTTAGTTAACTATTCTTGAAATGATTCTTCTTGTATAACCAACAGTAGTTCACTTAATGAAGTACAATATATGATAGGTTTGTTTTTAGTGCTAAATTCTTTGAACCGTTAATTTTCTGTTTATTTCCCTTGGGATAGTGAGGTGATGCTTGCCACACAAATACATAAAGGTGGTGGTAGGGGAAGAAGAAGAAGGCAGCAGAAATTGAGTGACAGCCCTTTTGCCCAGATGCATAGACCATACAAAAGTGAAGCCCTTATACTTTCTTTGATGTAGAAGTCACAGAAAAAGGCCTTATTACTTGTCCTTTATGCTGTTGTGAGAATTTGCAGAGCAGCTCATCAACATCAGTGCCATTGTCCTTTTTGTGCAAGGTAGAGTTACTTTCCACATTCCCTGTTATTGGTCTTGCCAGCAGTCACAAGCCATTCAAAAACCAGTGGTTTTTTTTCTTTGAAAAGGGACTTACTGAAGTACCAGCTCCAGTTTGGTGAAGCCTTCAGAGCAACAGGAGATGGAAGAGGAGAAAGTAAGATATTTGAGATGGGTAAACTTACGTAGTTTCCTAAAGGATTTGAGAAAATATGCAAATATTTTAATAAAATGAAATCATATTAGACTTCTACATATATACTAGGTGCTTACTTTTGCTTAATATTTTAAAGCCAAGGGAGTTAGCTGAATATTTGCTATATATACACAGTAAAATGAAAACTAGGAATATTTTACTTGATGTTTCTCTCATTTGTGCTTTCTTATGCAACTTCCCCATTTAGAGGATAGGCTGGGTTAATCATTGTATTTATCTGAATCAAATATCAAAAAAAATGTGTAAAGAGTTTATAATGCATCCTTCTCTTACTATCTTCTGTGCTGTATTGTGCTGCAATTGTGAATATTGCACGCTTAATCTTACGTTTAAGTTGCTGGATAATCCTTTTATTGGATTTTTGTCTCCCTTCCAGCTGAAGGCATCATTACCTCATCTAAGAAGGACCAAAAAAAAAGAACCAACAAGCATTCTATCTAGGAGCTTTTATTTCTGTTTGCTGCTGCTTTATGTTTTAGGTGCTTCCTCCTCAATGTAGGAAGGAGATGACTGTGTTAGAAGTAGCATCTCAAGAACATGATCTGTCCTGTCAGCACTTCATCATCCAGTTTTGCTATGCTAAAACTAAAGGAGGCCTCAACACAATGTTGATCCTGTGGGTATTTCTGGCTTTGATCATAATTGCCTTTCCTCAAATGTTTGCCGTCCTTGATAGTGCTGGATTCAAATTTCTGTATATGTTGGAAAGCTTTCTCTCCCAAAATGTTAATGGCCCTTGAAAACTTAGCTCAGATTCCTTTTCCTACAGCAGTTCATTGCCATGCTCATGCTCTTGTATGGTTGCTGTGACTCTCTGCCTTCTGGCTATGCCATTTCTTTGTACTTTTAAGTTCTCTTTGTCTAATGAATGCAGCTAAAGAAGCTGACACCATTAGCAGGTAAACTGAATATTGCTGTGGTCTGTGTGACATCCTTAGCCTTTGATTTTTTTGGCATGTGGATTAATAGAGTGCATGGTAAACATTGTGGTATTGGCACTTGGCTACCATGGGTTCCTAAGGGTAACCACTGCAGACTGAAATAGCTTGTTTAAGCAAAAAACAACAACATATGATTACTTTGTTAGTTAATATAAAAGCTCTTTAGTTTTCTATGACTTCCGTTTTGGATTCATTATGATGAGTTAGAAATTATCATTATAAATAATGAAACAGGATTTTTATTTAAAACTCTGTGTGAAAATACGGTCTGGAAAAGCAGGCTTATCCTCCTTCTAAATATGGGTTTGGGAGTTAGCTCCTGCTGTGCTGTTCTCTGGAGGCAGAACTCGACTTAACACCTTGTGCCACAACCAGCATTTTAAACAGGGCAGCATTTTATTGTGGAGTGTGAGAAGAAACAAGTTTTTTGTAGATCACATTGACAAACACAGTCTGTTGATGGTTTGCTTGTGTAAAGCACAACACTTAAAAAGCAGGCAAAAATAGTTCTAAAAAGACCTAAATAGGCCACAGCAAAGCCATATCCAGCTATAATTTACCAAACACTGACAAAATCTTTTTCACTTCAGCACTGCCTTGTGGAGAACTCTGTTGTACATTCTGTTTTTACATCTCTGTGCTGCAGCAGGCAGACTGTATTTATAAACAGTCAATTAGAACTATCATCTCTAATCTCTGGAATATATTATGTCAGGGAAATACCCATCTGAAATTTGATACAGTTATTCTAGAAAACATGCAGATACAAGGGATCTATATACAGTTAATATTCCACAAGTCTTCTCCCTACTCCTTCAAAATGAAACTGTAAATTTGTAGATGCTAGTTTTGAGGTAGAAGGTTCCTACAAAGGCCTTTCCAGTCAAGGATAAATAATCTCAGAGATGTTTGGAGTTATTGATCAGTTTTAATCTTGGAATGTACTAGCTGCACATATTTTTAATTTTTAATTGGTTGTACTTAAGAGACATCTTTTTTTCCATTGAGGCCTGTGATATATATTAATGTAACTATTGAATTATAAGTAATAGCTGCTGTAGCACAACAAATATATCTATGTTGGTTTAGTTGTCATATGTGTAGCTTTTCAGTGCAAACTAGATAGGCAGTGGAGAGTAAATGGAACAACTGTACCAGGCAGTATTCCAGAAAGCAAAGGATGAATGTGGGGTGCAATACTCCTGCATTATCAGGTGTTAAACTCTAGGGGAAGATTGAGGCAGAGGTACCAGAGGAAAAGAGAAATATGTGTGATGCAGAGCCTCTCTGTGTACTTGCTAGTGGGATTTTATCACAGCAGTGGAAGCACAAATTCTAGTGACTTACGTAATTTTGAAACCTATTTTGTGTGAGTAGTGGATAAACACACAGGAGGGCATTCTTTTAATGACATATCTTCAGCAGTTGCTGTATAGTAATAGAAAATTATATGTTTCAGTTTGGTTTGTTTGTTTTGGGTTTTTTTCCATTTCACTATTAACACAAACTGAAAATGCTTAACATTGTTTCTAGGGAGCCTATCCCTTACATGGTCCCATTAATACTTTTGGATTGTAAAAGCTTCTGATGAATTGCTGCAAACTTGAGAACTGTTACAACCATATTCTATTAGATTTTTGGGTTTTTTAAAGACAGAATGCTGCAACCTGCCTGGCTCTGTGCTGAGAGCGCCTGGCACTTATACAGCCATGTCTTTGGATGTTGTTGTACAAACTATCCTGTGTGTACAGCACGGCAAACATTTCATCTCGATGATTTGAGACAGTTGGTGCATGCTAATTCAATTATTTTCTTTGGTGCTTTATCCACTACTTAAAAATTTTATACCTCTGGAATACTTTTCAGTGTATGTTTTCATTACAAACCCATCACAAAAGAAGCAACTGTTCTCATCTTGAGCAGACTGCCCCAATCTCAGGAATTACTAAGGAAGGTTAAAATACTGCAAAGTCATACTGACTTCATTGCATCTGCAGTTACAGTTGGTTTGCAGTTGCTCACTAAGTGCAGAGGTCTAATTTATAGTTCTTTGCTTACTAAATTTAGATTGGACAGAACTAGAATTTAGTATTACTGGTCTGTTCAGAGAGATGAATATTTCATACCCTCATTATAACTTACATGACACCATGCAGAAAACAGAGGTGCAGCACTGCCATCTGATGCAGGGATACCGTAAGCAAGTGAGGATGTGACAGCCCCTGCTAACATTTGATACTGGTACTTAATCCTCCAGTCCCTCTGGGATTTGGAGACTTTGAGTGGAGTGAACTCTGAGTCTCTGCTTTCCTAGGTGGAAAGCAATTTTGTGCTTTGGTTAGATTTAATTGAGTTAAAAGTACATAGGAATCATTTTGCTATTCTTATTTCTATTTCAGGTATGATAAAATGATACAGTAATTAAGAGATTGATAGAAAATTGTTCTATGGGCTATATATAGCAGAACATACGGGAATTTACATGGAGAGGTGAAACAATACCAACACTTCTGCCATATCTGGGACCTATGGTGTCAGTCAGGACATGAGGGTGGGAGAGTCCCCTCTGTTTGGGGCGGTGTGGTTGTTTGAGGAAACCACCTTCGCTGAAATGCTAATGTTCTTGTGTGGTCTTCTGGACAGTTACCATACAGGAGAAGACAAACAACTGAAGACAAGTAAATAAACAAATATTTAATTTCAACTTTTGGCTTTAATGAAATATTCCAAGATTTATAAAGTATTTTAGTGCTTTCCTGTTTTTTTTCTTTTCTGTAAGAAGTGTGTATATAAAAATTGCATTATGAGAAATTAGTCATAATCCATGTTACAAGTCACAATTTCCATAATTTATAATATATAATTATAACTAACTATCCACTGCTATTACCATTTTGTTGATTAAGAGATGATAGTACTTCCACTGCAACAGTCCAAAAAAAGCATACTTTGAATAATCGCAGTCGCAGGAGGCAAAAACAGTTCTAGCTTTTTTTTTCTTTTTTTTTTGTTTGTGCTCTTCAAACTTATTCCTGCACTGTTCATCTTTCCATGAGCTGAAAAGGCAACAGATTTAGGTTACCTGCATTGTAGTTTAGTTACTCTTGGTCAGTCTCATGTTAGCTCACCTGCCTGAACGATTACATTTTCTGAGGCAGTAAAAACCCCGTGGGGTTCATTGATTTATTTTGTGACTTTTTAGACCTCCCCATTCATATGAACGTCAGCTGCCTTCTAAATCAGGAAGCACAGAACAGTTGAACAGTCAAGACTTTCTGTTATGTCATTGATGCTCAAGCATCAGAGGACAAGATGTTATTTTAGATGACCTGAGGTTTTCAGTTATTTTTAATTCAAACGGACCTTAAATCTAAATTCATCCCTGATTGATCTTACTTTTAACTGAATGTATAAGAGAAAGAAACCTTACATTTCCCTTAAGAATTAAGCAAGGTCACTATTCATGAAAAGCCATCACTGGTACTTATGATTCACCCTGTCCAGCCGACCAGCGTGGAAATGGTCAGGCCTGCAGAAGAGCCCTCTTTCAGCGGTCCTGCTTAACATCATCAGTTTTCTGCACTAGAGCAGCAATTCTGTCGACTACTAGATTTTGCATCCCTTTCTTGCTATGCCCTGTGACTGTAGCTGAGTCACTGCCTTTGGCCAGATGCTGGGTTTGCCTCTTGGCTGTTCCTTTCAGTTGCGGCGTTTGCTGCTCGCTGTGACGTTAATGCACATCAGCCAGCGAAACGCTTGAGTGTTGCTTTCACCACTGAGCCTCACTTTTGGCTGCTCATATTTGGTTAGCAGCTGACCAACTCTGGGCCCTTGTGCTTGCTCAGGAAAAGAAGGAAACAATTCTTTTTATCTTCACCAATGCTATTAATTTGCTTTCTCTCACCTTAAAATAAACTTTGGTTTTTCACCCTCCAAGTTCTGTAACGTGTGTCAGAGCTTGCTGCGGGTTTTGCATTTAGTCTGCCTCACTGATACTCTGAGAAGCTCTCTGGAAAGCACCTCTCTAATGAAGTTTACTATTCTATAAATGTAAAATATGAAATTGTGGCATTCACAGAGAGAAGAGCAATTAATTATTTCATGTGTGGTAACATTTTTAAAAAGTATTGAATTCACCTTAATATAATCAAAGGGCTTTAAAAAACTGTATTTCAATCCTACCAATGTAGGTAGAATGAAAAACATATAACTACCTGGTAAATATGGCATGATTTGAAAAGTTCTTATACTGGGTTAATGAACTGCTAAATCAAAGTTTCAAAAATTTGGAACTGAATATGAGATATTGTATGTGAATGTTTTTTTTAATTAAGAATGTGTTCAAAATTTTGATAAATATGCCAGGTTACTCATGTATGTTGATAACATTAGGTAATAGCTATTTCCTGACAACATTAGCAAATTAGATGCAATCCTGAAACATGATTTGTCAAAAACTGAGTTTGTTTTTTACTAGTGAAACTGAAGAATTATTCTGAGTCTCTTTAAAGTCATAGTGAAATTAGGCAGTTTGGAATTTTCTCTTGAGATCAGTTTGGGAATTTTGCATTTGGACACAAAAGAAAATGTATTAGTTCCTAGTAAATATTCTGGTAAAGCACAATGAGAAAGTATTGTAAAGAATTGGCAGGCACTTGTTATTTAGAGCTGAATGGAACTGTTATGTCGGATCATTAATGAGGACTTCGAGAGAATTCATTGCAACCTGCAAACTCTGTATCTTCTGTAGCTGACCTGACTCTGTGCTAAAATTATACTCCTTAAAATGCTTCTGTGAAGTACAGCTGAAAGACCCTGAGTAAGTGCTGATGTTGCTGGCATAACTTTAAGCCTCTCAATACAAACTGTTTTGCAGTGAAAATTACAAATAGTTTGTGATAAAATGAAAAGTGTACCACAGGTTTAGTAGTGTTCAAATAAGACATCTTTTGCTTCCTGTTATGTAATTCATTTTTTGTTTAGATCAAGCTGAAAAAAAACTTCCTCAGCCCTAGAGAGGGAAAGACCAGTTTATTGCAAAGTGGCAGGGTGTAGACATATGGTCTTTAAATGCTAATTTTACATTCTCTTTGCTTATTCTTTTTTCATATGACTAGAATCTGCAGTCATGGCCTCTCCCATGAAGAGCAGATTTTTGCAAATACAGAATATGTTTTAAATATTTTCTAAAGAATTTTTTGCTGTGAGCTGAGTTTCTAGACTGTGCTCTGTGACACAAAAAAGCGGGGCATCTGTAGAGCTTGGGTTAGAAGAGGAAAGATAAATTCAAAGGATCATGATTGTGTGCAATTTATGAGAGGACATGAACAAAGAAAGAGGAAAAGGGACCTGACACAGTCATGAAATATAAAGGAATAACTGGGTCGGTAGGGAGGTAGTCTGTGCTTCATGATTGCAGGACGAGGGAGAGGAAGAATGAAAAATACTGAAGTGGGGGCAGAGAGGTTGAGCTTTAATGGGGATGGGTCTGCAAAACACAGACTAATTGTGAGAATCTGGGGTGATGCAAGAGAACAGTGGGAGGAAAAAAGAATTTTTAGTAAAAAATTAAGATGTTAATAATATATAGCGGCATGTTAGGGATTTGTGTTTCTACTGCTCTGTTATCCCTACAAATCTTTTGTGCTGGTTATCACAGATTATTTATATGGCACTTGGGAGATGGAAATGGTCTTAAGCACCAAATATCTCACAAGCATCTATCGAGGCTGGCAGGTGTGAATGTTGATCATTAGCACGGAATAGCCCTCATCTCTAGCCTGTGTAAAATTAGCCTGTTTCTCAATTGATTGACTGAGCTTTATACACCCTATTTTCAGATGGCGTAGCTCCATCTGAGTGTCTCAATCTTATTCTTGGCTGCTGTTGTACATACTGTGGTTTATTGTGTGTCAAGTATAGGAAAATTAACTTCATGTCTTGCAAGTGATGCTAATCCAACAGGTCGTGCAATAATGATCATCACTTACTGAAGTGTTAAAAGGCAAGTTGTTTCTAGGCAGATCAAACAGGGTTTTCAGCTGGGCATTATAAACCTTGGTGCTTTCTTTAAGGCACTAAAAGGTACTAAATGTATGTGTCCTGTCCCAAATTATGGGGAAGTGTGAGTAGAGTAATGCTCAAAGAGAATAGCAGCGTTTTGTGTTAGGAGGGAAGGATGGTTGTTTGCCAGTTGGCATGTTTGCTAATTTATGGACGTATAACTTAATTGTGGCCAAAGTTTTTTGTACCTTTCTTTTTGTCCAATATCCTGTTGAAGCCCACCATGTTTGCTACAGTGTCCAATATGATTAATCATCCTGTTGATGTCTAGATTGTATAAACAAGTACTCTGCTCTGGGAACTAGGGGATTTACCATTGGGCTCGAGCAAGCTTTCAGCCCTCCTCTTAATTTGCTAAATACAAGCCTTTCTGCACATCTGACTATAAAATGTTTGTCAGTTTTTCAGTTATGCCAATTCATCTCTAAACTTCATCTAACTTATTAAAAATCTTTGAGAAACATGAGAAAACTGAAGTTAGGTGTCTGAAGTCTTGTAAAAATAGTGTATTTGTGCACTAGCAAATTTTGCATTTGTAAAGAGCTCTTCTGCATAGTAGGCAAAGGTTTGACAAGAGCTCTTGGCTAAGACTTGAGTTTAGACATATTTAAAAGAAAAATAATATGCACATTCTTATTAATGCAGGAAAATTAATTTTTGCAAGAACTTCTTTGGATTTGTGGTCAGTTCACAGCACTGAAAGCTTTGCTGTTACGTGGTTTATTTCAAACAGGAAAATCCATTTGGTCGTTTTGGTGTTATATGACTCCAGTATTCTCTTCTGGTTTTATAATCTGTGTATGTATAAAAATCAACACATATTAGCAGTTGTTTTCTGTCTTTAATATGTTTGGGAAATCGATGACTGATGGAAGACATGCAGCTTTTCAGTGATGAGACTATTCTAGAACTACTCAGTTATTTCCTTCTGTGCAAGGTGCCTTAGGGCATTGCTGTCCTCATATTAGATCATGCTTTGTGCACAGGCAAAGGCAATTTAGTGTGGTGTAATTTCAGCTGAAATTATTAGTAGTGCTAGAAGTAGAGAGTTTCTTCTATGACAAATAAATGTTACTTTTGAGTAAACTGTGTTTTTTGTCAGTGAAGCTGAATGTTGATTAGTATTCAAAGGTAGGAAGAACTAAGCAAATCTAGCTATTGATGTGTGCAGGACTTAGTGTGAGGATAGGAAATATTTTGTGTTTCTCTCATGGAAGAGAGTCAAGAAATAACCAGCTGGGCATTAGCAGAAAAGGGACTTTTTTTTGTTGTTGTAGGGGCTTTTTTTGTCACTGATTTGCTCTGTCAGGAAACTACTTTGAGCAACTGCCTGTTTTTATGTTCAGTTTAATTTCAGTCAATGTGTCTTAGACTTCACAGGAACTTCAAAAGTGATTACTCCATCTCAGGGTCTTTTCAGCCTTGTCTGTGATTCCTAATGTATTTGTCAAGCGCTCAAGACATTTTTGGGTATTTTTTTGCCATGAACAATAATTGTCTATTTTTCTATTCTGTTTTTCTAATGAAAAGATCTCCAAGTGAGGCGTAGAGAAAATTGTATAGTAACGAGATAAACAAAATTACTTTATGATGTGCTTCTGCTCTTCCATGGAAAGTTAGGTTTTAAACATAAGCGTCGTATTTCTTTAAAGCAGTAAGAAAAACAAATATTAACAATGATCAGAATCCGTCTTTCTCTGTACTTGAAGAACATTTGATATTGTTCCATACAAAAGATCAGACTTAATAAATGCCTAGTGACATATGAGGATAAAACTGGAAAACCTTAAGTGGAAATATGCACCAGAGGTAGAATTAAGGAAAAAAAAATCCTTTTATTTTATCTGTCTTTTTCTGTGTTGATTTGGTTTTTTTCTTGGTTGGTTGGTTTCAGTTGTGGAAACGGAGAGGCTGCATCACAGTCTAACCTGAACTCTTGCCATGGAATGGGTCATTAGGTTTCCCAGAATGAATTTCTTCTTCCAAATCAGCAGTGATGACTGAGCTTTGGAATATATTAAAAAACCCCCAAACCTTGAAAATTCCAGTCTGAATCTGAAAATGTCTTCTCATACCTCTACACAAATACCCATTGTAATCCTCAGTGTATTTTATCAGTATTCATTATCTTCACCATTATAAATCTGTGCTTTCTTTCTAAACTGCATGTATTTATCTCCCTTTTTTTTCCAATTAGATTTTGTTATACCTTTCAGAAGAATTCTAACAATAAATTCCTTCCCCCCATATAGTGGGCCATAGATTGTCATCCAGTGACACTTCAATCTTCTATTTGACAAACTGAATAGATTGACCTCTATAAATCTTTTATTAGTAGTGATGTTTTTCAATCTTGTGGTCATGCTTATGGTTCTGTCTTGAACCCATTTGTGAATGTCTTTGAAATGTTGACAGCAGAACTGGACACAGTGATTTAGTAGCAGTCACAGAGGCAATACAGCCTCCCTATTCCTTCTCAATATTTCCCAGATTATATATAAGCCATTAATTATAGTACCCTGTGCAGCTGAGATCTCCTTATTGTTTGTCAAGCTAATTACTTCTAAGAATAAAATTGCGTTCTGATTTTTGATCCTGGATGTGACCTTCCATGTAGCACCCCAAAAACCTTGGATGGTGGAAGCTCTGACTAATCTGCCAGTTTGTGTCTCCTCTCTCTGTTCTCCATGACCTGATCAAACTCCATCAATTCAAGTCTTTTATTCATTTCCATAAACACATTGCATTTATATTGAGACAGCACTGATTTTTTTTTTTTATATCCTTCCTACAGACATCTGATGATAATGTTCAAAATCGGTAAAATAGGCAGCTCTTAATTTGCTGTGAACCAAAGTTTTACTTGGTAGCCTTGAAATATATAGCAAAAATGTAATGATTGTGTGGTAGTGGAAATAAAACATGCAGAGAAACAAGGGGTAGCTTAATAAATGAAGGGCAGTAAAATGCAGCCAGACGACATGGATTTTGAGGGTCACAAGGAACTCCTGTGCTCTGAAAGATTAATACAATTTTTGTGAAAACATTTGATTGCTCTTTTATAAGGGAAATTAGTTTCTTTGGTATAGATCGCTGTTCAGTTGAGACTTCATTAAAAAGCAGCTGAAGTGTCTTGAAGGTTCTAATATATATGTCTTTTGTCCAAGTTGCTAAGTGGTAAAGAAAAAATTAATTACTAAAATAAGGAAAAAAATAGTTTCTGATTTTCTTTTTTTTTTAAGAGCTTGTTGAAAATTTTGAGGGTTTTTCCCATGAAAAAAAGCAGGATGCATGAAAATGTTTTATTCTTTAAAGTACTTCCTGAGTTTTGATTAAAATGTTTGGCTTTTTATTTTTTAATTGAAAAATATGGTTTTCTGAAAAAGTTTGGATGGAAATGAAAAATTCCCTATCAATATTTTCAGTTATAAAAGGGATATTATAGCATGTATTCAATTTCTTTTTCTTTGGGGTGTTTTTTTATTTTTTGAAAGAGATGTCCTAGATTTAGGTCAGTCTAAAAAGGATGGTAACGTCCACCAGTTAGTTTTTCCTGTTTAATGTTTAACTGGTATATATTGCACATTTGTGCTTATATATTTGTGAATCTGTGTACACACTGAACCCTCTGCTCACAGCAGTCTGTTAGAAATGCATATGACAGAGGCTGGTAATGCTGACTCTGTACTATGCAAAGCATTTCCATGCCATACAAATCAATAGTGCTCTATTACTGTAATAGCCTGAGGAACACGGAGCAACAGAGATTTCCTAATGAAAATCCTGGGATCGCATCAGCTGTTGAGGCAATCCTCAGAAGCTGCAAAGGAGTTGAGGATTTATTTTGAAATTGTCATCTAAACTGGAGGTTTGGACATACTGGGACTTCCCTGATTGCTATGTATGCTTTGGGGCCTCTGGAAGGGCAGGAAACCCTGCCTAATCGTGTAGGCAAGCAGAAAATAGAAAAGACAGATGTTGTACTGTCCTCTTCTTGTCTGAATCTGATTATCTGTTTTTTGACCTCATCCATCTATTTGATGAAGTCTGTCATAATTGTGTATTTTACAGAGATACATGCCCATGCAAGTGATTTTCTTAATATTACTTTTAGTCTTTATATTATTGAGACATACTTGGACAAGCTGCTCAGGAAAAAAATTATAATTCAGCATTAAAGAAATCATACCAAGTGTTGGGGCGCACTACATTCTGTTAAGGATGACATGAAATAAGTGTGTCTCAACGTTTGCTGGTATTGCAGTCTCCTGTGGAATAAGCTCTGTAAGATGTAGAGATTACATACAGAAGTAGACCTTAAAAGCTAAAAACCTGTAAGATTTTCTCACCTGCACACTGCCCCCCTCAAAAAACAACACCCCAAAACCACAAAACTAAAACCACCCCTTAACCTGAGCATCAAAACAAAGCCTAAGGACTTTAAAAAACACTTCATTTGATAGACTCTTTTGGGAAACACCATGTTAATTCATTTTAATTTCCTTGATAATTCTTGCAACAAATGCTTGTCATGGGAGGTTGTGAAATGTAGGGCTGTAAAACGTGACATCTATGAAAAATGTTTTTTTTCCCCATTACTTTCACTGCATTACTGAATATCAATCAGTCAAGAAGAAGTGGTATCCTAGTTAAGAACAGTGACACTTTAGGCTTTTCTCTTATTGGCATAAACATTGTGTCTTAGCCAATTAATTATTTAATCTTGAAAAAGTTTGCAGGAAACTGCGTGTAAAATGGGTAAGTGCTGCTCTTGTCTATCCTCATATGAAATAAAACATAAAACCCCTTGGGGTTGTTATCATTTGAGTTTAGTGGTTGCATTGCCACTGTGTACATCTAGTTATATATTTAGCTAAATTAGCAAACAGAGTAATCAATGAGGTGAAGGAGATGAGGGGCCACATCTAACCACGCAGTAAGCCTTGTGAGCAAACACGAGATAGCAGAGTTCTGCTGAAGCCCAGCAGTGAAGTGGCTGCAGGAGAAAGGCTGAGTGTGTGCCTTGATCAGCCTGCAGCAGAGAGGCTGCTGATCAGCACCATGATCTCAGGCAGATCATCAGCAGTGCTGCTGACAATTTGGTCAGCATGATTTGCCATTTACAGGACTACAGAATCATTACATTTGGAAAAGACCTGTAAGGTCATAGAATGCAAACACAACTTAATACTGCCACGTTCACCACTAAATCATGTCACCAAGTACTGCAGCTATATGTCTTTTAAATACCTTCAGGGATGGTGACTCCACTGCTTCCCTGGACAGCCTCAATGTCCTTCTTTTAGTGAGGGACCCAGAACTGGACACAGGATTCAAGGTGTGGCCTTACCAGTGCCGAGTACAAGGGGATGATCACAGCACTGATCCCGCTGGCCACGCTATTGCTGATCCAGGGCAGGATGCCATTGGCCTCCTTGGCAACCTGGGCACACACTGGCTTGTGTTCAGCTGGCTGTTGACCAGCACCCCCAGGTCCTTTTCCACTGGGCTTTCCAGACACTTATTTCCAAGCCTGTAATATTGGTGTAGGGTTGAAGGTCTTGAGATGTGATCTCAAAGATATTTTACAACCTAAATGATTCCATGATCATGGAAATTGCAAATTGCGCTAAGTGCAGCAGTTTAGTCTTTAGCAGAGCTCCTTTCCAGGGGTAATGCTGCATGGGACTCATTTCCTAGCTACAGGCAGGATCTAGAGCCTCTTGAATATGGGATAGAGAATGATTTATGGCAGTATTAGGCACTGCAGGCATTGCTGTATATAATATCAGATTGAGACTTTGCATATGCCAAGGTTGTTAGGAATGCCTGAGAATAGATGTGTACATTTTCATAAGAATACCTGACAAGAGCAATGGTAACACAGTCATATGAATTCTGATATCTGCTACCTTAAAAATCATTTAGTGCTATCTAGATTTCCCATTTTTCCTGTAGCACCTCATTTGTTCCTACTTATAAATATTGGACCTCAAAATAAATCATCGGTGGCTCCCTTAGATCAAGTGTTGTTTTGCTAGCTTTGAATCTAGCTAGACTGCTCAGAGGTCTGCAAATAAAACTTAAAATGAATCAGTGAAAACCTTTTCTTAAAAAGTTGATACTTTGCTAAAGTGATGTGGCTCATTCTTAAATAGTGTCTGTAAAGGGATTGGTTCTCTTGTTTGTTAAAAAAGAAAAACGACAAATTGCTTATTTCCCACCGTGGTCTATTAAATAATCACAACTTTGCTACTGCATTGAGAAGTTTTATTTCCATTATATTTTTGTGTTTGCAACATTCATGTACTGTAACAAAAGCATGGTTTTGATTTTCCTGCATGGAAGGTCAGCAGTGAAGAGGGAAAGAGGCAGTTTCATATTGCTCATTAAATGAGAACAAAGGTTGGCCTTCAGTGAGTGCTCCAATATTGAATGTCTGTGTTACACAGCATCACAGAAATCCTCTTCCTTCCCAAGTGAAAAGCAGCCCCTGATCAGTTTGAATGTTTTGCTTGAATGAATGCCAGTGACAATTGCATACTTTTGTTTCATTTATGTCTAAAGATTCATCTCAGCGCTCTAAATTGTCTTCTCAAATTACTCCAATACCACACAAGATATTAAACACTCTCCATAGTATTCTGGGCACTCTTGCAGAAAAAACTCAATCAGAGTGAGAAGTAACATAACATTTATCACAGCAGTCTGTTATTTGAGTCCAGACTTCATTTTGAGTTACCGATTGAGAACATTAATTTATCTTTCATATGACATGCATTTATTCATAACTCTGGATTTATGCAATTTACACATTTGTATGTTTTCGTCATTTCTGCTAGGAGCTTTTTCACAAACCACTCTGCAGTTGATGCAGTTGCCCAGGCTTGGTGGAACAATTTTAGATTTTGGGACAGGACAGAGATTTCCTATTCAGTGTCAGTGGACTTGCCATACAGCAGAGGCTTGTAAAGCATGATTCCTACCTTTAATTTGCTTATATTCAATTCCACACACTGCTTCTCTCCTCTGCGTCACCCATTTATTTTGTGTGGTTTATACAGCTTGTGTTTCTAAGTCTTTGCCCAGTTTGCTCCCTGATACAATGTCTCATGTCATTCAAAAAAATTTTTTTTCTCCCCAGTAAAAATAGCCTGTTTCCATTTTATTCCTCCCCCTCTGCCTTTTCCTTTTTAACATTTTAGCAAGTAGCATAAAAATACTCAATTTCAAAATGAAATTTCAAATGATGCCAATCTGTGCAACCTCAGATACAATGTAGTTTGTTCATTGAAGAAAATGAAGAGTAATTAATTTTTATATGGAGATTCAGTTTCTCCTTCAGTATTTTGATACTGCTGAGCAGTTCAATATACAAAATTCCAGGAAATACTTTTAAGGGATGTTGAATCAAACATATAAGATATAAGGTGATGAGAAATCATTAAGTAGCTCTCAGCGCTTCCTTGTCCTTCAAGCTGTTTAGCCTAACATTGATACAAAAATAATCACAGTCCACAGCTCAGTAGTGGATCGGTCATTTATTTTAATGCATTTGAAATAATTTTGTTTCATATGATAGCAGGACTTCTGGGTAAGCAAAATATCTCTAGTGTAAAAATTAGTGGTTTCTGATATGAAAAATAAAGTGGGTCATTTTCCTTTGTTTATTTAGACAGAGACAGTAACCTTTTGAGGACAGAAAAGAAATGAAGAATGAAATTTTTTTTAGATCTGTTTAATGCTTGATTTAAGACACCAGAGGGTGGGGGCAAAAGTCCCAAACCCCACCACTAATGAACTGAGAATAAATGAGATAAAAATTACTGTATAGTAGAAAATGTTCAAATCTGAGTTGAAGCAGAGAAAGGATGAGGAATGGGGAATTCGTAGCTTTCACCCCCTAGGCCCAGACAAGTTGAAACAATTGAAATCCAGCACAAAAACATTATTGAGAAAACTGTATCTTGAATTCATTTCTAGCTTAAAAAATAAATACAGTAAGGATGAACTGCAAGAAAGTGGTGCATTAGGTCTCAGTTACAGAAGAAATATTCAATGCCAAATATTTAAGTATAAATGATTTCTTAACTGTACAATAAAGAATCCTTAGGATATTTGTTAAATAATTTCTTTTTGTCATTTCTGTGTAGTGATTTTGCATTCCTTTATGAATAGAATTAGGTATAGGCGTTTGTTTCATCTAGAGGATGTTAAAATCATGGCACATGGTATTTTTCCTTATGCATGTTTTGCTTATGAGAAGCTCTCTCCTTGACTTTGGGCATATTACTTTTCTATATACATCACCTTACATAAAACATAAGTAAATAATTTAAAAGACAATATACTGCAGAACCAGTAGATAATTATCATGTTTTAAATTCAGAATAGTTGAGATGCCAATAAAAAGAAGTTGAGGACAAAACTCCCAGCTGGGCCACTGATACTTTTGGATGGCCAAAATCTCTCTGCAGTGTCTGCTTTTTGCATTAGAGGCAGTCTGTCTCTTCTTGTGTGCTAGAAGCAATGAATGAATTCCCTGCCCTGGGAACTTGTGGCAAAGCAACTTTCAAGCAGGCCAATGCCCTGTCACATTTGATGGGCTGAATCAGCTTAGGGTCCTGAACTGACAGGTGGTTTTGAGCAGTTCATGAGGGATTTAATTGGTGTATGCAAAATGCAGCCTACAAGTTGAATATTACTTGGATATGCAGCAATTAATAACCAGCAGCCAATGCTGTTACCCTTGTCTATGTCATTGTTTTTTTTCTGATTGATTTCTGATGAAATTGATTAAAACGCTTCCGGGTTGAAGATATATTTGCTGTGAAGTAAAGGGATAATAAAATTTGCCTTATTCTTGTCAGGAAACAGTATCAGAACAAACACATAATTACCAGGAGGTCATCCCCACTCACCCAAAACCCAACATCATAGTTTTTGAATGTGTTTTTAGATTCTTCTGTTACTCTCTAGAAACATGCTACCATGGTATATGGCTTGCTTCTGTTCCCACTGAAATCAATAGCAAAATTGCCAGTGATTGATGGAAAAAGCCTGTGAAAAATGTTTCAAAAGCATCATTATCATTTTGGTAAATTCAATTTGTTGGCCAAAAATTAGATTTCAAATTGTTTGCTTCAATCATAGTTACAGGGAGACTGGCATCTCTTTATGTCATTTCCGCTAGATTTATTCCTTCTAACATGCTCTAAAAAAGATTTAATGCCCAAGTTTTAAGCCAAAATTGGAAGATAGACTCTTAGCAATGTAGAAATAATCCAAATTCAATGTTCAAGAACAATAAGAGCTCCGTGCTGACTCTTGCTAATTTGCATTATATATATATTTTTTTGTTGTATATTATTTTTTTGTTTGTTTACATGGCATGATTTCTCAAATATTCCAGCTGTCTTTTTTTGACTTTAACCCTGAACTGCACTGTTTCTTAATCAGAAATTCCTATATATGAGTAATAGTAGTTTAGTATTGAAGCTATTTTTGCTGTGAAATAGGGCAAGAAGAAACGTTTGCTTCTTGTAGTGTGAAAGGGGCTGCTTTAGTATTTTTGGCGTTTTTATTTTGTTTTGGTCACAAGTCAGTGTGGTTTGAACAAGTTGTTGGTTAGGCTCAGCTCGTAGTGCTTGGGGAACCAAGAGAACCAAGAGTTGAAGAGAACCACTGTGGAGCTTGGCTCAGGTGTAAGCCATTACTTTTGTTTTTAATACCTTTCAAAAGAAAAAGTCCATAGTTGACAGAACCCCAGACTTGGCAGCTATTTACAGAACTGTCTTTCTTGTGTACTGCTTGTTAGCATTGTGGTTGCTTCTTTCAACAGCAGCTACTGCTTCCCGAGAGCCTTCAGAACACACTTGAAGTGCCAGACCACTGTCCTTTTGTGCTATTACTAAATATAATTTTTTTCCACATGAGTCAACTGAGTGAAGATCAGATGTTTTAAAAAGGGTTTGATTTTCATTTGCCTGAAGGCTACTCTGCTAAAAAAAAAATCAGTGACCTCATAGCTGGAAGTGACTGCAGATTTCCTGTTAAATAACTCAAGTGCTCTGCACAGCTCTGTGAACTAGGATTATATTTTTGTTCTGAATTTTGTGATTTCATTTTTGATTTAAATGAAAATTGCATAGACTTTGAGATATCCCTGTTGGTACACCTCTTTGACTAAGATTTCCCTGATGCATTTGTAGGGTATGAAAATGCTGTTAAAGTAGGCTAGCAGTCCCTGGTATGCTAGGATAGAAGGAAAAGCCTCTCTTTGGGTTCATTATGTTTTCTCTCTGAAGTTCTGAAACAAATGTGCTGTGCAGCTTGTTTCTTTCTTCCTGCTACCTTTTGTCTTGTAGCTGGCTTTGGCAGCTACAGCCTAACCCATCTTCTTGGGCTTCTTCTAGCAGGAGCTTGTCATCCTGAAAAGAATACAGATTCCGCCAAGATGTTATGGGAATGTGGGCAGCTTTTGCTGTTGGAACAGCCATGTCCTCCCACTCATGTCACTGGGATGCTGTGTGGACTCTGTGGGTAATATGTGGGATTTGTAATTCTATGGGAGACTCCTTGATGGAGATTGAAGCTCATTCATAAGATATGGATGATATTCATACTTGCAAAAGTACTGATAACTAATGAAGTGAAGTTATTCCACTTTCCCTTAGTACAGCAAGCAGAAAAGGTGTCTGTTTCAAGTCATCACAGATCTTGGCTCCAGCAGGAGCGTGTTTCTTAGGGTGCAGTATTCAGAAGCTGGTGGCACAGTGTAAATAATTATTTAGCTGCCTCTGTGTGAGTATCTGGGCTCAGGATGATATTCTTGCATGGGTATCTATTGTGTCTGGAGAAGCTAGACTCTGTCTTCAATATGGCATAATTTCTTGAGCATGCAGTCATGTCTGAGTGGTAATGTATTTTTGTCCTGATCTGATTTAACATGGTGCAGGACAGCACCTTTTTCTACACCCATCTGCAGCTAGCTGTGCTGTGCTGACCCTTGGTGTGCTGTCATCACAGTGAATGTGGAAGGGCACTATTTCAAAATTAGGAGGGCAGTGGAGAAGATATGTCATCTGCCTGAAGCTAACATCTCATTCAGAGAATAATTTTATCCAAGGTTAATGGAAGATCAGACACAGTATCCGTCAGCTGAAGCAAGATCACGGTGATCTGTTAAACATGGAGAACTCCATTCCTGGACTGTCATGATGTACTTGCAGCATTTTGATAGGGTTTGACAGGTAGTGTTTGACTGTTTATTAACACAAATATCCTCTGCGCTGCTCTAAGTATCTATTTTTCTGTTTGTGGGTGGAAATTAAAGGTTTGGGTGGAGAGAAGTAAGTGAGAAATTTTCTCGTGTTTGTAAAGCAGTGACGGATCTGGCAGTGGCTGAGTGAACAGTAAAGGGAACGCCCCCTGCACTGGGGTGGGCGAGCCTTGGCCAGCAGCCAAATGCCCCCCAGCCACTCACTCCCCCTGCCTCAGTAAAGCCTTTGATACTGCAGGTGAGGGCACCACCTTTGAGGGAGGGACCTGGTTTTAAAAAACTTGAAGAGTCCTTTATCTAACTGCAGGATTCTTATGAGGTGCTGATTATGATGGGGTGTTCAGTGGTATCTGTGCTCTAAGGGAAGTCATGAGGAGTTACTTGATAATGTTGTGATACTATGCAGGATAATGCCCCCTTATCCAGGACTTGTAAACTTTGCCTGAGAATTGTTGCGAATTACTTAAGCCTTTCCTTAGGGTTTTTTGAAACAATGTTTCATCTTTTCATATTCTGTGAGAAGGCAGAACAATGCATTTACATTTGTACTGGGTAGTTGTTGTGAAGGGGAGTAAACGACTGGGAGATGTGTTGGATTAAATAGTCAACAGATTCCTTTGCTGCAGAGCTACTTTGGAGCGAGGGTATGTTCATTCACTCTTTCTCTCACGTTTTTCTTTATTATGGTGCAGTTCAGCTGAGACTGACTTCCTCTTTGGCTGTCCATAAACTGTGAAACAGAAGGATGCAGAAGACTATCCCTTGCCTTTTTGTACATGAGTGATAAGAGCACAAGATCATTAATACAAGTTTGCTGCAAAGATGAGTTCAGAGGAGAAGAGTATATCTCCAGCTCACAAAACATCCACTCCATCGCATAGAAGTGCCTCCTCCTCATCATCGTCTCAAAGAGACAGGAGGCAGGTAAGGAAATGCTCTAGTTGTTTGTACCACTGGTGGGATGATACATTTATTCCTGTCATGTGGCTGTTAGTTCTTGCTAGCTCTAGATTTGCTTGCTTATAGCATTGGATGGTATCACT
Organism: Dicrurus megarhynchus; assembly: GCA_013399195.1. NCBI lineage: Eukaryota > Metazoa > Chordata > Aves > Passeriformes > Dicruridae > Dicrurus > Dicrurus megarhynchus. The sequence goes on from VXAD01008436.1 coordinate 68,410, forward strand.
ATAGCCAAAAACTGTTGAGTTTTTGAATTTACTGCTTCCATTTTCTAAAGTGGTTTGAAAAATATTTAGAAGCAACATGGTCGCTGTGTACAGCACTGGAACAGGAAGTATTACAGTCACAAGGACAAGTAGGAAACATGCTCTGAAGTCTTTTGGGAAGTGGTTTCTTTGGCAGCATGAACCTACCATTGCGTAAAATCATTTTGTGTCATCTATGAATGTCTCTTTTTGCAAATCTAACAACAGAGATGCATTATGATTTTAGAAGGTGGTAATTCAGTTTAAATATCATATTTTTCATCCTTTACATAAACACCTAACATTTTGAATATTATTTATTTTACTCCAAATTAACACTGATTGTACTACCTCACAGAGTACTAGTCCAGTTATGGTAGACTTCCATTTTTAAGAGACTCTGGTTTATGTGGATGTAACACTTCTTTTTTCCGGGATCTCTTTGAGATTAACACTGTATTAATTCCCCTCAAAACAACTTGAGCATTCCTGTGGGGTTTTTTGAGGGCTGGCTGTACAGTCTGGCCACAATATCAGTGGGACCACTTCAGAAAGTATCAGAGCTATCCACTAGATTTCAGATATGTTCTTACATGTATATTTTACAAATGAAAAGGTTGATACTGAAAAATTGGTTAGAACAGAAACATATTTTGAAACTTGATCCGTTGAAAAGAGGCAAATAATAATAAAAAAAAAATCATGTACTATGCACTTATTTGAATGGCTTAGGAATATTTTCTCAGCTACTTGTTTGGCAGCTCTGGTACTACTTTCTCAGCTGCTGCGGAGGAAGTTTTTTTCCCATACCTCTTACGAAAATTTTGAAACCTGAGAATTTTTAATGAAATCTATAAAATTTACAGCTTTGAATGTAAATAGTCTCACCACAAGGTACATTTAAAATGTTAATTCAGGAGAAGAATTCTGATGTATGCTCAATAAGTCAGGAAATGTGTGTGTAATTTTTTTAATAATTTCCATTGCTTAAGTAAATCCGAAAAATATTTTCTCACAGGTGATAAATATTTTCCCTTTCATGCTGTACAGGATTTTGGATAGCTGTATTCAATTAATTAAGTCTTGGTTAGGATATAACCTCTTAATTTTTCATTAGTTCCATCTGGAGCAAGAATTTTGACATCATTTGTTCAAAGCATCAGTGTATTTTATCTCCCACATTTAAACCCAAAGAAGGCAAATGCAAGACTCCCAGGAGCTGCTGGTCTCAGCTAAGAGCATATTCTCTGAGTTTTTGTTGTAATGAGGTAATTTGACATAACCATGCAACTAGGAATAAAAAAAAAAAAATCACCTCTCGGGAATACATTTTACCATAAATCTAATGGCTACCATATCTGTTACCATAGCAACGGTACAGAGCAAGGTGTACCTGTCGTCGTCATGAAATGGGTGCTTAACTTTAAGTCCATATTTGATCACGGGAACGTGAAGCATGATTTTAAAATAATGCTATAAAGGTTGATGGGGTGATGCATCCAGAGGATCCCATCAAGTGTGATGATGCCTAACGATGTACTTAGGCATGTAAATGTGGACTGGAAGGGCTACTCCGAGGCGTTTGTTTTTTTGCCTTAGTGCTTTCAGTGGTAAAGGCAGGAGAACGAATGGGTGAGCAATTTCTTCTGCAGAAAGAAACAGAACTGCAGCGTGCAACGTGGCATGAAGTGCAGTGGTGCTATATCCAGGGAAAGGAGCATGCACATTTCCTCTCTGCATGGAGACACATTAAAACATCAATTTCATCCTACCATCCACTGTAACAATTGTATTTTAAGTTTATTTCTTTGCTTATTTGTATGTTTTGTATTATTGTATGGTTTTTGTGTTATTTGTATTATTTGTATGTTTTGGTTTTCATTGGCTTTTGCCCAAACACAATGATAGCTAGGGGTTAGGGGATTTTGGTTCAGGGGCTGTTGGATTTTACTTTGAAAAGGCTTTAAAATTGTGTCTTGCTGCCTCCTTGGACTCTTCAGAGCAGCTAGTAGAAAAGCACCCTTCCTAAATTGGTAATATAAAGGAATATGGAAAGTGCTGTGACTGGATGAAGTGCCAATGTAGCTTTTATTGTCATATGCGAGGATAACACTGGATATTTCTAGATGGTTAATGATCGAAGCCTTCTCATCATCTAATTCTTGTCAAAGCCATGCCAGCAATTATGGAACAGTTTCCCAATAAATTATGGTGCAGGAGGCTGAGTGAGTGTGAACATGACTATGAGGAATCATTTCAGGGAGAGTGGAAAATGTTGTGCTGTATATAATGCTGGTGTTTTAATGTAGCTTTTTTATTTGTATGATATACATCACCTAAGAGAATTAGCAGTCAGCAAAAGCTTTGACACTGCCAGTTTTCAGGCTCCATGACTAAGTAATAGATAAATGGACTAATGAAGCCAGCAATAACTAAAAAACTGATTTCAGATTTTTGTCATTCATTTTCATTAAAACCGTGTTTAATTTGGATGGTTAGACAGTAGAAGGCCCAGAAACAACCTGTTTAGTTTAGCTCCTGAGTTGAATAGGGTGGCAAGGCAGTTGTGGTACCCTCGATAAGGAATACTTCAGAAGGGAGCAGCAGCAGATTTTCCTGCTGTGGAACTGTTGCAGAGCACGAAACCTGTCACTTCCACTGTCAAGACGAGTCTTCGTACAAAAGATAGCATAAAAAGTGCAATTATGATAGCCTTTTTTGTGGGCCATGCTGACAAGGGAGATTCCTGTTTTTCGTCCCTTATGAAACTCTGAAAAGTCTAGCTATATACTGCTGCACAGCAAAATGGAGGAAAACTAACAACTCTTAAAAGTACAGCTAAATATGATAAAATCATATGTTGTATATTCAATTTTATGGATGTAAGTTCTTTATTAATATTCCATATTTTATTTATTGACTAAGTATGCAACTCATAAGGCAGACTGTAATACATTATATATTCTCTGCAATGTGTGAGTAGTAATATTGTGCTGAGAAGAAAGAAGTAAATACATCATAGGGTTAATAAGTGCAGTTTGGCAAATTGGAGCCTGACCTCAGGCTACTAAACTGAGGGAATGATACAGAAGGAGAGTAATCATACTGAAACTGTGAACAAAGGGGAGATTTTGACTTTTCTGACCACCACCTAAAAGCTAGCTAATACATGATATGAAAATGGATGTAGCAATGTCTTCTATTTTAAGTGTGAGGATTTATCTTCTAATGTCTTAATTTTCTTTTTGGTCTTTTATGGGGGAGAGACGATCGGCTGTTCTCTCACTCTTTTTGTGTTTTTGTTTATCAGTTTGCTTTTTCAACAAATCCTTGGTTTTTTTCCTACACAGCAATCTCAAAAGAAGGAAAGCTTTTAGTCCTATTGCATTTAGCCTTGTGTTGTCACCTTTCTACCAGGAGAGCTTTCATATTTCAAACGACTGTTGTCTTTTAGCCATTTGTAAAGAGTGAAAGGTGGGGGCTTTGAAGGAAGAGGAAAAAAGATTTTCCAGAGCAGCAGTCTGCTTTTCAGATTTTAGTGTGGCTTGTTGTTTGTTTTGGGTTGGGTTTTTTTCCCTTCTATACAAGCAGTATTGACTAATAGAAGGGGTGTACACAAGGGATTCACAAAGGACAGAGTTTGGGCTGACGATGTTTACCTGGCCGTGAAATTTAGAAGCAGAGTGCAATTCTGGTCTTGCCTAAAGGTCTGCACTGGAAAATGCCTATTTAGCTTTTTACAACCACTGTATTTCGTCGAAGTAGTCTCCTGAAAGTGGTATTTCCTAAGGTGGGTATCACCATTTTGTAGATGCTTAGGCAGTGCTGCGCATACAATATTGTGATGTGATATAACCTAATGTATTCCACGTGGAAGAGATGTCTGAGTGCATTTATGTACCTTCTTTATTCTGAAGATGGGTCGCAGCCTACATGCTTGCTCACGGCTGTCAGCCTGATGTGACATCTGGGAAAAATATTCGTGTTGGTTACCTGTAAATTTAACTTGTTTCCGTCTCTCTGTGACTTAAAAAGTAAGAAAGGCAAGGATGGACAGTTGTCTGGTGGACATACTACAGACCTGAGAACATGCAGCCTTACTCCTAGCTTTGCTCTGTAGCAAAGCATAGACTTTCAGAAGCCTTTTTACTTTGCAGTAGTTTGTGAGAATTATTTAATAATAGTTATTAACCTCTCTGAGAGTTTCAAACTGAAGAGGCTACTAAATGCCAAGTACTGTTGTTACAGTGATGTAATACTCTTTTGCTCGCTTTCCTAATTAACTTTCTTCACATAAAACAATTGAAGCAGGCTTAGAGCAGGAAGTGTTGAGTTCTTCAAAAGCACTGCACTCACTGGAGCAAGCAAATGTTCTGAGGGAGCCAAAGAATGAAATGGCAAAATTGTTAACGAAAACGTGCAATTATTGTTTAAATTGATTCGTTGCTGCTACTCTACATTTTTCTTTCCTTGTGCCTTTGACAGAGTGCGAAAACATTCCTTAGATTTGGAAGGTAATGGGTCTTGCTTCAGTGTCTGATAAAATGTCTGAAGCTATGTAACTTTTAAAGCTGTAGAATACTCGTGTGAATGTTACGTTAGGTTCAATGCCATAGTGCTTGTTTTAAATGAAATCATAAATCTCAGATCTGTTAGATTTTTATCACTCAAATGGATAACTTGATGAGTGAATGTCTACACTTGACACAATCAGAAGGTGGTTAAATTTACAAAGTGGAGCTCTCTGGACTATGGGTTTGTCCAGGGATGGGATAGGAACCCCTGCAAGTGCTACTTGGAGGGGATGGGTACAGATTGTCTCACACTTTCAGTGCACCCATCAGCATCAGTACTTGGGGGTCTGCCTTACTCTTGGGATCATTCTCCAGCACTGGGAGTCCTTGTGGGCAGAGCTGCTGGCATACACTAGCAGCAGCAGGTGCCCAAGATCCCAGTACCCCTGGATGCATCAGGCTGGCTGTGTGTGTGAAGCTAGCCTGCAGGCATGCAGCAGATGTCCTTCATGTTGTGCCTGTATTTCTGCCTAGAATTTACCTGAGAGATAGACAGCAAGCAGAAGACATACATCTGTCCATGTGCACAGGATGGGCCTCTCCAGTCCATATTTGGAGATACTTGGATCATGACTGCTCCTGCCCTTTGTAATATCTTCACTGGTTTAGAGACAAGATCCAGAGAACAGTCCTGGAGATTAATAGATGGAGATGCTGTCTCTTCCTAAGAAAGATTTGGCCTTAAAGCTTTGAAGAAATAAAATGGTCTGGAGCAGTCAAGGAGAGACAGTGATAGCATTCATACCAGGCTGTCCCAGGGGGCTGTGTGTACACGTTCTCTGAGCTTCATAAACATCGCTGTCTCAGTTATCCTACCTCTAGGAGTTGCTTTACAGGTTGCATGGAGGATGCTGAAGTTCAGATGTGGGCTATGAAGAAAGATTTATTTTTTAAAAAATATGTCAGTTTGATTAGAAATGGTGTCTGTAGCTATCTTCTGTTGCAAAACCAGGGAAATTGCTCTCCTAAAAGCTTAATTAACCATGTAAATTATGACCGATAATTTAAGGTGACGTTTTCAGAACATGGTCACTTTTGCATTCCTCTTGTCTCATTTTTTTCCCCTCATGCATACATGTCCTACATAAGCATGTCTCACTTTCCTTGAGGATACAAACTCGAAGTGCAACACACAGACGCACAAATTTGGAAGGAAGAAGTGCAGCTCTTCTGAAGTGCCACTGAGGATTTCTGGGAAACAAATGGGGGAGAAGAAAGAGAAGTATGATTGTGTTTTCCTTTCCTCAGTGGAGAGGAAAGGCACAAAAGTGAACAGGAAGGGTGATGGCAGGTTTGATACGGAGGCTTCTGTTTTCCAGACGCTCATGTGTGATTGGGATTATCCACATTCAAAATATACAAATGTATTAGATGGAATAACTGTGTGCCTTAGTAATGCTATTTGCTGTTCCAACATCTCTCTTTTCCTGTTTTTATTAAATACTTTCGTGTGGGACTGAAAATGTAGTGATTACATAAAAACTTTTTTCCCCCCAGTAGAATGTAAAAAAAAAAAAAAATCAGATTAAAAATTTTTCAACCCCTCTTTTTCCTATCTCCTATATTTTTATACTGTGTATATTGAAGTTTATAGGTTATTGAGAAAGGCTAAGTAGGTATCTTACAGAAAGAAGTGAAGGAGAGTCAGAGGAAGAAAGCTCTTTCTTCTTCTGAACCTATGCACTTTTTTAAGGAAGGTCCAGCTTTTTCATTTATTATTTGTGTTAACATTGACTCCCTTTCGTGTCTAGAATGTTTTAATTCATTAAAGAATTAATGTATCAAGGAATGATTTTCTTTTGTGTATGTAAGTTTATTTTCCTTCCTTTTTTTTAAACTATATCAGCATCATTAAAATGAACTGCTAGCCTGAGACTATTTAACAAAATATCAAGCCTTCTAATTGTGATGATTCAATAGTCATAAAAAGGCTTTGTATCGTTAGCTAAAATCTGAATTCTCTCTGTCAGACACTGTAAATTTATCTGTTTGCACTATCTTAAGATAGGTGCAAAGGGAGAAAATTGTCATTTACACTCAGGCTGTGACTTGGTAGTTGTTCCAAAGCATCGTTCTGGCAAAAGGAAGGTTGCTGTTACAATGATAAATAGCTCTTTTCTGCTTTATCCAGTTGTGCTAATGATTCCCTCCAAGAAGATCTTCATCAGAGCAAGAGCTTATTTGTCTTCAGAATTTGTCAAAAAGTACCTTGAAAAGCAAAGTTTTCCTTGCTTCCAGAGCCTAAAAGCATTGACATGAAGTACAATACAAAGCTGGAGTTCTGGAAAGGGCTGACAGAGAGCTCCTGAGCTAACAAATCCTTGACATTTCTGTTACACAAGAAGGGTGTACTTTGCACATCCCAGGAAAGAAGTAGGCAGACATACGTGGATATTATTCATATGCTACGGAACTGCATCTTACGTATACTTGTCTTGCAGTAAAAAGGTTACAAAGAGACATTTCTGTACAAGCTGTACATGTGTTAAAATAAGAAGAAAAATATTAACTGTGTGTGGTATTCACAAAGTATTTTAAAGTTCCTTTGTCAGTTAGTTGATAGCTGAAAACAGCTGTGGAGCAGTGCCAACAGAAAAGACTGAGGATAAGAATAGGACCATGACTGCTTTATAGAAATTAATAAAATGTGCTAGAAGATAGAAAGAAGAAATACATTGATGAGATATGGTTGTTTTGCTTTGCCCTCACTCTTCTCTCACAATTATATTCAAGAATCTGTCTTTCTTCCAACATTAACAGGAGGAAAGCCAGAGCTGGTTGAGAGGCAGCTGAAGATAAAAGCAAGTTTTGAGGTTATAACCTTGAAAATAATACAAGCTTTGTAAATAATATTGCAGATTAACTCAGCATGTATCACAGCTTGTTTAGAAGGTAGTAAAAATTGTCGTATATGCAGTCAAATCTGTGTCTACCTTACTACTTCTGCTGTGTTTCAGATAACTGGAAAATAGTGTATTTTTTGTTGAGAGAAAGTGATTAAACATTGCACTTCATGCTAAATGGAATTCAGATAAGAACACGGTTTTGCTAGGTTGCAAAAAGAATTCCAGTGAATAACAAATAGTAAAAGATGTGCTAGTTAGTACTTTGGATTGAAAAAGAGCAATACAGAAAACTCAGACAGGAAAGCTCTGTCATAGGACAGTGTATGCCTCGGCCCCATGGTTATGGGTGTTGAAGACTGCTAGAAAGCTATGGACAACCAAAATGATCCACCAGATCTTTTTCATTAATTGTTAACCACACGTTGTGCACATTTCTGAACAGGGAGTCTGCATCCCATGTAAGTGACGAAATCCTCACTAGCTTGTCTTTTTCTTGGAAATTAATAAATTGGAAATTATAGAGAAGCCTTTGCATTAAATATAATTAATTCCATTAAGTAAATAAGTAGCAAAGCAGAGGGGAGAGGCATGAGTGTCAGAGTTGTCATTCACTGGATTTTCTGTCTCTGCTTAACTCAAAATCTCTTTTCTTTCCTTGCCTTTTCTGTGAAAACAGTTGAATGTCTTTTGTTTTAATGGGAAGTCAGATTCAGTAAGCAAAAGTTAGGGTCTTCAGCCTCTGGTCTGATGGAGACCAACCCTGCCAGTGGAATGGGGAGGAGAATCAGAGGAAAAAAAAGATAAACCTGAGAGTTGAGATTAGGTCAGTTTAATAATATAATAATGATTGTAAGAGAAAGAAAGAGCAAGAGAGAGAGAAAGAAAGAAAACCCAAGAAGGGCATGTGATGCCCCATACAATGGCACACCACCTGTCAGCCAAGGCCCAGCTCATCCCCCAGCAGCGATCGGCCTCTCGCATCTGACTCCCCCAGTTTATACATTCTCCCTGACGTTCTCTGGTGTGGAATATCCCAAGGGACCAGTTCAGGCCACCTGCCCTGGCTATGGTCCTGCCAGCTCCTCATGCACCTCCTCACTGGCAGAGTATGAGAAACTGAAAAGTCCTTGATTTAGGGTAAACTACTCAGCAGCAGCCAAAACATCAGTGTGCCTTCAACACTCTTCTCCTACTAAATCCAAAACACAGCACTGTAACAGCTACTCAGAAGAAAATGAACTCTGTCCCAGCCAAAACCAGGACAATGAGGTGCATGAGTCATTAAACTCCAAAGTAAGGAAAGAAATTGGCAAGATACATGGAAGGGTATTGTAAAATATGTTTTCCATTCTTGCTTTCCAGAGAAGATGAGAATATGATGCAACATCATAGTGCTGTTTTATTTTCTCCATCAATTTCCTTCTCCCTCATGTCTTTGGGGAAAAAAGGAAAAAAATGCAGGGTGGAACAAGCATTTGTGTTCCCCATATGTTGGCTTACTAGGGCTATTTTGAGGTAAATGTGTGTCACATATATAATGTATGTTGTGAGTAATCATAAAGATGAAGGGATTGTAGTTAGGATAAAAATTTTGCAATGGAATTACATAGTAATTTGAGTTAAACTTGTAATTCTGTTGAATTAGTTTTCAAGAGCACACAGATTTTGCTAGTGCTGGCCGTTTTCCTCCAAGAGATACCAGCTATAGTGCATAGGTAATCCTGAAACATGAGGGGAGTCTGGAATGCAGCAGTGCAGACCTTGATTTTGTCTGTCTGTATTTTTGGGATGAGAGGAATAAGAGTACCAGGTTGATTGATATGCCTAATTTAATGGATTATTATTCATTTTCTGGTTTGATTATAAATAAACCCCAGAAGCTGTATTGATCTGCCTCTTTCTTTCTTCTTATCAGCCTTTTTTTTTTTACTGCTTCCTTTACCAACTCTGTTTTTCATGTTAAAATACAAAAAAAGCCTTGATAATAATTTCAAGATCTAAATAATTTTTATTTCTTTGATTCCAAATAACTAAATTCTTGCACTGTAAAATTAGCTGCTTTTCAAAATGTCAAGCAATTGTGTGATTTCTAGCTGTAATTTTGCAGAAAAATAACATGCATTACTGGAAAACATTTTGCACCGAGTAATGTCTCTTAATATTATGCTAGAGATGTGTCACAAATCTAAAGAAATGATTTTGTGTCAGTGTAATGGTGGTCATGAGAAAAGAGAATTGAAAAGCAAACATATATAGACAATGAGCCAACACTTCTGGAAGTAAGGAATGTAAAGAAGGCAATTTTATTTGAAAGGTGTTCATTTTCTAATTTTCAAACAAATAGTTGAATAAGTCAGCATTCATTAAATTGCTGCTGGCTAATAATATATTTCTCAACTGAAGTGGAACTGTAATAACTGAAGGCTAATTAAAAAAAAAAAAAAAGGGCACAGAACCTTCCTGACTTAAAATAATGCAATTGAAAATGTCACTGGAAATCTGGCAAGCTGAGGGCTGTTGGGCTACTCCTCTCTAAATATTGTACAAAATGAAATTCCAGTTATGTAACAACAAACTGCACCCATTGCTGCATATGAGACCTTCAGAACATCTGTGTTGGGCATTGCTCCATCTCAGGATGGTTGGATTCCTGCCTGCCAGACAAAACTGGCAAGAAAGTTGGGAATCATCCTGATTATGCTAATCGAGAGACATTTTAATCTTCCTTGGAGGAACAGGTTTTGGTTCTTTTGAATATTGTTAAAATGTGGTACTGTGTATAAGTAGCATTTCCTTTATTTGGTGAGAAAGCTTATCATTATCATTAGGAACTTTGTGGTTCTCAGCTCAAATTAGTTTATTAAATTATTTGATATGTAACATAGACACTTGTGCTACATACATGCAAATTTTTTTTGTCATCTGACTAGTAAAATACACTGGGCTAAGTAAGTAGGTTGGACTTCCTTTAATAAAGCAGAAGTTTTTAAAGCATAAATGACAAAGCTTTTTGCTGGTTGGCCCTGGAATAACATAATACTGCTGCTTTTCCACATTCTTCACTGTAAAATTTAATTAAAAGGAACTGAAAATAAATACTGATTATTCTTGCATGGTGGCAGGGATGCTTATTAATCTCCACTGACAACAGAGACACTCCCCACATTTTCCTATTCTCATTCACAGTTGCAACTTGAAAGAGAACAATGAAGGTCTGTGTGTTGCTCTGCAGCAAGATGTGGTCTGTGTTATATATATGCATTTAAATGAATAGCTGTGTTTATTTTAATTTAGTTTGGTTATGGTCCTTATGTACTTAATAATTTGTATAAACAATAGTATTTACACTGCTGTTTGTATGTGCTTTTATATTCCCTGATTGTTTCTGCTGCCCCTGGTACCTGGGTAATTTCTTCAGTCAATGTAAAGAAGCTTAATTGTGAACAAAACTTAATTGGCATTTTCAGTTGAGAAAAACATGTGCTTCTCAGAGGGTGATTGCAATTGCAAGTTTGTCATTGTGCTGCATGTCCTGGAAATGAAGCAGTTTTATTTTATGCCAAAGAGATAGTAATGACATCTTGTGGTAGAATTCTTCCCAAATAGTAGTATGAGATGCAGCAAAATTTCGCAAGAGAATGAAATGCAGATCCACACATGAGGTTGTGGTCATTTTCTCTTGTATCAAAAATGCTTTTTCTTTTATAAAATAGGAGTGAAACATTTCTGGAAAATGGAAAGACATGTTTAGACGCCTTTTAAGAATAGCAGCTTTTTCAGGGCTAGTTGTGACATTATGTATTTCATTTTTATTACAATGGTTTGAAGATATAAAATTGTATAGTACTGTCAGATGTAAAAACAGCTGCAGTGGTTTAAGGTCATGGTGTTCCATGAATGTTCACCAGCAAGCCCATCAGCTGAGACACAGTAACTGATCTTGTTAATACCTGTAATCTGTTTAAAAGCATTCGTGTAGTGAGTTACTTTATCTCAGCTGAGAATCCAATAACAAAATGCTAAGGTGTTATAACGAATATTTCAGAGGCAGTAATATCTTATGTGAAGAAGTGGATGTAGGGCAGTGCTGACTGCACAATATGGGCACTCAGTGTTTGTATATTAACAGAAAACATGATAGGTCTGGCTAGGAGTACATTGAATCTGCTTTACTTGTCTTTCCTGTTTTTTTTTTAGTTCACCATCATTTCTAGGTTAAACAGAGTAATGAATTAAAAACCCAGTAATAAAGAAAGAGAAGTATATTGCCTCTGAAGGCAAACTATTTGCACATTTAAGTCATGGATGGGTAGTATTTTGTATGTTTTGAGCCATGATGTTGTCTTTAATTTTTTTTTTTTTAGAGTGTTCATATTTTGGAGCGAAAGGCTTCTTCAGGAAGCACAGACCCTTCTTTAAGCAAGCAGTTCCTCGAAAGCGATCATCTCTCTCTATCCAAGGTAAGCAAAAGCCTGGGATGGAATCTGTGTAGTGAATTTCCCTCTAGAGTTACAAAGTTGTTTGACTAACACTTCAGGGACAGCGTTTTGTATGATTCTACCATTGAGTATATTGTGAGTCTGCCCTGGAGCTTATTGCTCTATAACTGAGGTGGAGGAAGAGCCAATAATCTTTAGTAGATGTTATATTACCAAAATTAAGGTGGTTTTTTTTTTTCACATGGATGGCCTAGGAACAAATTTTACTATCTCAGAGTATGGGGCTAGAAGGGACTTTGATGATCCTTTTGTGTCCCTTCCAACTCAGGATGTTGTATGATTCTATGACTTTGAGAAGTTTTCCAGTCCAGTCCTCTTATTAAGGAAGACCAAATCATATCCATGTCTAAAATTGCTGCTAATAAATATCAGTTTAAAAAATATGTCCTAATAACATCCCTTGTGGGTGGTTTGAAATTTAAAAGCTGTTGGTGAGACTTTCTTTCCTGAGGCAGAGAAAAGGATGGAACTGCAGGGGTGACACCACCATTGTGACACCACCCTCATGCGAGATGGAGCTCTGTGTGTGGTGTTTTGAAGTCAACTTCTTTCTGGGTAAATTCCTCAGTTTTGGAATAAGTGATTCTCAACAAATCTAATTCCACATAAAGAAAGCTTCATTTTAAGATAACTTCATATCCAAAAGTAAGATCGTTACTGAAAAGGTGAGGATGCTGTGGTGGAATATTTGTTGAAAAAGAAAAATCTGAAATTTAATGCCTGTAAGTTCTGAAACAGACCTGGTAAAACAATTTCAAAAGGAAATATTCTGTTCATCCAGAGAAAATGAAATGGTTTGTTCTCTTTTATTTGGAAAATAAATATTTTGCAGTCAAAAGTTGAGAAAGAAGTTGGTAGTGGTTCCCTTAATCCCCATACATGGGGCATGTGCAGACCCAGGGACTGAAGGCCGTGATTGTGTTCCCCCAGTTGTGCTGCTTTGCACAGGGCTGCTTCTCATGAAATACCTATGGAATCACTGAAGTCCTAAAGTACTGGTGCTGTACTTGAGAATTGTACTTGAATGAGGACTCCACAAGTGTATCAATTTCACTATTTTTTCCCCATTTTTGTCTCTCATCATAATGGCCCTTGTATTGGGCATAGCTCAACACTCCAAAACTGTGGGATGAGGCACAGTTAGGATTTTTAGGGGGGTTTTAAGAACAGCTTGTAGCACTGATGCAGCAGGAGACAAGTATCCACACTGCACTGAATAATTGCTCATTTTATCCCTCTATATCTGGCCTTTTGCTTAAGTGAATAGCTATATGAGATTGTGTGATTTCTAGGTGAGAAGTAATCAATACTGATGTTATCTAGTAGATAAAAGACTTATGCCTGCAGCTGATCATCTAAAGGAGAAATCAATATGGTGAAGAATCCATTGGCAGAGATGCAGAGACTCTCTGCTCACCCCAGGAGACTTGGAGTTTAATTTGTCCCCCTCAAGTGCCAAGTACTTCCTTGTAGGGAAAAAATAATACCTATGTGCTTCCCTTTATAGAATGGAAATAGAACATTGAAGCAAAACATGGAGAAGTAAAAAAAGGTGGATTACGAGTATGGCATTTACAGGCAATGGGACAGTTAGTTTATGGTTATTCAGGGGAAACTAAGCTGAATAAAGATTTCTATTAAAATTTACTGCAGTTTGTGTTATTTGGGATAGAGTTTTTCACCATTCTCAAAATACTAAGACCTTATTGAAAATAGTAGTTTTGAAATTTGCTGTTACCTTTGCAACTACATTTTCGTAATAGTAATATTGATGTTATCAGGGCTGTGTAATTTATTTGGAGGTGTTATGAAAGACTGACAGCACTTGGCTTTGAACAGTTTTTTAGGAAATGTGGAGACAAACAAGTTTTTTTTCCCTTTAAATGTTTGATGCTACGTGACCTCCTTCCTTTCTTGATAACTTTTCATAACATTGCTGGGAGTTATGACAGATCAACTGAGAAAATGCAAGTTTACAGTTTTGTAAGGCATAATTAGTAAAACATTAGTATGGCTTCCTCATAGTCTGAGGAAGCTGGCAGTAAGAGATTTTTAAACTGATGCAGAATTCTTTTGATTACAGTAGTAGCAAGAGTATAGAAATACAGGCATGACTCCATCTTGTTCTCTTCAAAAATATTGTTCTTTACCTGTTCACTGTGTTACATTGTAAATCTGGCTTGAGCTGCACCAGTCACTGTGCAAAAGAAGTGAGTACCAGAAATATGCTTTAATTGGCTCCGTGAAAGGCATACAACTGGTTGTATCTCAAATGATACTGTGTTTTTCTCTAGAGAGAAAATTAGTTAGCTTTCCTATAAATTTCTCATAATACAGTGAAAATTAATGCAGGGAAAAAAAAAATCCTTTTGCGGTTTTCTGAAGGCTCAATTAGCCACTGAAGCTGTGTCATAAAAGGCCTTTGAAGATTATCACTAGCTACACTCAAAATCAACAATAAAGCAACCTCTTCTGCTAGTTTTTCTGATTTGGAGGAAAAACTGGGACATCCAGAACCAATGTAGTTTGTACTTTAAAGATCAGAAAATATAAATTTCTTTATGATTAAGAAATAGCACAAAGGGAACTCTTACTATACACCTTACCTGGTAAGGGTTAGACTTCCAAAAATGTTTGTATTTAGTAAATAAATAAATGTAAATAAATAAATAAATAAATAAATGTAAATGAGATACAGCTAGACATAATATAGTGACCATGTAGTTTGGTACCTAAATAGGTTGATTTAAAAGCCTGGTTCCTACTCATTGTCTTGCATTGAAGAATTTATGCCACTTGTAAGTGCAATTTTTCACCATGTGTGTCCACAGTTAATTAATAAATGTGTCTTCATGCTTTTTCACCAGGAACCTGACAGCTGGGAAATCATAGAGGGTCTGAAAATAGGCCAGACCAATGTCCAGAAGCCAGACAAACATGAAGGTTTCATGCTGAAAAAGAGAAAATGGCCATTGAAAGGTTGGCACAAGGTAAATGTCTCATAAACCAGTCAGAATGTTATTACCTTATTTTATGAGTTGGGAATTTTTTTGTCTAGATGAAATTAGGATGTCAAATAAATACCCACGATTTTGGTGTATGACTTCTCTTTCCACCTGTGTATAGAATTAGTTTACAGACACAGTTCATGGCTCTCAAATCACAGTGCCTGCTGCCTAAGGTTGTATTCAAAATCCAGATGGAATTTGTAAATGCAGCAGATGCCTTGTGTTTTAAGAGGTTTAATCAATACCCCTTTTTTTTCTTCCCAGTCTATTATAACAAAGTGTAGCTGTGTACTCTAACATTGCACTGAGTTTACATTGAAGTTGCACAGCAGAGGAGAGCTGAGGGACTTTTCCATGTATCCAAGGTGTTGGTTTAGGAGAGCATTCCCCTTCAGGTGTGCTGACAGGAGACTTTGTCCCTGAACTTTGTCTTCCTGACTGAAATCTGCATTGAGGGCATACAGTGGGACTATGCATTTTTGCCCTAAGATATTTCTATTTAAAAAAACCCAAAACACCCCAAAACTCAACCCCAAATCTCCTAATTCTGTTTAGTTAATTTGGACACATATCTCTATGCATGATTCTGCCTTTTGTTAGCCTTACACTTGGTGTTCATAAACCCTTTTGTCTCTATTTAATACCACAATAATTGCATTTCCTCCCCCCCCCCCCGCCTCTTTTTATCAACAAGATGTGTGGTATTGATGCTCACTCATATTTTTGTACCTGAGGATACTTACAGTAGAATAGTTTTCTGGGACAGAATGATTTTTACTACAAAAGGTAGTGAAATAATTTGCTATACATGATATTTTTTTCTGGGAAAGCACTAACTTTGATTTTTTTTCTTGCTAAACACTGTGGCACTTAGGTCTGAGTCCAAATGCAGTCCATACTGGTATAACTTACAGCTTTTTTCCTAATTTCTCTCTTCTTTCTGGATGTTGTACTAAGTTACACATATGCCTACCACCCTTTTTTTCCTGCATGTTTGTCTATGTTAGATGTTTTGGCTTTGTTTTACTTGACTAGACTTTGTCGTTTCAGCAGCCAGATACTTTGGCATTACCTGAATTTAGTCTGGACAAATTAATGGATTTCAAACTGACATAGCTGAAACATGAAAAAGCATACTAACCCCCCATCCCCAACAAATCAATCTGACCCTCCAAAAAAAAAATCAATAAGTTATATAAGAATTTATGGAATAAACCACTGCTCCCACATCTTTAAAATACATTATATTAATGTGTTGCTATTTGGCCAAGTGTCTGTTTTGGTAAGGAACTAATTTGTAGGTGAGCAAAAGGAGTCCAACTTTCACAGTTCTGTAAAGGTGATTACTGATGATCTGGATGAATTTAGAGCAGTTATCTGTGTAGATAATTTTTAATGTGATTAAGAACTTCACATTTTAGCATCCCCCTCTACTCTGTTTTACATTTCACCTTGGGAACTATGCTGAACTTAGGTTTTGAAACTTTGGGTTTGCTAATAAGTTTATTTTTTTTCCAATGCTGGCCTGGATATCTCGGAGTTTCCATAACAATACTTTGTGCTGAGAGTCCAGTGAGGAACTTCAGAGACAGTAATTGCAGCATGTGCTGTGTTAGTGTTCTGCTAGAAAAGCCATATATAGCATTTTGTCTATGGAACATTGCATGTCATATTCTGACAGTCCTGGATGTGCTTTAGTAGTATAACAGGTGTAGTGTGTGCAACTTGGTGAACTTATTCTCTGAAGTGCAGTGTGCTTTGGAATGAAATGATGATGAAAGATAATTTTCATGTATGCAGCTTAGAGAGAGAGCAATATGACATGAATATCATGTTCTTGTGAAGTCCATTAGTGACCATACCTAGCTAAAAAAAAAAGCCCAAAATGTTCCTGTTGTTTTGACATCTTATTCAAGAAGTTGTATCTCCAGGTGTGCTGTTTTCAGCTGGGGTAGAGAAAAGCACTGTTTTCCTGCCCTGTGTGAAGTATTGGTACCATCTGTTGTGTGACTGACATTATTTCTAGAACTTTGGGGGGATTTTCTGCTAACTATTGACCCTGCTGGTAGTGTTAATTTAACAGGTTTACCTAAGGAAACCATTGTTCCTCCTTTCCATGTCACAACAGCTTTGAGAAACAAGCAGAGTATTTTGCTCTGTTCTGGGTTTTTAACATAGATTAATGCTTTAGGTTACACTAAAAATAGGAATTAGTTGTTATTACTTTGCATGTTTTTAAAGTTAATGATGATAAACACAAGTTAGCAAATCTCATTTCAGGTCCAGTTTCCTGCTAGGCTTTATCTTTGTGCTGTGTGTCAAAGTCTGCATTAACTTGAATGCAAAGAAGCTTGAGTGATCTCATACAGACAAGCTAGGGAAGCTTTAATGGAGGGAGAAATACAGTGTGAATAGGGGATTCTGCTCTCAGTTCTAAGTCAGAACTGCTCAGCAGAATAAAGGTGTAGCAATAGCACAGGCATCATCAGGTTAGGCCAGTCCTGGTAACCATGTCAGGCAAGATACAGAGGCTCACCCTGTGTCACTAACACCTGAAACATCAGCCCTCCCATGACCTGAGGATGTTTCTGGGAACGCTGCAGTATTTGCTCTGGTACTAATACCTGTATTACCTAGATTAACACTAGAAAAGGTGTCTTCAGCATGAACTAAAATCTCGTCTTTACTTCACTGAGTAGAGGTCTGCCACAAGGCACAAAGTTTTGAATGGTCTCTCAGATGGTCTTCCTTTTGAGATGTAGATCTAGCACTAGGAAAAACTTCTCAGTTTCTAGATAGGGAAGGTAGGTTGTTAATTTAAAATGTGACCAGATTCTGAGGGAAGACAAACAGGAAGGAAATGAAGAAACAGATAAAATTCTCTTGTCCTACAGTCTCCTTCTTACAGAGTTTATTACATTGCCTGGAAAACTGGAAAAAAAAATACACTTCATTACCAAAGTTTGTGATAAACCTAGAACATAATGTTGAAAAAAGAGAATCTAGGTTTTTTTGTTTAGAAGATAATTGTCAAAAACAAGCAAGAAAATTATTTAATACTGTATTTATCTTCTCCTTCCAACCCCCAAACATTCCTTAATTGTTACAGGGTAATCCTTTTCCAGATGAATTGTTGTACACAGTTTAAATTTAATCTCCTCATTAAGAAAGAATGTTGTTGGTTTTTTTCTTATCATTTCAGAGGTTTTTTGTCCTGGATAATGGAATGTTGAAATATTCAAAGTCACCAATTGATGTAAGTAGAGTTGAAGACTCTTTTAAAACTTTTAATGAAGTTCAGCCTGCTCATATTCACTGTAGGCGTATTTATGACAGTACACACATGAAAGTTGTTGATGGATTTAAAGATAAATTATGTAAGATTTTGGTTATATCTTCAAGAATTCTACCTTTTTTACTTCTATGGAAATATAAGTTAACTCACTTTAAGTAGTTTCTTGAATGAAGCTGTTTGAGAGATTAACCTGACCATGTATTTTTCTTTTCTAATTTTTATGTCAGTCAAATTATTCTGATTATTCTGAGATATTTGGATAGGACAAAGAATTGATAACAACTTACTCTAGAGATGTAAAAGGTAGCAGTAAATTAGTTAGATCTGATACCAATAACTATCAAGTCGTAGCAGCAAGGTGTCAAGTGCTGTCTGATTTTCTCTGCTTCTCACTTTCCTGTACCTGGGCACTGGTGTGAACCACTTAACACACCTGAACTTTGGAGCTTTGTACCAAGCACTTCTTGTGAGATAGTTTTCTCTGACTATAAATATAATAGTGGTTAAGTGGTTAGTCTGGGTGCAGCTTTTGTTTTTTAATATGGCTTTATGTTAAAATGTTTATAAAACGGGAAACCGTTTCAGTACCAGATAATTTTCTGTAAAATATATAGAAAAAATGCATGATACTTCTAAATTTTTACCCTGGTGTTTTGATTTTAGATACAGAAAGGAAAGGTCCATGGGAGCATTGATGTTGGTTTATCAGTCATGTCTATTAAAAAAAAGGCTCGTAGGATAGACCTTGACACAGAAGAACACATCTATCACCTAAAGGTAAAAAGTACAAGTACATATTTTTTTTTTCCATCCTCAGTAGAAATAAATAAAATTGTAAAATATCTTGCAGAAAAGTAGTATCTTGTATGCTTTCTTGATAGTAAATTTTTTTTCCAGGTGAAATCACAGGATTCATTTGATGCATGGGTTTCAAAGTTACGGCACCACCGGTTGTACCGTCAGAATGAGATCGTGAGGTCTCCGAGGGATGCCAGCTTTCACATATTCCCCTCAGCATCTACTACAGAGTCTTCACCAGCTGCCAATGTGTCCGATGGAAAGGTGTGTAGTGTTCCTTGGCTGAAAACTCATGGCTTGCCCGTGGGCACTTTCAGTGGGCTCTTGTGATGCCAGTAAGACAGGAGCTTCCAGTGTGGGAACCGATGGCCAGCAAAAAGCTGTGAGTGTGAAATATTGTCTAATTAGCCTTACTTCATTAATGGGCTGCTGTAGAGATCTTGCAAAGTATTCACCACCTGTACAGTCTGCACTAGCCTTTGTCATCAGATACAAATCTGTCTCTTTGCTGATTTTTCTTCCTCTTAAACAACAGCTTTCCTAACTGGTACCTAGCACAGTCCACTTGTGGGGTTCTTGGTTTGATTCTCCAACGTGCTATTCAGAAAAAGCTGTGTGTTTGGGAGCTATGCAGACAAATCACAGATGTCACTGAAAACACAATGCATATTTTGGTTTCTATTCTGAAGTAGTATAGTCGTTACACTGACAAGGCAACACAGCAACACTAAATTTAAGCATTTTTTTCTGCTTTAGGTGCAACAAAATAACTACCCCTGGCAGCCTCCTATACCTTGCAGTAACAGCCTTCCTGTCACCTGCACTACTGGTCAGAGTAAAGTAGCAGCCTGGTTGCAGGACTCTGAAGAGATGGACAGATGTGCAGAAGGTTAGACTTTATCTTTTCATGCCTTGTTCTTTCAACAAAACTTCTTGTTGATATAAGAGTCAAGTCATTAAAGTGGTTAAGTTACATCTTTACATGAACATGTAGAAGTTCTTCAGGTAATTAGATACTTGTGGTGGGAACTTTGCTCTCTATGTGTTTTGGGATGTTGATTTTAAAATTTATCTTAATAATCTGTAGTATGGAGTTATTTTATTGGATGTCATTGTTCAAATATGATCACTTTTTGGAGGTCCAGACTTGTTGCTGACTCCTACAGAAATAACAAGTGTTCAACATCTCTGAAAATAAAACTTTTACTTGGATGCCTTACTACAAGGGGTTTGGACATTTAACTTTTATAATGCAATTAAGTGCTAACAATGAACACCATGGCAAAAAAAATGTCTGAATTGAAGCACCTAATGTATTTTTATTTTATATCTGTTAGATCTTGCTCATTGTCAGTCTAACCTTGTGGAACTCAGTAAACTTCTTCAAAATTTAGAAATACTACAGAGAACTCAGTCAGCACCAAATTTCACAGACATGCAGGTAAATATGCTTGAACATAAATCATTACACTGAAATATTTGTTCTTTCTCTTAAGGGAAATATAGAGGTGTTGTCTGTTAACTCAGAATGTTTTTCTGAAATAATATAAATCTTGGATGAAATGTTTATCTTATATGTTTATTTTAATCTTGTGAGATACTGTTTACTGTTTGAGTTAAACAGGACAAATCAAATGATTAAGCAATTCGCAAAACGAAACTGAGGACTGTTACAATAGAACATATGTTGTATTTAAGGAGTTTTTGTTTTATTGAGTAAGATAACATTTTAAGTTTTTTAAGGATTGGAGACCCAAAGACCCTCAAAGACGAAGTTGCATGCTCTAGAAAAGGGGGCATAGTACAAAGGTCCCAAGTTTTGGACCGTTTCCCAGTTCAGGGTGAGTTTTCCTCTTAACAGAAAAGAGTGGCAGATCCTAAGTCATGAATACTTCCTTCCATTTTCACTGAATCCTCTTGTCTTTACAAATATCTGAGTAGTACTACACTAGGAATCCATGAGAATTTCAAGGTCTGGTCCTAAATATTATGCACCCATGAAAAAAAAGGGTACTGGTAGTTTTGCTAAAGGAGCTAACTGTACCATGTGTTTATATAAAAGTGTATGGATAGCTACAGCTTATCCCTGCTCCAATTTCAGGCCCCAGCAGCAGCATTCTTCTCCTTGCTTTCTAATTTGTACATGTCTAATGCTAAAATTCTTTACTAACTTGCTGTATTGTCTGTGTTGCTTGTGTCAACTTAATAGCACTTTGTCGCTTTTGACTGTTTGTGTAATGTAGGCTAACTGTGTAGATATTTCAAAGAAAGACAAGCGGGTCACGAGACGATGGAGAACAAAAAGTGTCAGCAAAGATGCAAAAATTCAACTTCAGGTACTGAATGCACTATGTTTTACTTTTCACTGTAGAATTTGGATTAAATTCTAAGCATGAAATGTTGTATTAGCTGAAAGTAGGAAGTCAACGTGCTGTCTTTTATGTTTCTGATGAAGTAAATTAAATCTCTGTTGTTCAAAACCTAGACAAGATAGTGAGAAAAGTACTGATTTTATTATCATTCAAATGAAAACATTGCCATCTAGGGAAAGGAGTGGGATCTGAGTATCAGTCAATTACGGCGTACAAAACTCAATATACCATATGGGGATACTGCTATTCCATATCAAAGTTGCTAAGAAGGGCAGTTGAACAAGAGACATCAAGTTAAAAGCAGAATGAAATACTAAACACACCAGTTGTCTTTGTCAAGACCTATACTTGGAATATTACCAATTATAAGTATTTTCACAAGCCTTCTGTTATGGAAAAGGCTAATACAGGAACAAATCAAATAACCAAAAAATAAATTATGTGAAGCAAGAATTTACTCCATCCTTCCCTAGAACTGAAAGGTAAAAGCACAGAAATAAGCATAATGTGCATGTATTGCTGCATTGTGTTTCGTTGGAAGCAGTTGTGTGTTCTGAGGTCTGATCCAAAAGCTGATATTTTCTAAAACTAAGCAACTGATAGTGAAGACTATTCAACTGTCTTTGGGAGCTAGCAATCACCACCATGATGTCTGCTACTGACTGAATAAATGTCAGCAACTTTTAATCCATTCAAATACCTTGAAATTCATACAAATTTTGAAAGCTTTTAATATGTCCCCAAGAGGTGCATTAAGGAATTTTCATTTAAGATTAATAATCTTAAGGAAGGAAGAAGTTATAGTTGCATCAGCTTTCTCATTGCAGCTCTTGTAGTTGATTTTTCTTTCTGCCTATTATACTTTGATAAATCACAATAGGTAGAACAATGAAGCATCTGTTTGGATTAAAAAGGTTTATTAACAAAGGACTTTTTGTGATTGATGTCCTGTCCTGTTATCTGCAACTGAAGGATCACAGCTTTTCCCTGGTGCTGAATAACACAGGGAAATTAAAATACCAGGAAAATGCATGCAAGTACTTGGTGCCTGTGCAGAGTCAGTCACCACTGCATGTTCTTCTTTCATGCCACAGTAATCTCAGAGAAGTCCTATCCACAAAAATTATGAAAGCAGTCAATGTATGATGATTTATGGTTGGTCATAGTGAGTAATGAGCTGTTCCTGTGTTATCTACGCTTTGCCGAAGTATCACTGGCCTGGGCTTCCATCAGAGGCACCTGACTCTCAAATTGCTTTTTGTAGTTTGAAAGGAGTGTGCCTCAGCTCCTGAAATTTTCAAATAGGATTGCAGGTTTCCCTGAGAGGGTGTGTGTGCATGGCACTGCTCTACATGGCTCTGTCACTTCTGGGTTGATAATGAACTCTGCCTAACTTGGGTCATCATTAATTCCTGGAAAGCTTCATGCTGCAAATATAAAGCTTATTTTGTTATAGCAAAGCATTAAGTTATTGTTGACTGATTTATAAACTAATTCACAATGAAACAGAGCCAATAAAATTGTTCTAAATTGTATGGAAGACAAGGAATACTTGATGGCTACTCCATTATCTTGCCTAGTTTGATAGACTCAGTTTATTCCTCCAAGGGCTGTCCTGTCTCCTGAATGCTAGAGCTGTGGTCTGTAGGAAGATGGCCTCACTGACTCATTGTATTATTCCTAATTTGCTTAGGTTGCCAGTAAAATGTGGATTTCCTCTGATGCCTACATGCCCTTTAAGCTAATTTACATTTTGTTCTTCTGTTAGACATTCCTTATACTTCATTGGCCTTCCTTAATGCTCATTTTTTCAAGACTGCTTCAAGTCTTCCTGAACTGTTTATCAGGATATCCCCTACTGAGAATCATTTTGTATGATTTGTGATCATTGTTTTCATGGTGGTTACACATAATTTGCTATTGAATGGTTGACATTTGGTACTAATAAAATTTCTTTTGTACTATTACTTTCCTCATACCTCCATATATCTCGTTAGTTTTAGGGGATAATGCTAATATTAACAAACTAACTTTAAGCTAGTTTCACTCAACTCCATTTAGAGTACTTGCACCTATTTATTTCAGAATGAGCAGTTTTTAACTACATCAAAGACCTTCTGATGGTACAATGTTGAGAGCATCCTTCTGGGGAGCATAAAATTAGGGAGCTTTATATAAAGGTGTGTGCTTTGTGAGTGATGGGGAGTGAGGCTGTGGTTTCTGCTGGCTCAGTATCCACTGCATATGAGGCAAGGAGGGAATTCTCCCGTTCAGATTTTGTATTGCACTTGTTACCATTTTTTTGTTAGTAAGATAGCTTTTCTTGTATTCCTGATAACACGTTCTGCAGTATGAGTGCTAGGTGTGCAATGCGTTTTAAACATACTTTTTCTTGTAAGTAAAGGTGCTTGATTTGTTTCCTAGAAATTTATATTTACCACTTAAATACACCAGTTTTGTGCACAGTTTACTTCGCTCACTTTGCTCATAACTAGAGTGGGGTTACTCCCCGAAGTCAACCTGAGCATAGCATGTGTCTATACATTTGCAGGTTTGGGTGTTTACTATGGCTGAGTTGTTTAGAATTAAGAGCTGAATTTACAGGCCTTTGCTCAAGAGTAATACATGAATTGCTTCTCTAAAGAAAGATTGCTTATATGAAGGAGGTTCATTTTGTTTTTAAAAAGCCTATTTAAAATCATATGAAAATGGCCTGCAACAACAGGTTAGTTGACCTGTATTAATTCATTTTACAAATTATACTGTTCTGCAAAAACTGAGTTGTAGGTTTTAGTCTTTTTATTTATTTCCCTTTGGGTAAAAGGCTAAGTTATCATTTTCATGACAGCCTAAAGATCTTCAAATGAAGAAAAAAAGCATTACTGCAAAACAATAAAGAACCAGTGATATTTTGGTTCATATTTTGGTTTGGTTCAGTGATATTTTGGTATCAAAAGCTCGAAAGTTGTTAAGTTCCAAGACTTCCCAGGGAGAATGAATAGTTTAATAGAGAACTGTATAGTATGGAGTAACCTGAGAAATCACCTTGCTCTACCAAAGCTTTCAGCTCAGAACTGAAACCAGACCCAGACTAGCTTATTACTTTTTCCCTTAAGTATTTCTTTTTATGGTAACTCAGATTGTGACCTCACTTTCTATCATGTTGAGGAGAGTGTGTGGTTCTGCAAATCTCAGTATTCGTGTTTTAATAATGCATACCTGCATTCATAATCTTATACATATATATATATCTATATGTATGTATTTGTGCATATCTCTCTCTGTACATAGGTTTGTCCCTACTATTAGATAAGAATATTCTTCCATACTCTTATTCACAGGATAGACATATTTCTGTAGAGCACAAAGAGCTTTACATTACGCCTATGATCTGATCTCTGCTTTAACAGAGTTTGTTCTCAGTATTTCAGAGGTTATGTACATGTTATTTTAGTGTGAGAATCATATAAAATATTGCACCACAAGTCTTTTACTGTGTTCATTAGACAACCCTTCCAATTGTCAGTGGCATTGCCATTAATATCACCCAGAGGGTGAAGTGTTTGGCCATTCTCCACTGTAGCAACCCTACTGGGAATGTCACAGAAGCAAGACGGTTCAGCTAATAATTGAAATACAATATCCTGTTCTTCAGCATGGTGTCCATGTATCCAATCTGTACATTGTTATTTGTATGGCAATCAGGCTGTTTGCAGAAAAATAAAAATATATATAGATCTAAAAATACTGAAGTGACTGTAAGTGAAGATATAGGGAAAGAAAGATGTAAAGGAAAAAAAGCAGAACGGTGTATTTCCTAGTCTTCCAAAATCTTAAAATGGCTTCAAAATAATGGTATTTTGATTAAAGATTAAATAGAATGACTTTATGATAGGTGTGGAGCTCCTCTACATTAGACAGTTACTTGCTTGACTTTAATGTCCCATGACAAATTTTCTTACAAGTAAAATAAATGTAAAATTAAGCAGGATGAGGCCACAAGTTAGGCATGCAGAAAAGGAAGCAGTTGTTGAAATACTTAGTTTTTGTTTGTACTGATTTATCTGAGCTTTTGCCTTGGTTTGGAAGCCAAGCCTTCAATAATGTATGCGAAAAGCAGGTGGAACTCAGAAAAGTGATGTGTGCAGAAAATGATTCAATAGGCTCAAGGATGGATGTGGAAATGCCAGAGCTATGTACAGGAATGTTTACATAAGAAAACTCATTAGATAACATACATACTGAAAAGTTTTACCATTGAGACACATGCATCTTCAGTGACCACAGTTTATGCACTTCCACTATTGCAAAGTGATCTCTTTCAGAATTCATCTTCTAGATGGTCAAGTGACCACAGAGTTTGATTTTTGTTTTATTTTCTGGCATGCTGTAGCATCCTTTCTGTTCTCTTATTCCATTATTTCCTTATGACTCTGAAGGGCAACGCTAATAGATTTTTTTTTGGTAGTCTTAGTGAGTGCACTGCAGTCCAACTCATTTGGAGATAATTTTAATGAAGTATCCAGCTTTTTATGTCTCTGGCATGCACAGCTGAAAACACGTGATATGTCCTCAACATGTGTAGGCCATGAGAGTTAACAAAATTCAAACCCACTTAAAGACTCTCCCTCTCCCTTTTCTGATCACCTTTCATCTTCCTATGTCCCATCACCCCTTCCCTTCTCTTTTCCTACTTCCTTCTTTTCTTGCATTCACTGTCAGGAAGGGCCGGCACCGAAGGGCCAGTTCAGCACAACACGACGCCGGCAGAGACTGGCAGCTGCAGTGGCTACAACAGTGAGTGGATTTAAAACTCAAGGGATAGCTCTAAAGATGGGAAGCTGTGTAACTTGATTGTGTAATAAGCTTATGAAAATGTTTCTTGCACTTTTTAGAGGTGTCCCTGCTGCCCACTTTCAGCTGAGTTTCTTAGAAGTGGTCAGGCCCAACATAAAAGTATTCCATAAATGTGGGTCTGAGCTTGTTTACATGGTACATATCCCTCCTCCTTTATGCAAGTGCAAGTGACAGACTCAGGCCCTGCACTGAATATGTCTTTGACATACTATACAAAATAGAAAGAAATTATCAAATTATGTTTAAAGATGTTGTGACAGTTATAGCAAGACAATAGAACTAAGGAGATTTGTTACAAATAACCATGGAATTACAAAACTTTCTGGTATTTTTAAAAATAGTATAAGGTTAGCCTTTTCATTTGAGGCACTTTCTGTTTACATTCCATAATCCCAAAAAGTCATATTACTACCTCAGTGTCTGTATGTAGTTTTGCTAATTCTCTAAGTCTTTGTCAGAAAATGTGGAGCTATGAGATCAACACTGGGGCTGGGAGTTAGTTGTGGAAAGTCCTGTTTGTGAAATTGAATTACCATCAAAAGGATATCTTCAGCTACTGCTTTATCAAGAAAGTACTCATTAGGAAGGCCCAATATAGACATTTGTACTAATGCATCAACTGATAAGTACAACAGTGAGATAGGGAAGACTGTGCAGCCGAAGAATGAAGTGAGCTTTAAATGCATACTCCTTATCTAGCCCAAGCAGTGAATTTCTTCACCAGGCTGAAGTATTCCAGGGTCTGCTGTTCCAGGCCAAAGCTGAAATCCCCTAGATCAGACATAGTTTCTGCTTAAGCCTAACTGTCTTGAGCTCCTGCTACCTGAACCACAAACTCAGTTATTGCTATGTTCTTTTAAAAAGTATGAGACATATCGGTGTTTCTCCAGCTTCCAAATTAACTCATCTAAATTTATTCCTCTATAATCAGTTGATGCTGAATGCCGTGCTCCATAATTGATTGCTATTTTGACTCCGTCGGTCTGCCTGCCTAGCACAGAAATTTACCTGATTCTCAGTGTACTCAGTTTGCTCAGGGCTGAGCAGTGTCAGTGGGAGGCTCTAACCAGAAGGTTCAGCAGCAGTTAAACAGCTTTGGTAAGGGTTGTACTCCTTACCTAGGGAGTGCCTCAGTGGACAAGTGCAGCTGGACTCGGATTGGAAGGCAGTAAGAGTACAGCGAATTGCTGAGTTGTTACCTGCAGCTGAAGTGAGGACCTGTTGAGGGAGATCTTGGAGGAGCTGGAAAAAATTCAGGAGGAAGAAAAACTAGAGGCACCAAAATGACTCTGTGGCTGTGACAGTGTTCGTGGCCGTGGCCTGTTCTTCCTGGCTGATGCACAAAATGGTTGTTTCTCCCAGACAGCGAAGCTGTGTGCATAGACTGAAGGATACAGAATTATATCAGCTAAATGCACAGCAGAAAGAGGTTTTCCTTACAACCCACTTGACCTGGAACAGTCTGTTCCTACATGAACACGTAGTTCAGAAGAAGGTGATGGATGAGTGGGTATAATGCCTCTGGTGTAAAGCAGGAAGCTGGGACAAGGTTCATCTGAGATTATGTCTAGAAGTGTCTGTATGGAGAAAACTAGAGTGATGCATCAAGAAGCTAAATATTTTTTCAAAAACCTTCAAAACAACAATAAAAACAATCAAAAAGAGAATAGGTAGTAAAGTCAGGATCAAGTCACCATTAATATAGAAAGCACTTCAGTGAAAGGAAAAAAGGGGCAGAGACATATATTGGCAGTGTTTCTTGGATTGTTGCCCATTCAAGAGAAGGAAAATGGCTTTTTAATGTGGGTTTTTTCATCTGTTATGGAAAGTAGCTTGGAAACTTTTTTAAAAAATGCGTTTGAGGAGAGTTCATGTCAATCAACAATTCAGTATTTTTGGTTCTTGTATTTAAAGCAGTCAGCAAGGCTACTTGTCTCTGTCATGTGAATGTATATTTCTTGCAAGTAGTGTGACGTGTTGTAGAATATGTAAATTCTGGTTCTAGGGCATAATTGAAAGTACTATTTTTTCAATAAACCTCACTGCAGAAACATTTGTTTTCAACTTGGCCAGCTGAAGTTTGGGGCAGAAATGATGGATCTAAAGCAGATCTCTTCAGCTTGATTCATCACAGAGTGAGACAGAGCCCCCCTGCATGTGAGGGCAGCCTGCCTGCAGCTCTGCCAGTCCATGTAGGTCTGGGGAACCTCCCCCATCACCACAGGCATGTGGGGCTGAGGGGACTCTCCCTCAGGCTCTGGCATGATAGCTGGTATCAGCTTCTTTCCTGCCTTCTGGATGGTCTGGAGGGTTGGGTATGTGGTCCACACACACAGGTACAGTGTAGATACCTACTCTGCCCTCCTGGAGCCACCTGGAGCACTTGAACCATTGTGATGCTCCCAGAAAGTTCTGAAAACATGCTCTCCCATTTAAGAAGGGGAAAAGTTTTGGAAAGGAAATTTGAAATTAACCTGCATTTAGCCACAGTAATCTATTAACCTAATTTTCCTGGGCTCTTGAGAGAGGCATTCTGGTACCTGTCAAGAAGATAAAGGGTTAAATAGCCACTATGAATAGAAGGAATTTTTTCTACATCTTCTGTTAATGAATTCTTCTTGATATGACGCTAAAATGAGGTCCAGTAAAAAAATACCTACTTTGTTGATATAGCTGGAAATCTAAATACATGAGAGCAGGAATAAAGCTTATATTAGATAGGTGCTATAGAGTTATTATTTAAAGTGCTATATGTTTCTGGAAATCGAGAAAGAACAGAGTGGAAAATGTATTTCACAGAGTATGCTCATGAGTGGAATGATTAATAGATCCAACAGGATTTTGAGGGTTTCATTGGAGAATCAGAACCTAAACCTAAAATGTGTATTGATGTCTGCTTTTACAGGAAGGAATTGATAAAACCATTCCCTGATCTAATCAAATAACAAGGTACCAAGTTCAACCACTGATGGCAGTATAGAACTAATCTGTTAATAAAAATTCTTAGTAATATGACTTTTTATGTTATCTGCTGCTCTTTATCATGCCTTGGAAGAGACATTTTGTATTTTGGGCCCCTTTTTCATATTTGAATAATTACATTGGGCTGCAGTGTAAAAATTCTTGATTTACACATTTGGTCAATCAAATGAAATTAATTAGATTCAATGTGCTAAACAGTGCTTGATATGTTAAACAGTGCTTAATATTTAAGTAACAAAGTGTAGTTCTGCATGCCTTTGTGTTGCATTTACATTTGAAAATTGTGGTTTTGGCCTGATTTTCATATAAATATGTGTAAATGGTAACATGAAAGTAAAATACAACATATGCTCACCCACGCTTCAGGTATATAGCAGTGGTAGCCATATAGTGCATATGTAGCATATAGGTAACTGCTATACGTGATACGTGTATATTTGACTTAGAAAGACTTGCATGTACTTTTTTTTATTACTGTACCTGAAAAGTAGAGGAGAAAGAGAAGTGGAAAGATAATAAACTAAATTCTTTGCTCCATCTTACTAAACTGTATCTCTCTGCATTTACTTGTGGCTCATGCATTTTAAATGAAAGTCAGGTGGAGTTTTGATTTTATTTTGTTGTTACTATTTATTTGTTCAGTTAAAAAGAAAATAGAAAGACCGTATGCTTTTTCCCTCTTCGTAGTTGCCAGTACAATGAGTTTCAACTGAAGATTTATGTGTAGTTTTGAAAAACTTCAATTATATATTTGATAATATTATATCCTACTTCTAGATCTGTGGAGGAACTTGCATACTTCAAATGTTGGTATTGCAACAACAGACTCATCTACAATTGCTCCCAAATGTCCAAGTATAAAGGAGCATGTCTCATGGCTCAATTTTCCAGTAATCTTCTAAGCATTAGAATGGAAATCATCCATTTTTTGTAAATGTTAGAATTTAAATACTCCATCATTAGCTGTTAGCTGTGTATTTAGGCCTTATGTTTTCTATTTCAGTGAAAAAATTCAAGAGAAGTCTGCATCAGCTGTGTTGAGATTTAGGAGAGTAAGAAGTTACATGTTCACTCTTACCATGTTCTTCACATTGTGAACTAAGTCTTTTCAGAAGAAATTTTTATTTTGTTTCAACAGAGTCAAAAGTTTGGTTACACCTTATACAACATTTCTTCTCTGTTTTTTGCCGTAGGTCCCTTTCAGTGCTACGATGTCACCCGTTCGATTGCATTCATCCAACCCCAACCTTTGTGCAGACATCGAGTTTCAGGCTCCCCCAAGCCATGTAACAGACCCTCTGGAGTGCTCTACTGAGTACATGAAGCTTCAAGAAGAGTTCTGTTTGATGGCACAAAAAGGTAGCTAGGGGATGCCAAGCCTTTCCTGTGATGTGCTTCTCTGTTGTGTTCTTTATTGCCTTCACTTAGTTATGACCAGGGCTTTCATCTGCATTGGATGATATTGTACAAGAGTTTTTAGCTGTTCAGGTGGCTTATGTAAAGGCAACATGTATTATCTTTCTATATTTTCCATGCATGTCATAAATGTAGAGATAGGTAAACTCTGAAATTGTTTTCCAAGTCTTCTGAACTACTATCTGCAGTGTGTTAATGGAAGTGACTGAATTTGCAAAAAATTTTTTCCTCAACAAAATGCATTGTTTCTCCCCCAAGATGATTCAGAATGTAACTACTACACATAATGCTATGAATTCATTTTTCTGCAATGTTTTCTGTGTCAGTGGAATCAATGGAAAAAGAGCTTATTGCAGGAATGTACTTTAGAAATGCCAGTATTATTGCCAGTATGCACTTATTGCCAGTAAGTGAATGGTTCTACAAACTGAAAAATACAACTTTTAAAAAGGTTTGGTTATCAGTTTGCTGTTATATAACAAGCATAGAAAAAAATGTGAGACTGACATCTTAAAAAAGAATTAAAAAACCTGTTTAAAGACCAAGTAATCCTCTTTATTAGTACAATATTAAGTCCTAGCAGAACTGATGTTTCTGTTGCTCTGAAAAATACAAATAAAAACCAGAAAGAAAATATCACGCATTGGGCACAGTTTTTCCAAAAATGCACCTTTCCTTATGTTCAGCACCAAGAATATGCCGAGATGAGATATGTGTGAACATACAGTGTGCACATTACAATCTCAAGCTCTAAGTGTTTGTGCTTAATTTGGCATGGATTACTTGAAGTTCAGACCCTTGTTTCAAATGTCCATAACTGTGGGATGGAAGTCTCACTCTCTGTCTTTATTGCTGAAGTATTGTAATAGATGACAATGTGATTTCTGTAGCCAAGAAAACACCTGTTTTGTTTTTCTTTTTGCTTAGTGCATTCTCTTTTGAAGTCTGCCTTTAACAGCATAGCTATAGAGAAGGAGAAGCTTAAGCAGATTGTTTCAGAGCAGGATCTTACAGGCCACAATGCTCAAATAGCTCACCTCAGACAGTCCCTCTCTCAGGTATGTTCTTGATCTGATTTCAAGCACATCTAGCTTGCCCGATGCACTATTTCTTTTGTATTTTGGCTGTCTCCTGAAGTAAAAGGAGCCAAGAAAAAGCCAAGTTCTCAACCAGAACTATGGCATGTTCTGTTACGATGTAGATCTAACCTCGGTGCATGTAGAGGTGAAGGATATAATTTCTGTAAGCATGTATCTGTTACAATTTTCCAAAGTGAAGAAAAAGGGTCATATGTTTTTATAAAAATGCTACATGTCTTTCTTGGAGCACAGCCAGGGAAATATTGTTGTTTTTGTAATTAAGTTTTAAATTTTGACTGTATATTGTCAGATTTGTTTTATATGTCTGTGTCTCTAAATGCAAAAGGAATCCTGGGTTGCAATATAGTCATGGGTAAGTAGGATTTCCAGATACACACCTGTTACTCTCCAGCATCTCTCCCACTTAAGCTAAAGGAAAAATTGTAATTTGCTTTAGTGGGGAAGAAGAAATAAGCAACAATAAGTCCTCAGGTTGCAAAATAATTCAATTTTTAAAACTCATTGTCAAAGAAGCATAAAAGCGTTTGCTGGATTGGTGTGGAGGACTGCATTTGCAAGAAGTATGAGTGAGGTTTAAAGACAAACCTTTCTGTAGATACAGATGCATATCATGTTATGCAGATTGATTTCTGTGCATTGTGATAAAAAAGGATTAGGGGTAAACATTTCTGGTTATTGACACAAATTTATCTAAGACCTGTGGATATTTATTAGCAACTTGCACGAAGTAGGGAATCATGTTTTCTTCTTGGTCCTGGCCTCCAACGTTAGTTTAAAAGTCACTGTCACACATTAGTTCACTGTCTCAGTGAAGAGTCAAGTGGAAAATTGACTGTGACTTGGTTTGTCCAGTCTCGTGAGCAGGTTTGAGCCATTGAAGAAGCTACTGTCAGGCTGCTGCTAGTCATTACCTTCCCTTTCTGAGGGATGTCAACTATGAATGTGTCCAGACCATTTCAGAACAAAGCAAAATTGGGTAATTTAAACTGTTTGGTGACAGTTTAAGCTTACCTATTTTCCTTTGGTCTTTCTTTGTTTCAGTACATTCATGCAATCTGTTCCTGAATCTGTATTAGGGGGAGACAGAAGAAGGTTCTTACTTCATTGTAACAATCCTTTTCTACTAAAACAATATGTCTCTCTGTTCTTTTCTGTAATCCTCAGTGCTGGGAATATATTAAGGTTAAGTCAGCCATGTTCTAGGTATGTAGCATATTATACTTCTGGATTTCAGAATCTGGCACACAAGTCTTAGCAAATAACAGATAATACATATATATATATGCACCCAAATTTATAACCTAGGTTGGACTTTAAAAGAGGAAAAAAATCAGCAGATACCAGACACCAGTTGAATTCTGTTGGTATTTGTGATACTGTAGTGGATCAGTAGTTTGAAAGAAGTACAAAGGCAAATCTATAAAATTGATCTGGGTGGGCAGACAATGATACTAGCAATTATGTTGGTTTTACTGGAAATGAAGCAAACTGTTTGCAGCCTCTGAGTGCTGATAACCTTGACTCAGAAGGGGCTGTGTAGTTGTAAAGCAAGAATTGCCTCTCCAGGCATTTTGTGGGTAGTTCCCATTTATTGTTCTGCAGTTTCACTCTTTCTTGCTGCATTCACTCCCCATTTCCATAATGTACACAACCCACCAGTACACCTGCCAAAGAGCTTTCTGAAGAACTGAGGTAGAATGCCAGTGTTACATTGTGGGAGAACATCTGTCCCCCTCTGTCTCCTGAAGGCAAAGTAACTAAAGATGAGATTGTTTTAGAGAGGATCTCAAAATAGGTATCTCCCTATGAATGGAAGAAAGGAGGTTCTGTGATTTTTTTTTTTTTTTTTAGGAAATTGCTGGAAATAAGTTTTTAAAATTTTTTTCTTTTTTTTTTTTGTTTAATATTTACATTTTAATTTTAAATGAAATGTGCAATTTTTATTTTAAGGCTCTCAACCAGAATGCTGAACTAAGGAGTCGCTTGAACAGAATACATTCAGAATCTGTTATTTGTGATCAGGTTGTCAGTGTAAATATTATCCCTAGTCCTGATGAGGTAAGACTTTGGCCTTTAATGGATTTAGAGTACAAACAAACCTTGCTAATTCTCACTAAATAGCTGTAACACACCTGACAAATTATTGAATTTTTCGGATTGGCAAACGCTTGTTCATAGAAAAATTCAGGTTTTATTTTCTTACATACAATAAAACTTTGGTCTTTTGTTTTCCATATGTCAGACATGAAAGAACTCAGCTTGGTGTCTTTAGAGGAACAGAGAAGGACTCCAGTTTTGGAATATTAATTGTTGGCTGTGGGAATTAGTGAGGTTTTACTGTATTTGAATGTATCACACAGTAGCTAACCAATTCTGTATTTTAGTTTCTTGCCAAATCAACAGAACAATTTAGTATTTAATGGCCTGATTTTGCAAGTGCCTAAAGGGCCTCATGTTTAGTATCTTGAGTGGTACTGTTAAAATCAAAAGGTTCAGTCTGTGAACCAAGCACTGCACTAATATTTTTGCAACACCTAGTTGTTTTGCTTTCCTTAGTCAACAGATTAATGAACATTTGTATTAATATTTGTACTAATAACAGTGAGTTTCCCATGTGACAAATCTGAATCTGTGGACTGTAATATGTTACAATTATTATGGTCACTTTGGCAACCATTCTGCTTGCATTTTACAAAAATGTTTTTGATTTGTCATTTGCACAATTTTTTTTCCTACGCATATGCCATTTCAATTAACAGTCTTGTCTCCTAATTATTTCTTCCAACAAGCAAGAAAGGTAAAATTGTTTTTGTTTATTTGCTTTTTGAAAATGCCCAAACAATTTTTCCAAGAATCCAGCATGTTGGAGGCTAGCAGCAGAAGGTAGAAGTGAAGTGGTGCCACAGCGCAGCAATCTGCAGTGAATTTCTAGGCAATGGCCATCTCTTCTCTTCTGTATTTTTTGTTGGTTAGCTGTTGCTTTTTTGTTTGTTTGTCATTGTCTTGGTAGAAGTGTGCCTGACTGAAGAAGTTTTTCAAAGAAGTTTCCCGATCTCTCATTCAGTTATCTTGCTTGTTTTATATATATATCTTTAATCTTGCAGCATGTAGATAATGCTTTTTCAGGTAGGAGCACGTGTTTTTTTCCAAGTCTCTCTAGTTTATGGGAAACCTCAAGATTTTAATCACTTCCTGTAAAGATTATGGTAAAATGAGCTTTTGTTTTCATTATAATTCATCAAGCATCACAATCCATCTGCAATCTTTTAAATCCTAATAAAAAAGGAATGGGTTTTGACCTCTTGCCTTGTTTATGCTTTTTTGGGATGTTTTGTTAGTACATTTTGAGGTAACTGTATAGAATAATTCTACAGGATTAAGATGTCAACAAAACCATATGCAGGAGTTCTGGACTAAGATTAATGAGGATTGTGCTGCAATCTGAAGAGTTAACCATGTTTAGAAGGGCTTCAGTAGTTTCATCTGTGTTATCTCCCAGGAGCAACATACTGTAGAAATAAAGGGATTAAGTCAGAAACCTGTTTCCCTCCACAGCAACAGATCCTGTGGTAAAATGGTACAGGGAGAGAACCTTAATTTTTCTTAATGTGATAGCCTGCAGGGTAACATTGAAATCTGGTGTTCCTCCCATCACTAGCAGGAAGAGGAGGGTATGTTTCACTATTTTAGCTTGCTGCACTACTAACATACACATAGCACCGTTTTGAAACCTTGACTTTGCTGTTACATTTCTTTATAATAACCTGTAGAGAGTTCATTCCCTTTTAGTAGTATTGAGGCAGTGTTAATGGCATAATTCAAATGAGATTTGGAGTATAAGCGTAGAATAAAAGCCCATAGAATATATATTATAGCTATCCTCCTAAATATTCTAACATTTCAAACATTGTTACTAAACTGCTTCACACCATCATTTATTTGGAAAGTAACTTATAACTGCCTGACCTTATAAACCTTTATAATTAAATTTTAGTTGTATCAAAGCTAGCTCCCAGTGATGTAATTTGTTATTACCAGATGTCATTTCATCTGAAATTCATGGTTGAACTTGTCTGACACAACGCAGCTATTGTCCACAAAATTGTTTCTCTGCATAGAGAGCTAGATCTGCGATTTCATGCTGCTAAAATTTGTCAGTAGATGCTGGGCAGGCCTCAAATGAAGACATGGATCTCACTGTTCAAAATGCCCTTCATTTTGTAATCCTCAGTCTCATCTGTTAGGTACAAAGTCCTGCTAAAATGCTGTCTTTACTCTGTGCTTTTATTTGGCATAGAAAACTTATTCGGGTGATTTATCCATTCTACGCATATTTCTTTAATATTAGAAATAATACTTTTACTATTCTGTGCTTTATTTACAGACGGGTGAACAAATTCATGTCAGTTTGCCACTGTCTCAGCAAGTTTCTAATGAAAGCAGGCTTTCTATGTCTGAATCAGTTTCAGAGTTCTTTGATGCACAGGAAGTGCTTCTATCTGCCAGCTCGTCAGAAAACGAGGTAGGCTGTGATAGCATGTGTGCTGCTGGACAGAGTTAGGTAGTGCTACCACTAGTGGATCTTCTTTTTAGTAATGCTACTTAGAATAAAAAGGTATCAGAATGTATAAAGTGTAGATAAACAAACCTGAGACTACCACAGAAAGAGGTGTAGGAATGCCCTGAAGTGTGAAACTGAGTTGAAAGTTAGTTGTGTCAGTAACTTATGTTCAGTACATGTCTTTACTAGGCTATGGTAGTTCCACCTGAGGATGGCATAGACATCTGATTGTGCAGTCAATTAAATTTAGATTTTAAAATATTCTTTAAAAAAGTCTCCTACTATATATGTATATAAAGTTATTCTCTGTAATGAGAGAAATAGACAAAAAAGTAATATTTCTGGAACAAACAGTTGTGTAAAAGAATTCTTAAAAATAGTCTTTTTACCTGATGAGATTCTTGTTTTGCAAAATGATGTTTATATAATTTGTTTGCTGAAACACAAATTGCATTTTATTGTTTGGTTCTTTATAAAAAGCACAAATCTGACTATCTCTTCTCACTTCCCATCCCATAGCACATTATGTTATCAATCTTTTGTTCATCCCTGATCTTACTTGAAGCCACCTTTTGCAGATCTCATGTCTGTATTTGGAAAATAAGGAATTCAGAAACGTGAGGACGTCGTAGCATTTGTTTTGACACTTTTAGTGCATTGGCACTATGGACTGACTGAAACATCCAGTTGATTTAGTTAATAGTTCTAATTGGATACAGATTATTTCTTTGGCTATTTGTGTCTCAGTTAGCTATTTTTTGTCTATCTTGGTAGTATATTTCATATGTATTTGAGTTAATGGATATTTTATTTATGTTTTAGGCTTCTGATGATGAATCTTATATCAGTGATGTGAGTGACAATATATCTGAGGACAACACCAGTGTTGCAGACAACATTTCTCGGCAAAGTATACTGTGTTTCAAACTTTGGGAAATTACGTTGGTTATGTTCATGTACCAGAATTACTGCATGTCAATACAAGACCAACTCAGCTGAAAACAGTGAAGTTGGGCTTGCTTGTTCTGGCAGTGATTTGGTTGAATGGAGAACTCTGTTTTTCTTAGTCTGGTGCTTTCTTATGATAATATTTTTTTCCCTTCCCAGTTCTTAATGGTGAGCTAACAGGAGGTGCATTCAGAAATGGACGGAGAACTTGTCTCCCAGCTCCCAGCCCTGACACCAGTAACATCAATCTGTGGAATATTTTGAGAAATAACATTGGCAAAGATCTTTCCAAAGTATCCATGCCAGTTGAGCTAAATGAACCTCTGAATACCTTGCAACATCTTTGTGAAGAGCTGGAATACAGTGAACTCTTGGACAAGGCTGCTGAAACAGATGATCCTTATGAACGCATGGTAATGCATTTAGTTTAGCACTTCTGTCTGTATTAACAAGGGAGCTGTTGAGTGGGGTCTCTGCACGGTCTTCTCTTTGTCCTTCTGGTCACAGACAACAGACCTCCCTGCTGGGTCAGAAAAGTGTTGTGAACAGTTACCGGTGGTAGGTTTGATCTGAACAAGGCTGAGGGACTTTTCTTGACCTCAAACCAAATCCTGCAGTTGTAACTCATTTATTTAAGATTGATCTTCTGCTCTATGACTGTAGATGCAGGCATTGGCAGTTTCTAACCCTGCAGCATCCTTTCCTGGCTTTCAGTGATCAAGTCCAGCAGCCTTCAAGTCTGTGGCTGACTTATGATCAATATAGGTGTGAATAAGATGTCCTCCCAGGCAATTTCTAATAGAGAAGTTTCAAAACACCAAAACGGAGTTTGCCAGGGCAGCCTGTCTTCAGGTCCCCTGTAAGTATGTTTTGGGTTTTTAACTGACAGCCAGCAGCCTGTGCTCAGCTCTCAGGGTGCTTTGATCTGTCATGTCTCCTTTTCCTCAGAAGACACAGGGAAAGGCTGTAGGGGAAGGTTGGCAGTGTTGTTACTGAACATATCTGCTGTTCCCTGGTATGGGTTGGCAGCACTGTGGATAACTGGGAGGAGAGGTTGCCTTTGGTTGTCATACAATCACACACTCAAGTCCCTGAACTGCTGTGTTCACAAGGCCTGCAGGAGAGGGAGGAGTCCTAAACACTGAAGACGTTGAACCTGTCTTGCAAAAGGGAGTTGAATTATTCATCATCGCATTCTGTTTTCTTACTAGACTCAGTAGATGATCCTAGTGGGTCCCTTCCAACTCCGAATATTCTATGATTCTGTCCCTCACAAAAGGAGGGAGATTCTGTGAGGAGTGGGCAGGATTGTAATGAGTAAAGCAGGCTGATTGCCGCCTTTGTTGAAAAGTTTGGAAGGTCAGTATCGAAGTAGTAAGGAGAATTCAGGAAGGAAAAGCCATGGTGCAACTGAAAGCTTCCTTGGAAACGTGGATTCAATCCCCTTCTCTGCTACAGATGTCTACTGCAATACTTGGGAATACAAGCCAAAATTTTAAAAAGCACCTTAGAAATGCAAACAGCACACCTGAGCTGAGGCATATGGGACTACTTGGAAAAGAGCTGAATACCCAAAGCTTGTGGCAGCAATGTTGTGAATATGTTACTGCTTGTTCACTGTTCTCTGAAAGATCAGGACTTTGCTATCTTCAATAAGCATCCAAAAGCAGTGGAAACCTTTTTACTTCACATTGCTCTCTACATCATAAGGATAGTAAACGCCTTCATTTCTCTGCAGTGTCTTATAATTAAATTGGAAAGGAATTTGAAATTAATCCGAAAGCAGTTTTAGAAGAATGAAGATTTTTACTGTTGCAGAAAATCCAGTGAAAACAGTGTTAATTCTGTTGATGCTGCATTTCTGAATAATACAAAATGAATAGAGAATGGAACACCTATTACACAGTGGGAAGAAAACAAAGCATGTAAAATCTCACATGAGGGCTGTGTCCTCACTAGCAAGAGGAGAGGGGAACCTGGTTAAGGTTTGCCCCACTGGTAACATATTGCCAATAGCTGACTCATTTTTATCCCCATATTGTTTTTCTGAAGTTTTGTTTGGACTTCTGACTGGCTGATGTGATTTTTTTTTCAACGCTGCAAATGGGACCTGTAAACTAAATAACCATGGCATGTCACTTTTATTACTCCCAGTTAAGCCTGGCTTAGAGATTTTTAAATTGTGGTTGTGAATATAGACAAGGGGGCTGTTAAGGCTGCACATGTGTGGAAGATCTGGAGATAACTCTGTGTTAAGGGCATCCGAAGTGAGAGCTGTTTATGTTTGGCACTAAATAAAATAGTTCTTGTAGGAAAATGGTATGTGATCTTGTAATTAGAAGTTGTCACATAATGTTTATTCACAGGAAGAAGGACTAGAGCTGGGCCTGTTTTAGGTCACTAATGATAAGCCTGGTCAAAGGCAGATAAACTGTGTCATGTGCAGATTGTCATTTTAAGGGTCTGTTGAAAGACTGAATAAGGCCATGAAAAAAAAGAAATTATATCAACAGAAGAAATAAAGTTTATACTGGTTCTGGCTGGGATGCATGGCTTCACTCTTAGGCATGCTTCATTAATCCAGTTTTCACTCTGAGCAGAGTTGTGTGGTACCACACAGTGATGGCACATACACAAGAATGTCTGCCTATTCTCACGTTCTGGTCTGTATTTTCACAGGTTCTCATAGCTGCCTTTGCAGCATCAGGCTATGCCTCTACATACTTTAGAGCAGGAAGCAAGCCATTTAACCCAGTGCTTGGTGAAACTTATGAATGTATTAGAGAAGACAAAGGATTTCGATTTTTCTCAGAGCAGGTAAAGGTTGTTTCTAGATAGACACTCCTGTTTAGATTTATATTTTTGTTCTTCATTTTATAGAATAATCTCCTTTTTTCTTTCTAGTTAGAATGGTTTACTTTCTTCGGAGTAAATAAATATTGTTAATATGAGTGGACTTCATTAAATGCTAGAAGGAATAAATTTTTATAGTAATCACAAGGAACTGTTTTAAGTACAGTGTTTTAAGTACAACCACTTAAGTTGTATCTGTTTTCATAGCTATATGGGCTATTTAGTATTTTCATATTGCAATAACAATTGTACTGTCTTAGGAATGAAAATTAAATGTTTTTAACTCAACCAAACTGTTTTTCAGGTTAGCCACCATCCTCCCATTTCAGCCTGTCACTGTGAATCGAAAAACTTTGTGTTTTGGCAAGGTATAATTTTTAATTCTAAAGCATAACTTCTTTTTTATTGTCAAGTAAAAACTTTGTACAAGCTGAGCATTGCATTTGGAACTTCCTCAGAATTTCTATACTTATTGTTTTGAAGTGACGTATTATAAACTGAGGATCTGATTTATTTTACTCCAAATTCTCATTCTTAAGAGTGAGCAGACGTGTTACAACTTCCCCTGTCATTTGCAGCCCGTTTATACTCTTCTATTTATAAGGTTTTTACCAATAAAATTACCATTTCTTACAAACACAAGCAGTTCTTTTTACAGTTGAAAAAATAACTCCTTCTTTCCTTGTATCTACTGGCATGTGCCTTTAATTTGCCTGGAGTATTTGTACAAGACATTTGACAATCATGTGGCACAGACACAATTCTTAATTAAACTTACATTTAGTTTTTCTGACCTAATGTAATTTTTCCTTTAGTACTTTCATGGAAAATTCATCAATACTATCCACTGCCCTGTTTTGAATTGGGTAGTCTAACACAAATGATCTTGTACATGGGGGAGACTGTGGTCATTTCAATTTTTTAAATATTTCAATATTATATTCAGATATCAGGTGGAAAAACAAATTCTGGGGGAAATCAATGGAAATTCTGCCAGTTGGAACCTTGAATGTGACTCTTCCAAAGTAAGCTACTGTCCTCTCTCCTTTTGTTTTCAGTCTCTGGTGCACTCTAGTCTGTGCTGCCTTGTGAATGGGTTGGGGGAAGTGTATGCAGACATCACGTGGATTGTACTGGTGAGAGATGGTGCCTAGCTCTAATCTCTCCTTAGTGTTCAGGTGTGGTTACTGGAGCTTTTTTGAGCCTGATGATCCATTTTTGTGTTTGGAGGAAAAATGTACAAACTCTATAGAAAGTGATGGAGCAAGTGGGATAGAAATGTTTCGGGAGAGAGAACCCACGTTTTAAATGCACAAAAGTAGTGATGAGCCGTTCAGAACAAGGCTGCAATGCAGGACTGTCACCAGCTGGTGCTGTTCTAAGGCTCTCAGTGCTGCTGAGTGTTCCCTCAGAACAACCAGACCATGAAAGGTCTTTTTTCAAAAAGTGGATAAACCAAAATGTGTTCTTCTGATGTTGGCAGAGTAGTGAGAAGCAGTAGCTTTACCCACCAGGAAGTCCAGTTGCAGCTTGTAAATCCTAAGAATATGCAAGGAGTGGATACTTTAAACATCTTCTGTTTTTGCAGTGGTGTTCTTGCTCCTGTACCTTGCAGCTGGCCTTTCTTTCTGCCTCTAACAGTGTAGCATCTCTCCACCTCTTTATCCCTCTCATGAAATTGATATAAATGCACTCTGGAGCAGCTTTGTCTTCTGTCTTCATGCTTTCCCCTAAGCTCTGAAGGAGAATGTGCTTTGCACAGTAAAATTCCCTGGTTTTATTTTCTTGTTTGACATTAGAGATGCTCTGACTGGATAGTCATTACAGAGGGAAAGGGAGGATGTGCCAGTGTGCTCCTGGCATCCTACTTCCTTTGCATATTTATTTTGTTCTATTTGTGATTTAATTACATTTTCTGCTTATAGCCTCAATTCCCCCTTATGTTGATCTGTGGGTCACTGTCCTGCCCCTACAGGAATTGTGGCCAAAGCACTTTATGCTCTGAGGACAGTGAATATGCCATGCAGGGCTTCAGTGGTTCATAATGTGTTTATTTGTGGTTTATAGCACCTTTCTGTAGTTCCATGCACTGGAGCTTAGGTGAGCTTCTCTAAGGAGGTTTAGTAATGTACCCAGATGCAGGACTTTGTCATCTGTGCAGATGATTTTGGGCAATATGGTTTGTTTCTACAAAAAAGGAGCGATATTTTACTTTTTTGTCACTAACGATTGTGATTAATAGATGTTACCAACTACCTTTTAATCTGTTCTTAGGTATGGAGATTACTATGTCTGGAACAAAGTCACTACTTGCATACATAATATTCTTAGTGGAAGGAGGTGGATAGAACACTATGGAGAGATAACTATCAGAAACACAAAAAGCAGTGTTTGTATTTGTAAACTCACTTTTGTCAAGGTAACATATGGATGCTAATATATACCTTATGTTTGTGTAACTGTGTAATTTAAGGATACATCAAGCTGTGTCTACACTATTCCCGAAGTCCACATTCCACTTTTTATCTTTTATCTCTTTTATCAGTATTCATAAAATGTAAATGATCAAATGAGAAGGCTATGTCAAGTAGTATGATTCTATTCCACTGAACATTTGATATCAGTGTGTTCCATTGCTGTATAGATGTGTGCTGTACTGTTTTTTGATTAAAAATGAAATGTCAATTTTTTTTTTATATTACCACAAGGAAAACACAAAGTCACTGTACACTACCATGCCATTTTACTTCTCTCTTTACTAGAATTTGTTGGTCAATAATTTATCTCTTTAGATTACATAATGCTGCTTTCATTCATAGTATTTTAATATCCAGGCAAGGACCATATATAATAATAGAACTCTGTATAATTATGTCACTATCAAGTATTTTCCCTAAAAATAAGTTTGTCTTCATATTGCAACAAAAGACATTGATACCATTGCAATGTTAGCAATGGGGTGTCAACATAAATCTGAAATTTGTGTTTTGATGGGTAATCTGAGAATGGGCGACTGGCTCTTGGGTGAAGGTGTAAGAGCTAAATGTGTCTAAGGAAAGCAAAACAGAGAAGAGAAGCAGAAAGAAACAATTAACAAGTAATACTGACTGAATGTCTTCCCTTCTGTAGTGTTCAGCACCCATCAAAGGATTCCCATACAAGTACAGGTATATTCAGTACTTCCTTATATAGGAAGAGAAGTGTTAGCTGGCTCTGACTGGCAAAGGGTCATTTTTGCAGAATTGTGTGGGATTTGGGTTAATGAATGACAGTGTAGTTCCCAGATGTGCAGATAACTTAAATACTTTTATGTCAAAACCACATAGCAAATTATGCAGAGTTTCTCCTATGCTAAATCAGTTGGTGCTAGGACCATACGATTTTCAAATTTTGGTATTCTTAGTTCCGGGTGAGCTGTTCCAACACAATATTTGGGTAGTCAGCACTACACGCCGAGATTCATTCATTATGCGCATTGGTACAGTGGGTTGTTGGAAAAGCAATGTGAGCTAGTAATTCTTGGTTAAACTTGCAGGTGAACTACTGGAATTCAAATGTAAATGAGGTCCAGGGTGTTGTGATAGATCAAGAAGGGAAGGTGGTTCACCGCCTTTTTGGGAAGTGGCATGAAGGCCTCTATTGTGGGGTTGCACCTTCAGCCAAGTGCATATGGAGGCCAGGTGAGAAGCTTGTAATAAACTTTGGAAGATGTTGTAGAGTAAGCCTAAACTATGTGAAGCTGTTTTACCCTTCATTTTAAACGCACGAAATGCTACTAAGAAATTAAAATTCCTAGCTAGACAAATAAACAAGAATTTACATGACTTTGTAATAATGGTAAATGGAAATGTTCTTGCAGGGCACAATCTTTTACATCTCAGTCTGACTCCTGGTCGAATGTGCTGGGGTCTTGGGGTCAACAGAAGAATAAAATTAGGAAAAAAATTGGGCATCTGGGCTGGCCTGTCTGCCTTCTTACAGAGAGCAGGGTAACTTGTTTGGATTCAACAAATAGGGGTTTATTGAGTTTGTTGTCTTAATGCTTTATTAGCCCAAAGGATTGGTCTTCAGAGACAGTGAACACCTGGGACTTTCAGGATCTAATTTCAACTTCCTGCTTGCTTAGAGGCCTGAGGTTGAATTAGTCATTCTTTGCACCTGTATCTTTCATATGTGCATTATCCAGGAATTACTGTTCTTAGAATTTTGAGTCCTACTTTGCATTTTTGCTATTTTGAACCCTACTTTGCACCCTGCTCTCTGCGATGTCTGTTCTGACTCCTCATAGTGCTGAATCAGTCTGAGTGTGTGTTAAGTTCCAAAATGAACTCTAAATATCAGTTAAGGTTAGGTTTTAGACAGACATTTGATAAGCCCACTTTCTGGGGAACAGGAAACTGTTTTAACTTGAAAATCTTGAAAACATTAGCTTTTATTTAAAATAGAAGGAAGAGCATAAAAGTTTTGAATTTGCTAACATGCAGTTAAAATCTCTGCAGGATAAGCA
The DNA here is from genome assembly GCA_013399195.1 of Dicrurus megarhynchus. Classification (NCBI taxonomy): domain Eukaryota; kingdom Metazoa; phylum Chordata; class Aves; order Passeriformes; family Dicruridae; genus Dicrurus; species Dicrurus megarhynchus. The sequence continues at coordinate 113,044 of VXAD01008436.1, forward strand.
GTTGAAATTAATATTTAGTAAATTTTGTTTCACCTAGAAAATAGCTTTTCATGCTTTTTAATTGTAAGAGTAAAATATATTAATTTTTTTTCTATTAAAAGTTTATAAATAAAGGAATCTCTTGCATGTTTTGCATAATAGCTTAAAAAGCTTCTTTTCTTTCTCTTACATATTCAGGCTCCATGCCAACCAATTATGAGCGTTATTATGGCTTCACAAGGTTTGCTATTGAGCTCAATGAATTAGATCCTTTACTGAAAGATCTTCTTCCTGCAACGGATGCACGATTCAGGCCAGATCAAAGGCAAGAATGCTTATTTATACACTTAGTATTTGGTGGGTCCAAGGCTAAGCTTGACTGAGTCTTGAATTTTGTCTGTATTTTCACTGCAGTCTGAATTAAGCTGTGGAGAATTCTGCTAGTAGAGAAGATGGTCAGTATTGCACTCAAATTTCTGCTTAACGCAGCTGAGGGAAATTAGAAAGCTTCTTGTTGATGCAGTAGAGCTATAGTGCAACCTTGGGGCAGATTTATCATCACGAACTGAAAAGCAGGCTCTGAAATGTCATGCACTTCTGCTATGAATGGAAGCAACACTAATTCCCTCCAAATTCTCTGTTCATAGTTCTTCAGTGTTTGTGATACGCTGAAGTTACTGAACAAAGTGTGTGCCTTAGGCTATAGGTCAGGTACACGTAGCTGGGGAGTCGCATCTCAGCCTGGATCTGAAAGTACAACACCAACAGCACACTTGGCTTCTGCTCGTCTTTTGTGATGATTGGTGCTGGAATATCCCTTGGACCAGACACTGTGTGATTGCTATAGGGCCTGCTGTTGTTCCCACAGGCTTCTGGAGGAAGGAAACATAGAAGCAGCAGCATCTGAGAAACAAAGAATAGAGGAACTCCAGAGAGCTCGGAGACGGTACATGGAAGAAAATGGCATTGAATATGTACCCAAATTTTTTAAGTGAGTCTATTCATTTGAGTAGTAAGTCTCTGTTTTTTATACTATAACTGGATGAAGGACTACAAGAATTACCACCAACACAGACTGATAATCATGAAAGTGTGGAAAGTTGCAGTTTTAAGAGAGATAATTAGATACCTGATACCTGCTTCTCTGATGCAATTTTTACACAGTTAAGCTTCATAAATGAATGATCATTTTCTCATAATGGGCCTCAGCTATACAAGCTTTCCTACTGAAGTGGAATTAGAAGTATAATACTAGGATCTAAGATTTAACCAGGGGCTTTTTTTAAGTCATTGCATAGACAAGTAATACCATGTGGCCTGAGCAACATCATACATATATGTATCTGTAACATGTATATATAAATGTATATGTATACACTAAATATGTATTTATTTTTGAATGGAGGTGGTTTTTTGTTGGCTGTTTTTTAAGAAGCATTCTTCTGAAACAAGGAATTGTCATGCCAAGTAGCCTCATGTTTAGCATGGGGAATCAAAAGTGAAAAGACTGAACGTGCTTGATGCAGTTGTAGCATAATATAAGCAAAATACAGAGGAGACAAAAAACCAAATGGTTAAAGGTTTACATTCTGCAAACTATATCTATTGGATAACCCTCTTCACATAATCAGAATCTGTAGTGGCCAAAGAGGTTTTATGTGGCTCTAAGACCTGCTCACTCAGATCAGACAACGGATTTTCAGTCTTGCCTGTTTTCTCTGTCTTCCACTTTTGATATAGGTAGAGGTTGATTTTGCCTTTAAATTCCTGACTTGTGTCCTTTAGATATATGAAATTTTATTTAATATTGGGTTAGATCAGAGAGGTGTGGAATTTGATTTTATATTACATAAGAGCAGTATCTATGGTTAAAACTTCTTCTTCTCTTTATCGCTCTTCTTCTTTTTTTTTTTTTTCCCCTTTCTACAGAAAAGTTATTGACGCTAATCAAAGAGAAGCCTGGGTTACCAATGAAACCTACTGGGAATTGCGAAAGGATCCTGGCTTTAGTAAAGTAGACATTCCTGTACTCTGGTAAACTGAGAATGTAGACCTAGTAAACATATCACTCTGAAGAAAAAAAATAACTATGCACAATATGTTTCTTATAGCTAAGCGTGGTTTGTGGGTCTACGGAAAAACCATATCATACGCATTTATATTCATCTTTATAATGGACTTTTGAAGTGCATTAGACCAGGCCCCTGACCACTTCTGGATCTTTCTAATTTTGCAGCAGCCATTAAAACTAAAAAAAAAAAGAAAAAAAAAGGAAACAGAAACCTTTTAATGTTTCATACACTGAAAATTCAGAAATAAAGAAGCAGATGAGTTATCCAAAGTCACTCGGAAGAGGTGGTAAGCGCAAAACTGCAACCGGTGCTTTAAACAGACATTAAGAGTAATACAATTTAAATTTAAAAAAAAAAAGGAAGAAAAAGAGAATAAAAATCCATTTTGTTTCAACTATTTTTGTTAAAAACTCTTGGGTCACAACACTGTCATTTCTGGCTTCAGGTTAGTCCTTTGGTGTGATGTGCTTGGACTGGCCTTTGTCAAAAAGATATGCTTTTCTGGAAGCTGTTCCCATTCATATGCCATTGTTCATGCCTTAACAAAATATGAAGATGTACAGTAAGTAATTTTAAAATATCTATGCTTAGGCTTGTGTGAAGGGCAGATTTTTAAAGCTCTAGAATTTTATCACAATATAAATACTGGAAGACCTGCATTCTTTGAAATCAAAAGGTAACCAAACATCTAACTATATTTCAGAGGTGTGAGATCTACTGTACATGCTTTAGCTTTGGGATGCTGACTGTATAATCAGACTGAAAAGAAACTGCTGGCTGGTTGAATTTCAAATTTGGTAAATGCAAGTGAATTCCTAGTTCATATTCTAAATGACTGATGCTGAGATGAAGTCATCATTTTTAGTACTGGCTGGATGTTGACCTCACAGTGAATCTCATTTTCCCATAATTGTTTATACAATTAGAAATCCCTGAAGCTTTGCAACAGTGTTAAAAGCACAGAAAGATTTCAGGCGAAGGTCTCTGGCTTCTCGCCAGAAGCTGGATAGTACTGTAAATGCAACTATTTTCTGCCACACACAGAGTTTATTTTCCTGGCTCTGTTTTTTCCCCATCCACTTTTCTTATCTAAATTTATGTTTGAGAGCATGGCAGAGGCTCCCATGTGTTGTAGCTAACAACTTCTACTTGTGTTGCCAAAATAGCTTTTGTGCAAAATTATACTTTACATTTTTTCATAAAGTGGTTCTATATTTTCTGATTAAAAACAAAGTCTCTTATGTGTTGCTAAGCCTCAGTTAATATAAGTGGGAGAAGACTTGGCACTTTCTGTTAGAAAATCTCTGAAACATAAAACAGTAGGAGGGCAGATTTTAATAAAAGAAAAAACAGTAATTTATTATATAAAAACTACATTCCATATGGTATGATCTAGTCTTCCATTTAGGCATGTGTTACACATCCCACCTCTGATGATAGGTTAGATTTCATGCATAGGCTCCTGTATTCCTTTGTGCCCATATATTACATACAGTTTTTCTATTTAAGATTGATTCCAGTCCTGAGACCAAAAATAAAATTACCAGATAGGTATGTGATCTGTCAGCAGAGCTGCTTGAACAGTTCTCAGTGCATTACCACACAGCCCCAGCTCTCAGCCTGCTTCTTCCTTTTTCAGAGTTGGGTCCCTATACAACTGAGATTACTTTGGTTATTTAATATTAGTTTAGTTCTCCCTGTTGATTGTATGGCAAAATAACTAGCAGGGCAACTAGCTACTAATCAGTTCCAGTTTTGTCACACAGTTCTGTTGTCAGAAAGAACTATAAAAAACTACAGAAAATATTAAGTAGACTTTTTATGAATTGTGAATGTTCGTGAATTTCTTATAAAAATTTGGTATAAAAATCCCTGTGTAGATTAATGGGATTTCTTCCAAAGAAAATTTTAAGTTATTCAAAGAATGTTATCTTTCTCTTTCCTAGTTGAACCTAGTCTGATTTATTCTCATTTTAGTTCTGCAACTGTTATTATAAGAAAATGAAAATATATCAAAGTTGGTTTTTAAAATAATATTTGGTTAACCTCATCCTACTTGCTTTAATGACATTACACTAGGAATCAAATTGGCGCACTGTGTGTACAACAGCAATTAATTATTCTGTGTCATTTTCTTTAAAACCAACTCTATTAAACATTTGTCCATCTTTTGCTCCAGTCTTTGTGTGCAGTTCACCATGATATTAGGAAGTATTATGTGTGTATGACTTCAAGTACATTTGAGGGACAAAACTGCATGTCCTCAAATCTTTAATTTAAATACAGAAAGAAGGTCTTTAGTTTCACAGTGTTCTCGTAGTGCTCTGTGAATGCCATTATTTGCAATGCAAAATGAAACTTGGTGGACACTGAAAATGCTATCACTGAATTGTTTTTTACAATTGTTTATTTGACACTCATTGAAAGAAAAATAATACTAACATTTTGAAAATTTAGAAAATCTGTGATATGCTAAATCTTTCTATTAAAAAGGCACTTTCTAAGCCTAGTGGATGTTAAATTAGTTAATTAGTAAGTAGAGAAGACACAAAATGATGCAACACAAGGTATTTGCAATCTATATCAGAAATGAAAAAGTTCAAGCAGGTGCACCATAAAGCAGTTTCTTGTAGGGCAGAATTCTCTGTGTTCTGTGCAAAATCTGTTATTGCATTTTTCCTCTGACATTGGGAGACATCATGGCATATTTTGTGCTGTTTCTAAAGAGGATAGGTCTGAGGGCTTCTACCCAAATGATAATTTTTAGTCAGCCTGTGACATTTCACAGCATGGAGTCAGAGGGGGTAGTGAGTTTTCCACGCTCTCTGCCCATGCAGTGCAGAATGGAGTATCCCATGCTGCAAAGAGAGTGCACCTCTGGCTGTTTTGCAGCCTGGCATCTCTTGTAAATGCCTGCTGGTTTTTGGCAGGGCTGCTGCTCAGCCACCCCTTCCCAGCATGTGGGATTCTTCTGCTCCAGGAGCAGACCTTTTCACTTCCATTGAACCTCGTGAAGTGTTTCCTGGCCCACTCCTCAAGCTGAGCAGCATCCTTCTGGTTGAAGCTTTGCCATTTGGCGTGCCATCTCATCCTCCTAATTTGATGTCATCTGTGAACTAGTTATCATATAGTCTTATGTCTTTGTCCAGGTCACTGGTGAGATGCTGATTGACATGGCCACAGAACTGACCCCTGCAGGGCTGTCCTCATTGCTGGCTGACAGCAGGGCATAAACCATTGATCAGTGAGTGCCCTTCAAGCCTGGGATTCAAGCAGTTTTCAGTCCAACTCACTCCGTTCATCCAGGCAGTATTTCCTTTTGGAAGGCATGAAAAATGCTATCCAACTCAGTAGAGTTAATTGCTATATGCTTGGTAGGTGTTGAAAATTAGTGTAAATCAGTTGACATGTAAAACTTTTAATGCAATTTAAGTTCTTTCACTTCAAAGACATATGCTTTTCTCCCATGTTTTCTCAAAACACTTATTTCTGTATAAAAATGCACAATTCTTATGCTTTAGTTTCGCAATAATGAGTTGCACTTTCTATTAATATTTTAAAAGTGTACCTTAATTTCCTTGTTCTGGTACTTCGGATATGATAGGGTAATAGTAGCTATTTTCATCAAATGCAGTGTCTTACTCATTCTTATTTTAGATCAGTATTATCAAGATGGCAGATTTTTTGGCATATTAGAAATTTTTATCTCACAGGAAAAGTCAATTTGAATACGAGTTGATTTTCACGAAGTGTCACTGTGATTAAAAAGTCATCTAGGCACCCATTCTAATTTTAGACAGATGTAAGTTGCATGAAATAAACTTTTTTGTATTTGGCTTTAAAAGTGCAATTCCCACTATAGAAGTCTTTTCCTCATACAAATACTGTTACCCTTCTTTTTTCTTGTTTTGAACTTCTGACTCTGAATAAGCCTGTATGGCACCTGTGGGTTTTATGTGAGTAGCACATGCCAGGCATGTGTCAAGTACTGCAGTATGTATACATGGCACAGTGTTGAAAGATATAATCCCTAATTCCCTACTGAACACTGTCAGTGCTTTATGGAAACAAATTGCACAAACCTTAAGGCACACTAGGAGCCAGCGCTGGTCCTGCCCCTGTGGGCACCTGGCGAGCACCTTGCATCTGGGCCATGTCCTCTGTTCCCCGTGGAGGGCATGTGATTTTCTCACCTCTCACCAGCGGAGCCCAGCACAATTGCAGTCTTACACTTACAGCTTCTCCTCAAAAAATGCCCTGGAGGAGAGGAGAGGTTCATTTGCAACTGCACAATAACCAAGAGGGCTGAAAATACAAATTCTCTGTTTTGCAAAACTTGCTTTCACTAGCAAAGGTCTATTAGTATAGGAAAGGTTTGTGTGGTCTCCTTGTTTTACAGGATTTTATACCTTGTCTGGTGCAACAATAAACAGTAGCTATTTTACATGCGTTGGCTGCAGCTGTAATCTGAGGAATGAACATTTTTAGATGCCATTAGTAATACTGGAGCTACATAATGAAAGCAAGGGAGAGTTTTTCAGATTAAATTCACCTGAAAGGAAAGTGTATTTGTATTCATACACTAAAATGATAGGAGGGGTTAAGCTAAAGAGTTTTGCCCACCTAGCAAATGTTGACAAAAGTGTGTCAGAAGCACTGGGATGGCCTCACTGGTAACCTTGTGTTATACACAGACCCATGAGAAAGCTAAGGAAATTTGCTATGTCATTGATGCCATAATGATTTTTTGCCTTTTCTTTTAACCACTTACCTTGGCACCTACTGGGGCTGAGAAACACTACCTTGTTTTTTCTTTCTGTCTGTCATTAAGAAACAGTCATCAAAACTGGGTGAAACTTGAATTTACGCTTCAGTGCGTATATTGATAAATTCGAGGTGTATTTAGTATAAAAAGTAGTATAATTTTCTACTTTACCATTCCTAGTTACTTCTATGGTAATTCTAATACCATAGTCAGTATTTCCATGAAAAAAGGGGGTTTTTTTCTTTTTTTTTTTTTTAATGGAAGAATCTAGACTGTGGTAATAAAGGTATAATTATTCCTGGGGAGAGTATCTCCATAAGCTCCATTAGAACAGTGACTGGCACCCAGGAGAATGCTGCAAATCTGAGTAAGGTCAGAGAAATGGCCTATTTACAGCAATTTATCTTGTTTTTGTATTATATATTGTAAGGAGTCTACTTACAAAAGCAAATACATTATTTACTCTTTAAACTGGGTATGTAAAACACCTTTATTCATTGGCTTTAGTGTAAACTATATATTTCTTTCATTAAACTGAAAAGTATCTATACAAAAGGATTTTTATACAGTTTCTTGCAAGTTTAAAAAGTAATATTGTATTTCATATACCAGCCTCCTCCTTTGTCAAATTTTGTGGCATTATAAACTCATCATCTTTCGTTATTTTTAAGTTACTTTCCTTGCAATCTTTGTCAAACCTTAGAAAAGAAAGGTGAGGGAGAGACAACAACGCAGAATGGTGAAACTAGTCACAGAAGCTCTGTCAGTGTGAGATGTAATAAAACAGAAAGTTTTCTAACTTGTAGGAATGAAAATGTCAGCAGAACTGCTGGATCTGTTTCAGGCTGGTTATCTTAAGACCATTTTTCTTTCCACTGATCCATGACAGCATGAAAAAAGGGAAGATTGGAGACATTTGCTCAGAATTAATGCTGAAGGTGAAGGGAAGTTTTTACTCCTTTTATAAATAAAAAATGACTGTAGCCAGCATTTGGCTGAAGGTGTCTTGGTAACGTGGACAAAGAGAGTTACATAGTCTGAACATATAATCAGCAGTGTGTAATATATTCTTTCTGACCTATGAATAATTCATTGAAGTATGGTAAAGTACTTATTGGTACTCCTGGAGCAATGATTCGGCTGTCTCCTGTGAAACACTAAAATGTATTTTCATATTGACTCCTACTTTTAGTGGTCTGCATTAATGAAAGAAGGTATCTTATGCTAGTGTATAATGTCGCTGGCCCAGAACATTAGGCATGCAAAATGGGAAGAGGTGAGGAAATTCCTTCAAAAACTCAGAAGTGGGCAACTTCTCTGAGAATCAAAATGATGTGCTATACAAGAGCAGCACACAGTGGCAAATATTCAACCAGAACTGTTCTTCACTGAGGTGCTTGGCCTCTGGTGCCGGTCAGTGTAGCCACACATGCAACCTCTTGTTCTGAAATTGCATCTTTTTTTTAGGAATGTACTTGTGTCCCAAGGATTGGTTTGTCATGTCCACCAAGAATAACCAGTGCTTGAGTCAGGACTGCAAACTCAGATTTCTTGTCTAGTAGTCCTGTGCTGAATACTCTCTCCTTCTTTGTTTAATTCACCTGAACAAGGATTATTATAGTAATATTAACATAGTGAATACAAGGTTAATCCTCAGTATTTTCCAGGTATAGGAAAATTCAGGATAGCTCCTTTAACTATGTGGAAGAAATACAGATGAGATCTTCTATTATCCTTGTATTTGCTTAATCTTTTATAAAATCTTTTGAGACTGGATCACAATAAATATATTAAAATTACTTTATCACCTGTCTTCAAGTTGACATTGAAAATTGTCATTCCAATTTGAGGTCAGAAGATAAGTTTATTTAAATTTTGAAAAAAGTGCTACTGGTATTCTTTAGGGGTTAAGATACAGTATAACAAATTCAGATCATAATAAATTTATTTTCCGCTGAGTCTCACAGAAGACCTGACTGAGCAGAAAAATAAGTGCTGATCAATGTATTTTGGTATGCAGTCGTAAATGCAAAATGACAACTTCTATCTTAGTAACCTTTCTCTCTAATTAGCAAAGACACTGTTCTTGATCCTTTTTAATAATTTCTAGACTACTTATTTTCAAACATTTTTTCCACACTAAGAATTAATCACATGAAGTTTGAGTTTTAAAAAGTAAACCCTGTTTGGAATTCTGCAGACATGAAGAGTCATGCTAAATGTCCACTTCTCAGCGTGGACCACTAAAATTTCACCCTTGGGCCAAAAATAAATACCAGTGGGCTTTTCCAGTGGGATTCTTCTTTGTTTATGGATTTGTGTCTATGTTATTTACTGTAAAATAAGAAATCAAGCTGCCAGCATCTGATGTCTGAAATATTTTTCTCCCCCAGAATTGCATAGCAAGTTACCGGTTCTTTATCTGTTACTGCTAGATTGTCTGAAGTGGATACTTTTATTTAGCACATGAAAAGCCATCATAAAATTAAACTACTGTGGTATCAAGAAAGATTATTATCGCAGTTCTGTGCTAGGATATTATGTATATTTCATTTGTTGCAGTCAGTAGCAAGACTCTTCTCTGGGTCTCTACTTTTCTTTGTATAATTAACTGGTGGTTTATGATTTCTCAGTATTTCAACAGCAAAGAATTCAGTATTTTCTCTCACTTTTGCACAAAGCTAATATAAATTTGGAATAGTGTCGATTTTTTTGGTGTGATTAGATGCCATGCGCACATGTATGAAATGTAGTAAATGTTAATATTTTTACCTTGCTCAGATTCTGAGAAGGCCATTAGAAGAGCAAGGTTTAGATTAGTTGTCATTTTTATACTGCCTTACTGAGCTTGTTTGCTTTTAACAGCCTTTCAGGTGGTAGATTGCCCTGTGCCAATTCTTTAGCAGGCCAAAATGTCAGAACCTAAACAGCTAAAAGAGCACTCTTTGCTGATTGCCTGTATCCTTGTGCTAGTTCTGAAAAAAACCCAACCATATCTGTTGATTCCTTCTGCACGTCTTTGGGTAGCTTACTTGTAAAAGGAGATCCTCAGAGTCTTTGCACTGTGATTATGCTATTATGTCAGCTACAAAGGCAAGCAGAAACTTGCTTTGTGGCTTTTAAGATAATTTAAAGGCAAAAAGTTGCTTTTTAGAAGCATAACATATAGAGCCAGTGCTACTTTTGAGTAGTGGGTAGATAGTGTCTGTTTTAAGGGAAATAACAGACTGTAATGAGAAAGGGTCTGAGTTCTTAGATGCACCAGATAAAATTTTTTTCTGTTGTTTGAAAGCAATAGGAAAAATTTACTTAAGGGAAAGAAAGACAGTGAGAAGCATTTATGTACCCAGCTACTCAAATGTTGCAGAATGCATTGGTTTTTGAGTACTTTAGTATTAAACCTCACATGCAGGACTCACAGTTTTATACTCAAAAGTTTGCTGTGGACTTCCATAATGAGATGAAGAAGAATAGGATACTGGAAAAAAAAAGCAGTACCATAATTTCTAAGCAACTCTAAATAATAGAAAATGGATTTGCAGGTATTTGTAGTGAATACAAGCTTATATTAGCTTATATTCACTACAAATTAAGCTTATATAAGCTACTTATATTATCACAATTTTTAAAAGCATAAATGGGGTCCTTCATAGTACATTCAGTAATTTAACATTTTTAAAAAATGTTAATTGTTCTTGATTGATTTCCTGCAAATGCATTCATCTGTGCTTGACTATTCACAAGTTTAGGATGTCTTCATTATGATTCTTCTTTATATCTTATTAATTCTGATTCCAAATATGGGCTGATTATGCCTGTAAAAGCAATTTTATTGCTTATGGTTGATAAACATCATCAGCTGAGGGGCAATACAGAAAGGATGTAATTTGCATATTCCAAATCTATAGAATTTTATTTCACTGCAAGAGTTTATCAGCAATGCACATCAGATTTTTTTCCTGCTCCATCTGCTTGGACTCTGACGTTGCACAGGCATCAATGCATACTTAGCATTAACATTGCAAACAGTTCTCATTTAAATCAGTTTAAAAGATGTAGATGCTTAAGTTCAAATAAAAATGCTCAACAGTGACATTCCTAAGAAAACAATGTACTGGTTTACCTGCTTACCTTAGGCTTTGTAGCACTTGATTTCTAATTCTTACATGCTTAAACAAATGAGCACCTACGCAGAGGCTGAGCTGCTGTTGGTACTCCATTCTCTGCTGAACCCAGTGAGCTTCCAGGTGAGTGGACGATCCAGCTGCCCAAATGTATTTCAGCTGTTGGCCTAATGTGCAGACAAGCCTAGGTATTCAACTAGTTGCCCTTAAGCATAATTTCGAACATGTGTACCATGTTGTGGAAGATAAATTGTGTGAAATACAGTTGGTTTGACTGCTTGCCACTCTGAGCAATATATTCAATTTTCCTTTGACTCTCTTGCATTTTGGAACCTTATTCTGGAGCTTGTAGTTTTTAAAAATAAGTTAACTTCATGTCTCTGCAAAGCTCAATTAGGTATGACATTTGGAATAAAGAACAGTACATTAAAACAATAACAATTCATCATATTATGTCTCATTCTGGCAAGTTTAATTGTAAGAGTATTTGCAATCCCTGTTCCTGTTTCCCTATACTTTCCCCAGGATGGTGCCAGCCCAGAGCTGAGGGTTGCTAGTGCTGTATACCAGTCAAAAAAAAGGAGTCTAACCTTTCTGATTTGTGGAGAAGGGGGTGGCTGACTAAGAGCACGCGCTCAACCTCAGCCCGGAAAAGGATGAATGTGAGAAAGTGCCTCTCTCTGTCTAGGCTTTAGCACATACATAGAATTGCTTTTTTTGGTATGTTGAGTTCTCTGGCTACTTCTGAGATTAAACCTAGCCAGAAAAGAGCAGTAATAAAACAGTTTTCAGTTTCCACGTAATGCAGCTGCAACACTTATTCTGTGTCTTTGCACTTGTAATTTGGTTTTGAGCGTACTGTTGTAGTAATCCAGAGAGCAGATGAGGCCTCACACTGACTACCTCTCATGCAATAAAACCCAAGCTCATTCAGTAGTTCAAGTTGATTACAGCTGAGCATCCTTTGGCCACAGGATTCAGGGAGGTGGTACTGGGGGAAGTAGTAAACAAGAAATAATGACTAAGACTTTATTCCAGTGATGTATGTGGTATACATGATACCCATAATACCAGCTCCAACTGAAGGAGGTCCTACAGCTTCTGGTAGGAAATAAAAAGTGAATTTGGCTATGCTATAGTTTTTGTTGTGCTCTAAAATGTAACAAAAGATGTCATCTGTTTCCTTCAGGCTAAGTCAGATTTACCAGGATATTGTGTCCAAAACATACACACAATTCTAATTTTTGAGGAAACATGATGCTCTTTTACCTGTTGCAATGTAATTGGATAATGCATGTACAAATGACTTGTGTAGCCTGCCAATGAATGTTGCTAATGCCTTACCAAAAAAAAAGAAAAAAAAGATAAAGCATATTTTTTGTATTTTTTTTTTTCCTTGGAGGCAAATCCAAACAATGCTAGATTTGGGAAACTGTTTACTGAAAAGCATTTTCTAATAGATCTCTGAAGAAGTGCAATTGTATAATTACTATTGTTCAGTGCATACAGTACATTGTCTCCATCACTCTGTACACTGCTGCTATTAGTGCTTGTTCTAATAAATCTCAATGTACACTGTTTAAATTGCTGTCATCTGTGTTCTGATTTATTAATATAAGAAACACTTGAGGCAATGGTTCTTGAATAAACTATTTGTAACTAGTTAGATAAATTGGTTATTAATCATGAAGTTCTTCATACATATTTTACCGATTGATTTTGAAGAGGTAGATGATAGTGGCAGCAAAAGCACTGAAACAGTGGTTTTGCAAAAGCATCATTCTCTTCCTTTCTAACCTTTTTCCACTGCAGGAATATTTTTATAAAAGTTTTCCTATGTGATTCTCTGTGCAGTTCCTTTAAATCTGTCAGGAGCTACCAACCACAGTCTCAAAGAAGGTAATTTTCTTTTTGGCAGTTCCTTGTTATATCTTCATACTACAGCTGATAAGAGCCTTTTTCTTTTTTTTTTTCTTTTTTTTCCCCACTTCAGCTTGTTCTTTGTGTTTAAAGGGAGCTTGCAGTATGCTTCTCAAGTTTTGAGAGAGGGTGTAGAAAAAATTGTTCCTGATGTTCTCTAACAGATTTGAAAAAAAGTGGAAACGAAAAAAAGCTACTTGACACCCACCCTGTCTGGCCTCTTGTTGAAAAATAACAGTATGTGGGATTTTGGGATTTTTCCATTATGTGTTCTTGTCAGCTGTTCAGCCCTTAAAATGAAAGCATAATAGAAAAAAAGAATCTGGTTGGGAGGAGAAATTAAGGTTTTGGTTATTTCTTGGCACTGTAAGAAGAACAAGTGTTCAAACAGTCTGGGATGCTGCCTGAGTGGAAGCAATTGCAAAGGAAGGGAAAAGCCTTTTTTTGTGAATGGCAGTGCTTTCTGTCTCATGTCAGAGTACACATCTTGTCCAAACCCGTGCTCTGAGGCAGGGGCACACTAGGAGCTTATTCCCTGTTAAACCATTCCATGAGTGAAACTTGGCTCTGCTTTCACGTTTGGGCAGTAGAGACCTGTCCTTTACCTCTGAGTGCTTTGGATGACTGTGACTCAGCAGAATTACTGTGCATGAGTGAAATGCGAAAAGTTCTATAGCATTGCTTAATTGATTAAAAAAAAATCAACACAGGAAACCTTTGGGAGGAGAGCACAAAAGGCCTGTGAGGCAGCACGAGCAATCTGACAACTAATTTAGCATCAAAACTATTACTTTAGGTATGAAAGTAAATTACATATTGAGATTTAATCTAAGCAGGAGACAGATGATACTTCTTTGTAAACCACAAACATGTGGGCGCTGTGGTGTGGTGAAGTAAGACAGTGTGGGAAGCTATTGACAGGATTTTATCCTGAATCAGCTAAAGGAGTTGCCCACAGAAAGCTGCTCCAAGTTTCACTGCTGGTACAAAAATCTGTTCTGATGTGATGATACATAACATTTTTGCACTGCCAACGTATCAAGCTGCATGGTTCTTCAAGTCCTCATGAGGTACTCTATTTTGATTCAGTGATGAGTCTAATTTTACTCAAGGTCAGCCAGTGAAATGTCTTATATTTAGATCGTGATTTTTATTTCTGAGAGCTGTGTCTAAGATTTAGCTTAGAGTAAATAAAGAGACAGGTTAGGTTGTATATCCCATATCTATATCCCAAGTGCATAATAATAATGGTATATTAAAAAAATTCAGAAAGAAAAAGGTGTACATTAATGCATGTTACAGACATGAATCTGTTGTGAAGATGTTTTTTACCTGTGATGAGACTACATTTGATTATGTTTGTAATTACAAGGATAAGTTCCAAAGCAAAACCAAATATGTAGTTGCCTTTCTCACTAATGAGTGTCTGGCTAAATTTCCTTCAGTAAAGGAAAGAAACTAATTACTAGCTCAAATTTCACAGCTATCCTAGGTTTCTTGAGCAGTTTTTTTGACAAGTCAGTGGAGGATAAAATTATAATTAAACATTCCCAAAAGGTTACACTTGTTGGACTGCAGGTGCACTACAAGTTCTGGTAAGAGTGTTGGGTTATTTCTTTCAACTGATAAATTTTAATGTGTCAATTGTCTTTTAAGTTCCTCTTTAAGCGGGTTATTTTTGAGGGCTTTGCATTACATTTAGCAGTCAAGGAAATTGAAGAAACAGCACGAGAGCACATCCATTCTTCAGTTCTAGTTCAAGAGCTGACTTAAATGCTGATCAGCTGACCTAGAATAACAGTATTAGGCTACTATTTATGTTTTTTATGATTTTTGAAAAAAAATTTTATGAAATTTAGAAGAATTTTTTATGTTACCTGTTTGTTAAAATGTTTAGTATCTGGAAGCTGCTCAAGTGTATTACTTTATGCCTACATGTGTGAAAAGAATGAATTAGGAAACTAGATGACATTCTTGTAGCATGAAAAGGAACAGTCTGAGTAAACATAGAGGTGATTATGAAAGAGGATGATTTCTTGCTTGCCCTACAAAGGCTGATTTAATTTTGTCTGTTTATAAATACTCTGTATCCAAAGATCTGAGAGTACTTTATAATAATAATAATAATCAGTTCTTGCAGTATCCTTCCCTGAGAAGTGATATGTTAGCACGGCCACATACAGTAGGTTTCATAGACAGAGGTTAATTGCTCAGTATCACAGAACAGCTGGTGTCAACACCAAAAATAAAAGCAGTCCTGCTGCTCAGTTTAAAACGTAAGGAGAAGAAGCAAGGAACAGGGTATGTCTATGACTGAAGGAAGTTTTATATAGATATAACTGTGCCAGCACCCGTCAGACAGCTTAGCATGGACCATGCGAGTTATAGTAGACAAATCCTTTGTTTTGTAATTTTTTTTCAGATACAGTGGCATAGCAGCATCTACTGTTCTGCATCCTCGTACATGTGGATGGGCAAGCCCACAAAGCTGTCCTCTTACACAGACACATCCACTGACAGATGTTGGATAAAAAGGATTTAGCCATTTGGGCAGCATCCTTCAAAGGAAAGGAAGCATTAAACCTACTTTAGATCACACTGGGTTGTTTTTTCCAGATTTATCTTTATGAGCTAATAATGCTACATGATGAAAGTAGCTTTGTTGCGTGCTGTAATGTTTATGTAACAAATGAAAGCTGGAAGATGAAGGGAGAAAAGAAACCTGAAGTGTTAACTGACTAGATAAACTGAGCTGGTGTTGAAAAGATTAAACCCCAAATTTGCACCACATTATCCTGGTAATTTTTTTAATATCTTCTTAGTAAGCAAAAAGATGCTGTCAGTTGCCAGACTGAGAGCTGAAAGATGTGCCTGCTTCTCACAGGTGGTAAGTGTAAATGCAAACATACTACCTTAACAAATCCCTGGAGGACTACTTTTGCATTTCTTTTTAGTAAAGGCTTCACAGCTAACACATCCATTTGTCCGTTAACAAATGGACAATGGGCAATAACAAAGAAGCAAAAGCTGGGATATTTCATACACTCTAAAGATGGACACTTGAAACATAGATTATGTAATCTGCATGTCCATGAACAAAGGTCTGGAACCTGAAAGGTAAGTCTGTGGAGGTGCATATAAAACAACCACCAGAATTTGTATTCCTTACTTGCCTTTGTGTTTCCCTTTATCATCAACATGGCTCTAGTGAGAAGGCAGTGAACTGGTACAAAAGAGCCAGCTGTGCAACACATACCCTTTTCATAAGGTCAACAGATGTTGCTTGTCTAAAGGTGAAAGAGGGGTGATGTCAACCAAAAGACATAGAGAAGCCAGTTGGACTTCACATCATGTAGCCTTTCCCTGATGTAACACTTCCAGTACAGTGCAGCTTTAAATATTTTGATTGCTGGGCAAGTGTTGCTGTAACAGCTCCTGGCAGGAGATCTCCCTTCTATGTGTGTGTAGCCCAGGCTGGGGATCCGTGTTACCCGTGTCATCACAGTCTGTTCTGTGGCGGAGAATAGAAGGACGCTCCAATAGTTGAGCTGTAAACCTAAAGAATGTTATACAGGAATCATAGTGATAGCAAGTGTGTGTATCTGTCTTTCAAATGGACTATTAAAAGTGACCTTGAAAATAATTTAGAACACCCCTAATGATACTTTTAAGATATCTGTATAGAAAAGGGTGACAGTGTTTCCTGCACTTTTAATTTTTTTTTTTTTCCAAATTCATTCTAATTTGTTAAGTAACTGTTCGCATACAAAAGTTCCATATAACTAAAACATAGAGGTCCAATAAAAGACATGCCTCTAGAAACTTCTCATTAAAATTTTCTCCTGATTCTACAAATTAGTAGTAATATTCAAAAGGATCTGGCTCCACAAGAAGTAAAACATACTTTAAATGTGGGGAACTTCAGATATTTTAGGACTAGGCTTCTGCAAAAAATTAAAATATACCATGTCTAACTCAATTGTTCCCCTGTACTGCATAGCATTTAGGAACTGATTTAAAGTTTTCACTGCATTTGAACTATATAGTAAAGAAATCCAACATGAAAGTATCTATGTTGAAGCTAAGTCTGCTGGAAACATTCTTGCTTTAACTTACTTTCCTTCCCACAGTGGTCTCTAAATGCCATAGGGCTTTGTGAGCAGCAGTCACAGCAAGCAATGAGTGCCAGGTGACCCCAGTACCCCCGGTATCCCAGCAAACTGCCAGAGCAGGCATTCAGCATGACAGTGGTACTGTCTTCAGACCCAGGAGCTCTGAAGTTATGTAAGTCATGGTGTTAAACTGGCTGGTTTTGCTCGTACATGAGAATCTCTAGACAAATGCCACCTCAAAAGAATCAAAAAAGAAGTCAAGTGCTGTTAAACCCACTCAGCTTGTTACAAAAAACCAAAAAGTGTGTATATAATAAGTACCATATTTTGTCCCATAAAATGTTATTTTTGTTATCTCCTGAAATATAACAGTATCTATATTGCACAGATCCTGTCTTTCTAGGGAAATACTCATGCCATATGCTGGAAAGTTACAGAATTTTGTGAGTCATTTTTTCAGTAGCATTTTATTTTGCTGGTTTTTAGGTGTTAAATTCTTGAACTTGTTCTTTTGCAGAGATCTGTAGGTAAACATAATACGGTTCAAAGGCACTTCAAGTGTACATGATACCAGGAGATCTGGCAACTGATGGCATCATTTTGTATACTAAGAAGATATTAAACAAATTACCAGCATAATTTGGTGTAGATTGTGGGATTAATCCTTTCAAGTGAAACACCAACTAAGTTTATCCAGTCAGTAAACACTTAAGATTTCTTTTCTCCCTTCAACTGACTGCTTAATCATGCTAATCTTATGACATGGTTGACTGTGACAAGAAATAAATTAAAATCAGATCAGTTCAAGTAGATTACAGATGGTTTAAGATTTCTGGATTGAAAATAATGAAATAATTCCACATTTTCAGTTCCTTGGACAAATCTCTAGTTTGCACCACCTTAGATCAACTTATAAATGCCTCTTCAGACACCCTGTAATAAAAGGTGACCAGCATTCCTGCAAGGAATAATGCAGGATAACTATCTAATATTAAACCAACAATCATTATGGAATTATCTAATAACCACAAAAACCTTCTGCATCCTCCAACATTATGCAGAGAGCAGAACTGTCCTCTAGATTTTACTCATAAAAAATCTCCATGTTCATATCAATATGATGTAAGGAAAAACATACAGTATTTAAGCATAAAAATTCTCACCTATACATAGCTAATACTTGCTCTGGTACTACTCCATGGCTAAGACCCACTCTGAAAAAACAGAACTCATCTTGCATAGGAAATAAACTAGCTCTTCCCTCCGGGGGAAGATAATCAGGCTAGAAAAGTCCTCTTGCTCTTCTGTGGAGGGTTGTGCCTGGGAAGGCAGAGGGGATGCCTTGTCAGTGCCCTTCCAGGGCTCTGTGCCAAGGACAGTGGAACATTTCAGCCCAGATCCTCCCCAGGGATAGCCTTGAACCCAAATGTGAGCAAGGACTTTCATCTGCACAACTTAGCGAGATAAGGCAAGATTTTTTTATTCCAGTGGCGACTCAGGCATAATTTGTGCACGTGGAAATTAAATGTTTTTCATTTATTGGTTGCCCAATATGAGAGCACGCCAGGGCTGCGGAAATGCTGGAAGCTCCTAAGTACATTTGTGTGCCAAGTACAAAGTGCCTAGTGCTGGGGGAGCAGGGAAACACCTGAAGTTTCTTGAGTGGGATGTGCAAAGTTAGTGACTGTTTTCAGAACATGGCAATGTTACTGTACTTGGACTCCTGTTCTCTGATCTGTGGCATGAGGACAACACAAACATCTGCTGAAGCATTTATGGTGGATTATAGGGCGTTAGAGTAACAGGAATAGCACGTAAACATATCAAATGAAACTATTCATTATCAAAATTAGAGCTAGATCAGATTGAGTATGATCTATGACCACATACTGAGTAAGAAAAATACAACTACATGGTGAATAAACAGTGCCAGCTGATCGTAATAATCTGTAGGAAAAACAGCATCCTGTCAAACATATAACATATATACAGGATTAATCTAAATCAAGAATTGGTGCACAATTTTCATTTTAGAATTCCCTTAGCTTGTTCTTCTCTTTAAAACCTTCTCAGTTCTGTTAATGTGTTTCGACTGAGTAAATATGTATAGGGTTTTTCTGATAGTGTAATATGAATTACAGCCAGAATTAATTGCAGCCTTTCACGTGCTTTCAATTCAAAGTCTATATATAACCTGACTTGATTTTTCAGCACCCTCTAGAGTAAGCAGAAAGATCCAGCAGCCTTTCCTTTCATCTTAGCTGAGGTAATGCCCTCTTCTTTTTGCCCTTTTGTTGGACTTCCTGATACTCTGAACCTTTAAAAATATTATGGAAGTATTGACACATGATAAATTATTAAATAAGGATTCATATTATAAAAACAGTCCTTTAGATACTTTCATGTGAAAACCTTACTTCAGAAAAAAAAGCAAATCAAACCAATTGTTACCTGGCAACCAGGCATAATATTCCTACTAAAATGTAGCTTTACATGCCTGTGGCTGATGCTTTACCTACTGTAACTGCAAAGGGAGTCTCTGGAAGAAGTGCTACAAGGTTTAGCCAGTTCTGTGTTCATCAATCTTGCAAGAAAATCAAGTCCTTGTTTACATGAGGGTGGGTCAGCTCCTGCTGACTCTCTCACAGATCCTCCACAGTGCTCTCCACTGTCTCTCTCTTTTTCCTTAAAATTTTCTGTCTTTTTACGCTGGTGCTTTATATCTTGGATCCTTGAGTTGCTCCTCATTCCTCTATCAATAATATCACATCTTTCTGCAATTTTACTTTTATTATTTTGCATGATTCTCACAATTTAATGAGTTTTTCAGCAGTCTGAGCTAAATACATGCAGCTCAAGCCTAGCCCTTGGGTCACAGGCAGCTAAGTCCATAGGAGCTTAATAACAAATGATGAAAGCCCACTGCTGCTCCCCCCTGCCCCCAGCCATCTCTGATCTTACATTTCAGCCTAGCACAGCGCTCGGTCCCCAGCTGAGCTCTCCCAGCTGGGTTATGCCAGTGCTGTGAAAGGCAACACCGTCCCACAGAGCTACCAGTGTTCATCCAAGCGTAATTCCAGTGGCCTCCCAGAGCACGTCTGGGCTGCTTTGTTGGGTGCTGCTAAAACACCAGAATTCGGCTGCGGCAAGGACCCAACAAACAGCAGTACACCAATAACTCCTAGAGGGAAGCTAAGGTTTATGAAAGTTAGTTTTCTGCTTCTGTGACAGTAAATTTTGGTTTCAAACAGTGGCATTAAACTGCCAAGGAAAGGGCACCATTTCCCTCTCAGTTTACACTGGTAATTCATTATTCATCATGCAGAATTAGAGAGCTTAACTGAAGGTCTCTGAGAGAAGTCTCAAGCAATACACCACAGAAGTTCGGTAGCTAAGATGCTGTTGATTCTTTCCAAGTGAAATATAAATCAATCCAAGAAAAAGCAGTTTGACGGATTTTTTTTTTTTTTAAAGCATATTAATTTTTTTGCAAGAACAATATAAAAAGAACTGAGCATGGGCTTGATGTCTGGAAGCTACACTTGATACAGAGCTTTTTATTACTATCATTACTAATGTCATAATATGTTTGCTGCTGCAACCAAAAACTTTGTTAAACAGGTTGGTGATGGAGGAAGATTAGTTCCAGTGCCCAGCCTCAGTGAAGCTGACAGATACCAACCTCTGAGCCTTGTGATTAAAAAAAGAAAATGTTCACTTTCAAAAAAATCTAAATTTGCTTCAACACCTTTCACATTAAAAGACATTCTTCAAGGGGAGAAAGAAATTTCTGCAGGTAAGATTTTTATCTTTCTTCGAAGTGAAAAATGCATGTTTTCTAGTAAATACATAGTAAACAGTTTAAACTGTGCAGGTAGTATGATGTTTCCTTTGTAAATGGGTAATAAAATTTTTCTTGCTTAGTCATGTTGTAGATATTTAAGAAAAAAAGTACAAATCAAAATGGTAATAAAAAAGGAAAAAATGGACTTTCTGGAAAAAGAGTAAAAAAAGAAAGTAATTTATACTAAAAAGCCTTGATATTTTCTGAACTAGTATTAAACTAATTCAGTTAAGCCTTGCTTTTTCACAACAAAATCCTGATGGATGTATTGATGTATGTTGATTAATTGCTACATAAAATTTGTTTGGAAATGTACACCTTTCTATGTGCACTCACTTTTGAGTGTGTAAGAACGGCCTCAGTTCCGCAGCTCTTCCATGCTGGCAGTCCCTAGTGCTGAACTGGGCTCTGCACAGGCAGAAGCATTTGACAACAGCTATTACATCTGAGTGATGTAATTGGATTTTTATAAGACTTTTTCCATGTTTGCAATCTCTTTGGTGTATTTAAAGAGCTTAACTCTTTTAAAATTGCCTTTGCTATGCAATAAAATAAATGTTGAGGAGATTCTATGAGAATTAGGAGGTGCAAAATTGAGCTATACTGCCTATATCTTCCTGTGAAAAGTGTGTAATTCATGTCTGCATGCTCTGTTTTCTCAAACGCTTCATTGATTTTTTTTTGAAAACATGTCAATTTTGACAAAAGTATTTTGATATTAATTTCACAACAAATGCATCAGTTAAAAACCCTACTAAGACAAACTAGTATGAGAACAAGAAGTCAGAAATACCACTTGATCTCACAAGAGGGGATTTCAGGACACAGGCATGATAAGATTTTTAATCCTGTCTTACATTCAGGAGAAATCAGCTGGCTTGTCCTGAATGGAAAAAAAAAATTAAAATCTCATTAAAAAGTCTGAAAAAAGGTTGCAAAATCTCATTAAAATCTCTCACAAAACCTTACTAGTCTTTTCTGTGAAGGTTAAATGTCATGTGCAGAAAGTATTGTCCTTTAACATAAGCAAAGGGGATTGTAATTGAATTTCCTTTTTTATGTGACAAAGACAAGCATTTGCAATCCTTTTAGAATTATGAAAAATATCTGAACCTTTTTTTGGTTAAAAATAAACACAAACAGGATTCATACTAGGTGACTTCATAAGGTCATTTAATCCTAAAAGCTTCAAAGGATTAAAAACAAAAAAAGGAGTAAACCCCAGATTCTTAGATGTGTTTGGAAATCTAATCCCTTTGTTCATTTTAATTTGGTAACCAATGAGTTCTAGTATTTTTTCTGTTAGTGTAATGGAAATGTATTTAATATTATAAAGACATTTTACAGAGATGCTTTGGTACCTACCTTTTGATTGTACAACAATTGAATGCAAACTTTAAAGCAAGTCAGAATTAATCTGTTGTTTTCCTTCAAAATAAACTGACATAGTCCCTGGAATCAATAGGCATCTATGGAAA
This sequence comes from Dicrurus megarhynchus, assembly GCA_013399195.1. Taxonomy (NCBI): domain Eukaryota; kingdom Metazoa; phylum Chordata; class Aves; order Passeriformes; family Dicruridae; genus Dicrurus; species Dicrurus megarhynchus. Next base: position 135,338 of record VXAD01008436.1, read on the forward strand.
GTGGGGTAAGTCTTTCTAAATGTGACATGTCAGGTAGAAGCAGAGTTAATGTTACTGGCACACCCATGTCTCATTCATGTATTGCAAAAATCAAGAAAAATTAGGGTATTTGTATGGCATCTAGACAAAATTCAGAATTCCCTAATATTTTTTATACAGTGGCTTTCATTTTATTCCTAGTTTTAATATTCTGTGTGGCTTCCACTGAGTCATTTCAGGTTTCAGAGCCTCTGTCTTTAAAGCCAGAACACACTACATTTGTAGTTTATATGTATCAACATCATAGTTACAGGTAGAAGTACTTGGGGAGAATAATGATAAAGACAGAAATTTGAAAATAGCTCTAATCAAACCCAGGAGCATGGGCACTACTCTGCCAGAGAGAGAGGCACAGAAACCCTCTGATTCCTATGCGCTCTTTCCATCAATCAGTGGTAACACCAATAGACAAGTGCTCAGTGTAGCTCTGAATTTCACATCAAAATGGTTAAGCACAGTAGGAATGATACCATTTATTCTTGCTGTGTAAAAATACTGTGTTAAGACTTTTCATCATACAGAGGTTATCTTCTTTTACTCAGGTGTCTCATCTTACCAGTTGCTCAACTATGAAGACAAATCAGATGTTTCGCTTAACGGTAAAAGAGGAAATCAGATAATGAATGATGTTGGTTTTGATGTTGCTGGATCAGATTCTGTTGCCTTTAAAGCTTCATTTGGCATAGTGACCAAACACGAAGTTGAAGTACCAACATTGCTTAAAGAACTTACTACAAGGTTGTATTCTGTGTTTTGATTTCTGTTTCCATAATTATATTACATACTTTAAGGTTGAAAGTCTGAAGTGGTTAGGTTTTGATTATTTTAAGTCAATCAGTAGCAGTCACCATCTGATATTTTCAAAGGTATCAGGTTGGATCACTGGGATTAGACACATGACCTTCTGTATAATGCAGACAGTACAATTTTTCTGAATTCTTTGAATTACAGTGAATCACTCAAGAAAAAAATACATATTAAGAGAGGAAGAGTCCATCCAAATTCCCATCTGTGTTGTACCATTGTATTGAAAATTTGAAATTTACTTTGAATGGCATTACCCAACTTCAGGTTTCAGAAACAGGATTTCTTTGCCTTTGATGAACTAGAGAGCCATATATATTATTGCCACTGTAGGTACTTTGAGGTTTTTTGAAGCTATTACACAGCCTTTTCTGCAAAAAGCAAAATAAGTTTATCTACTTGAATTTTTCATAACCTTCTGTGACTTTTCTTTAAACCCAGCCTCTTTTATCAACATTCTTGTAGAGCTGTGGACAGTGAAAATGAACTTGGTGCTCCTGTGATGCTAGCACAAATGTCAAACATATAGAAACATGATGTGACTAATTCCGGGTGTAATTCTTTATTTTATATTTCAAAGATTGTCCTTTGGTCACAATGTCATGCCAGTGAATCCCAGCAGTGTATCCCAGTAAATTATTTACTGTGCATGATGCAATATTTGGCATTTGCAAATATGTATTGTTACCTTGTTCTTATTTACCAAGAAGTGCACGCCATTTTGTATCTGTAACCTCTCCTTCTGCGCCTACCTTTTCCTGGTTTATTTGGAACCTCCAAACGTTATCATTAATAACTGGGGTGAGGAGAGAGAATCTGGTCTCCTGAAAAAAAGATTCAGTGTTACAGAACTAACTGCCACTGTTTGTAGAAATTCTTTTACAAATACTTGTTTCATGATTCTTCAGTATTGTTTATAAGTGATATAAGGTTTTTTTCAGTTATTGGCACTAAAACCAGAGTCAGATGGACAGGCTTTGAATTTTCCAGAGTGTACCAGATATCCTCTCTTACATCTGTACAATACTGGCTTTCCTTGAATTTTTTAGTGCTTCTGTTCCCAAACTCTGAAAACCAGTATTAAGTTTCCAGAGATCTCCTTGGTCAGTTGTTTTACTGCTATGAAAGAGACATTATGGTGATTTATTATTGATTTAAAGTTACTTAGCTGCTTTGTAAACTGCTAATTATGTCTGAATTTCCTTCCTGCCTCCCTCTTGATTTTAGAAAAATAAACTTTGATCATTGTCTAGTCCATCAATCAAGAAAAAGTAGGATGGAAATTTTGTGTGTGGTCATGGAAAGTATTCGAACTACAAGGCAGTGCTCATTAACTGTCCATACTGGAATGCGTGGAGAGACAATGAGGGTAAATATGTTTGACAAAGTTCTGTAACTTAAATGATCAAGCACAAAAAGCTCATTTTTATAAATTTTATGGTTTGATTTAATTGTATTTTTATAATGTAAGCTTGGAAAAAATCTGAAGTAAATCAATATTATTGTAAAGTGATTTAAAAGTTGGTCTTTTGTTAGCAGTGCTTATGTGACTGAGGGATGGGAAATGCATGAAAGGATGGCTAGACAATGAGCCATTGCCTGGGGTAAAGCCTGAGCAAAAAATGTGGAATTTACGACTTCTTAGTTTGACTTTCTAAGAAATGTAAAACCTTCCTTTCATTATTATGGTTATCTTCTGTAACACATTGGAACTTCAGGTTATTATTTGAAGGGTTGGCATCTTACTCCCTGTTTTATGCCCTTCTGCCTGCTTCCCCCTCAATGTGTTTGAGTAATTAAACCTACAAGTCTTCTGACTTTGCTCTTTGCTAGTATTTATAAATCATTCACATAATTTTCAGTAAGTGATGCAAATTATTCTCTCTGTATTAAACGTTATTAAAATGCAAAGTTGTTAATAGAAAATTCTTTAGTTGTGAAATTTGATCTTCAATTTCAAAGTTTCCCCCGGCATTATAATTCTCAATATATGCAGTTAAGATTAGTATTATGTTTATTTATTCATTTTAATTTGTAACTTTTTCTTCTTTTGATGCTTCTCTAAATTATAGTTTCACATAATTGAAGATCAGAATTATAAAGGGCGAGATAAAGCCATTGTTTTTCCTGCACATACAACTATTGCTTTTAGTGTATTTGAACTCTACATTCATTTGGATGGTAATTTTGGTAAGTAATGTGAATTACTGTCATTACTGCTATTATTTATAATGATTTAAGTTTTTAAATCTGTTTTATTGCTCTTGATATACGTAAGCCCTGATTCCTTACAATGGTATGCTTTAATTTTATGCACGTAAGCATTCTGACTTTCTGACAGAAACAGTGCTTGAAAAGATAAACAAGGTGGGTGCTAGAAAATAGTCTGCTGTGGGAACATTTTTTAAAAGTTAGTATGACTTTGTATTTTTTTAAATTCTGCAGCTGCATGGAACAAAAAGCCTCACTTAGTTATATTTCTAGCTGATGAGAAACAGGCTTCTGACACTATCTGATCAGTTTTGCATAAAATAGGCAAGTACAAAGACACAAGTAAAGAAAAAAGTGTACAGAACTTCTAAACTAGTAACATTTTTTTCTGTTGGGGCTTTAATTTCAGTCTGATACATCATTTGCACATATAAATATCTAAAGCTATTTAGGAGGAAATAATTGCAGTAATTGGAAACAAATAAAAAAATTGCATAGCTTAGATTTTACTTTAAAGGTTTTCTTTCAAGTTATGGATAGAAACATAGATGATACTTATTTTTATTTTTAAAAAAGTTTTAATAGTTGATTCAGTATTGGAAGAGGTGAGTAAAGAACTCACAGCCTTGCTTACTATTTTTCATTTCTACTTTCAAGTAAGACTATAGAAATGTTTGTCCTTCAGAATCAGGGCTTCCGTTTGTATGATACTGACTGTCCTAATCTCTTAAAATGACCATAATTTATGTATGAACCAAAACAGGCTATGAGCATGTTAATTGAAAGCCACCAACATTTAAAAATTCCCATCAAATCCGTGTTACTTGATTCTGTGGGCTATTACTGTGTGCAGACTTGTATTAAAAAGTTGTACTAGCCATTAAAAACATTAGCAAAGCTAAATTTAATCACTGTTAACTTTATTGATTAGAAAGCATATTAAACTGTTGTGCAATTATGGCTTTTACATTTAGCCCTTCTAAAAACTTTTCATTTTTACAGAACTATGTGTGACTCCAATTTCAAAAGGAGGATTTGAAAGAGAGAAATCTGGATCATCTTCACTGACCAAATTAAGGAGATTAAAGAACAATCTGTTTCATCGAAGTATGACTTTTGATATTTATATACAAATGTCTTATTTAATGCATGAAAAGTGTACCTTTGTTTCTTTAATTTCTGTGCAAGATGAATGTTTAAAGAAAAAAATTTTGATGTAAATATAGAGTTATTAAAATTTACATTTGAGAACCTGACTCTCAGAAATAACAAATCTGTTCATTAAACCCAAAAATCTTAAAATAAAACCTATGGCTTTTGATAAACTGGTATTGAGTAATTATAAAGTTAACTTAACATTGAGCCTATTTCATGTGTTTGCCATTTACAGCTTGTATTATACAAGTTATAATTATAGTAATATTTGAGGGCACAAGCTGTAAGTTTAAATACCAAACAATATAACTGCAATATTTGAATGTACTCCTTAGGCACTATGTTCCCATGACAAGGACATGGCCAGGACACCATCATAGTCCTCTTTTTTCATTCTAATAAGAACATAACATCCAACAAAAATGTGGATCCCTGTGTGCAGCTTTAGACCAAGACTTTAAACTTATAACACTCCTCGGTCCAAGTACTTTGGAAATCTGCAGATCTGAGTGGGAAGATGCATGCTGAGCAGTAAACATGTCCCAAAGGCTGCTCTGTACAGGTGTCCTTGCTCCACTGTATCCCATTCTCAATCAAAGGACTTTTATGGATCAAGCCTTCAGTGCTGCTCCAGTCCACACTAGGGGAATACTTCAGTGGGTATGATACATCTCAGTAGCTGTAGCTGCCTAGAAGTTCTTCACTCAATCTGGTCAGTCCCTGAAGAGAGAGGGAAAAGGTAGGTAGTTCCTACCTGGCATATCTGGCTGCTCAGAAACCTGCTATGAAGTTAACAAGGAGTCCTCCAAGATTTCTAAACCTATTACGTATCAGAGGGATTTTTTTGTAAATTATAGGAAATAAAAGTGAATTTACAAAAGTGAATGTTTAGAATATAAAACTAGAAATGCAAAAATAGAAACAGAGAAGTACAAAGCTGCGATTTGACTTTGCACCAGTTTCTCACCTCAGGCCTATCTTTTAGGTATATTTCTAAAAATATAATTACATAGGTCATATACAAAAAGTTCTGGCTTTTGTTAGTGTCTTAAGTGAAGTTGAAGAAAAATTTTCATCACACAAAGTTTTTGATGGGAAGCAATCTATATGGCATGCTTAGCACGGTTTTGTTAATCAGTTGTTATTTCTATAATTAAACTGACATTTTTTAAACAACAGTTCATAATATAATAACAAATCACTGCTTCTTTTTCTCGTGCATTCATTTTCAGATAAAGGAGTAGTGGAAATCATTGCTAACTCCGATCCTTACTTGGAGGACCTTTTTGCAGATTATTATGAAAAAGCTGCAAGCATGACTGATCTCTCTACAAGCTATCTCAGAGACAGTTCTCATATCCGAATTAATTTACTAAATAACAACATCCCCAAAGGCCCCTGTGTCCTTTGTGGAATGGGAAGTTCTAAAAGGGAGACAGTTTATGGATGCCTGGAATGTTCTTTTAATGGACAAAAATATGTACGACTGCACGCTGTGCCCTGTTTTGACCTCTGGCATATGAGAATGAAGTAACTGATCTGGGTAAGTGCCTGTTGTCACAGACATGGGCATAACTGTGCCACAAACTTTTCAGAGTTAGTAAATATGACTCAAATTGTGAAATGCAAAATAGTGAAAGTGCAAAACATTTTATTACAGTTATCTTCAAATTCTTTGCTTCATAGTCAATGACCTCCTACTTTAAAATGCACATGCATTCCCTGACATTGCTGTTTTTCCTAGAACCTTCTCATTATCATGATAATGAAAAGCATACTTTTAAATAGTATTTTCATAATGTCAAAATATATGCTAGGACTTACAGTTGTTTACACACAAACTTGTTGAACCCCCAAAATGTTGCCTTTCTCTACACTGGCATATGATGGTTAAATGAGAATATTTGTTAATAATTTAGTGTTCTCATGAATGTTTAATTGAAGTATCGGATTAAAAAACATGCTAAAACTTAGCTCAGTCTAGTGTTTCAGTTACAAAAGGGAACAACTGAAACTATGGATGGGAGTTTCATATTAGGGTGCTGCTGCCATATATCAAGTTTGTTTAGATTATTAAAAAGTACCAGCCAGTCCCCCTGCTGTGGCTGGATTTTATGTCACAGCTGCTCTTGACTTTTTTTTATGTGCTCAGAAAAAAACTGCTTAGCAGAAAATGGTTTGGAAGCTTATGAAAATAATGGAACTGCACACTCCAACAAGACTTCCAGGGTGAAGATCTTTTAAAGGTACATCCCAGCCTCAGGAAATTAAGTCTTGTTGAGGACTGGAACACCAGAGAGCTGTGTCCAGGGCTGGGACTGGGTGTGCTGTAGGGCAGGGCGCTGTTAAACCTCTTAAGCACACTGTTTTGCACTGGCAAAGCAAAACATCTTTTTATAACTTTTAAAATTATTTCAAGGATAACCCAGGTATGGAAACTTTTTTCACTTGTGCTGCCACTTTCACTGTGGACATCTGATTATTACATGTTGAAATGAATACAGCCATTGCTGTTCATGTGGGAAGAGTGAATTATGTTACACAAGTGTTATGATGTGTTCTGCACAGGCCGAACTGTTAACAGATGTAAGTCCTGTCTATTAACTATTGCTACTTCTTCGTATTTTTCCAGTGAGGAAAACCAGAATGATGCCCAAGTAATTAGTTACTTATATTTATATATAGTATCTCCTGTCATCTTTGACCTCATTCAATTAAATGATGATAGTGTAGATTTTTAACTTGGTGCTGCTGAATAAACTGGTTAGCTTGATAATTTTATTAAGTCAAAGTTTAAAAACTCACTTAAAATACTGCTTTTTCTTCAACACCAAATTCTTTATGTTAGTATTACACCAATGAGGTAATTTTAAGTTGCTTTCAAAACATTTTTGCTTTTATCTTACCATTCCATAGACAGAGTTTGCCTATTTTAAGGCCTTTTATGGTTAATTGCTGCAAATGGCATTTCCTCAAGAAGCTAGGCTAGGAGCCTGCAGGGTCTAAGACTGTTATATTCCTGGGATTTTGTTTCCCCTTTTTATTTTACAGGATATTGAGAAGTGTTCATCTGTTATGTTCCAGCTATGTTAAAGGTTACTGTAACTTCTGTGTGCTCAATAGAACAGAAATAATTATTTTCACCAGTATTTCACCAAATAAGAGACTATTGAGCAATACTGTAGATTGGAACACGTTGTAGGAACCACTAATATTAGATCATGGTGTACTTCAATTTTATTTCTTTATTTTGAAACATCTAACACATTTTATTACCTGAATGTTAAAAATAAGATTTTTACAGTCACCTTAAGAGATATAAAAAGATGCTACTATAAAAAAAATACAAAAATTCTGTAACAAAGTATTATTATTTAGAATTCAGTGTCCAGAAAACAGACAAAGATTTTTTTAAAGTACTTAGAGTTCATCATGCTGGTAGACATTGTACTCCTTTGCTGATATGAAGCCATCTCTATCATGGTCATTCTTCTTAAATATATCAGCTAAGATTTCATCATGGGCTGAGGGATGACGTTTTTTGCCATCTCTTGCAAATTCTTCTTTTAAATACTGGCTTATCTAGAAGAAAAGAAAAAAGTCCAGTCGTTGTGACTTTTATGCCAGTACTCAACAGCTATCTTCAAGGACACAGGGTATGTACAAGTAATGTATTCCAGTGATTCCAGTGCAGACACATTTACAGTTTGTCTAAAGGAAGTCTGAGACTTACTATGTATTAAAGGAAATTTCAGCAAACTTCAGCACAGTGTAGTTTGTGTAAGCACACAGAAACTTTACATAATCAGCTGCAGAAGAGGCAGCTCATGTAAAGATAAAACTTATGCAGCCACACCTATAGTTTTATAAATTATTTATTTCAAATTATTTACATCATATTACCTCAAGTTCAGAGAGTTTCTTGTCACCATCTTTGTCTATTTGATTAAATGCTTCAACACTACGAGGTCCCTTATTTACTGCATAAAGTTCAATCTCAAAGATCAGTGTTGCATTGGGTGGAATCTTGCCCTGTGCTATGAATAAAAGAAAAAAAAGCATTTAAGGAATCAGACACTATGGACAGAGATAACATGTATGATAAATTCACATGTAAAGCATTTTTTTATTTAAAAAGGCTGTGATAATATTCAGATTACTCTGAACTTAAATGTTGTACATCTAGACAAGACGATTGATTGTCTTAGACAAATGATTTTGGAAGAAACTTGCTAATCATGTACTTGCCTGAAACAAAACTGTATCACGTATCAATTCAGGTACTTTCAGAGATTAAGTGAATGGTTATCATGAAAAACAAATATTTCTAAAGTTCTTACTCTTTCACATTCTGTCATGTGACAGGGCTTATTTAGACTGGTTCTAAGATGTATGTCTTTATTAAACAGCTGCAATCTGATTTAGTATATAACAGCAGTAGACCAATGCTCATATGTATTTTCTGTCTGAAGAAACAAGCAGACAATGTCATGTTTACCTACTTCATATGAATTATACCTAAGCTAAAAGAACTTGATGTAAAATACTGTTTAAAATGTACATCTCAAAAAGAAGCAATACAATGTAAGCCATCTGACCCCACAGAAACCCCAAAGGACTGGAATACTTTGGTCTCCGAATTAAAAAAACAACTGTTAGAATTCATTATTCCTGGATCAAAGCGTTTTCTGACACCTGATATAAAACCAGCACTGCCTACAAACACAGGTCCATGTATCATGCATCTGGCAAAAAAAGGGAACTAAAAAGAGACAGCAACAAACCAGTGAGGTCTAAAAACAGTGTCAAAAGAGCATCAAGAAATCATGCAGTGTAAAATTAAAATGTAAACATGCAAGCTCCAAAGCCAGTGAGCATGACATTGTAACGTCAGAATTTTGAGCTTGTGCCCATCCTTCATAAACTGAAGAAAAGCTAAAGAATCTACACTGTTTGTAAACAGAAGACAAAAAGACTATTACACTACTCATCTAAAATAGCCACAGTAAAAATGACAGGTTTCAGAGTTCAAAAGGTTTTAACCTTCCATGCTTTAGAAAAGTAGAAATTTTAAATACATCTGAATATAAATCATGATTTTAAATACCACTTACAAAAGAAAAATACAATACTAAAATTCAGTGCCAGTAGTTTACAAATATACATACCAATACAGGAAAGACATGTAAAGGTTTAGAAAGCCACATGCATCTTTTCTAATTCAAGATTAGGCAGGCATCTTCCCCAGCATGCAGGAATACACTGAGACAGAGGACAGGTGTGCTGTAGGAAAATACTACTTTCTTCAAGTGCTATCTGGAACAAACAGTTAACACTAGTATTAAGGAACATTTTTTATTTGTATCAGTGTTTTTCCTTTTTGTATGAAATTGTATTAAAGACAAAACAGATGCACTGAATTCTGACATATCACTACCAAAGTATTATTATAGAGCAGGAGCTACCTTTTCACAGAAACTACTATACCCATGTCAGAGCTGAATTTATCTACATTTGAGTGCTGAAACACTGCATAAAACTTGTACTGGAACTTTTTTAAAGTAATCTGCACACTAAATTATCTTATATTCAAATCAGATTTCATGCATTGCACTGTTGCAATTACTGTGTAATGTGATGATGAGAGCCATTAACTGTTCAGAATGTAAGCAGTATTTTAAGCAAATTATTTCTACTTAGATTAATTGCACTGCATTATATTCCATTTTACTCAGAAGATGAAGATTGTCATTAAAAGGCTAAACAACTAGCAGTCAAGTAATAAAAACCAAACGTGACTGGAATTTAATAGATTAACACAATAATGCTGATAATGGATCATTAAGATCTTCCTTTTGCTGCCATTTTTTCATATCATGGCAATACTTGGGAAAACACATTGGGTGGCATGTACTGAGTTCTTATGGAAACTGCAAGGCCTGGGTGTGGGTCTGTGGTCAGGACTATTTAAACTGTGTAGCAATGAGCAGTAGTGGGGCTGCACAGTTGCACTGTCTCCAAATGGGAGCACCAGTTCTTACATTTACAGTACTGTATATTTGAAAGGGTAAAACAGAGGAAAGACAAAGTTTAGTGTTAAAACTTCTTTTTTACCATATCCTTGCTGTCCATATGCTAATGATGGAGGAATTGTCACTTTCCGTTTTTCTCCAGGACACATATTCATCATAGCAATATCTAAGCCTTTTATGACTTGTCCAACACCCAGAACGAACCACTTTGGATGACCTTCATTTTGTGTCCGACTATAAAAAAAAAATTGTATATGAGTAACATCAATTTAATATTTTTTTACATAAATATAACTTTAAGTTGCAGTCAGTAAGAACACGGATTATTAGCACACAAGAATGTTTAGAGTGCAAGAATACAAAGTATAAACACTTTTTCTGCTACATTTATAATTTAAGGTTAACTCCTCATATGTGTAAGGGGAAACATCTTTTTTAAACTAAAAAAAAACCCTTGTTTTTTTAACTTCTTACAAAAACATCTGATCTTCCTGATCATGTACACTGCATGCCAGAAACAAGGTGCCACTGAAGGAAGTCTCCAAGAAGTGGAATGTGGGGAGCACTAGAAAGTGAAAATATCTTCACCAGTTCACAACACTGTAGGAGGGCATGGGACTGAGAATGCAGGTGTGCGTTGGGGGAACATGGCAATGTCAGCTCCAGTACTGTGTGCTCACCTGCCACTTCGGCCAGTTCAGACAGTCAATGCTTGAGGCAGCTTCTGGTCATATGAGGCATCCCCAGTATGGGCACTACACTGAACAGCGACTGAGCAAAACATCCAGAGAGCAACACTCTATGTACCAAAGTCAGTCACTCCAACAGGCAAAGAAATGCAAGCAAAACGGTACTGTTAAATCTAGAATTATCCTATACTGATTTTTTTTTTAAATTATACAAATGGGGGAATGAATCAATATTTTGTAATAAGCTAAGCTACTGTCTGAGGATAGATGGATGGGACAAAGTGAAAAAGCAAAAGACTAAATTATAACTGTGGTAAAATGGACGGCACAACGAATCAAGAAGGGAAACAGCAACGGGGAAGAGGCAAAAAGGCTGAAAACCACTAGTGTAATAATGTGGCTGTACTGCACAGTGCCAACTATGTGGAAGTGCATGCTATATTCAAGTTTCTGCCGAAAATTGTCAGTGTGCATTCCTACCAGGAGCTCTTCCTCCCAACCCGAATTTTTCTGCAGATATTACAGCACAGAACATGGCAAGTGACATGATGGGTTTTTTTCCACCCTGACAAAGGGGGCCTCCATGTGAGGTATGGGCTACAGGCCGTCGAAGTCCCTTGTCGGGCCCGTTCACTGGCGACGGCCGCAAAGCCGTCTTGGATTCCCATCTTTTGCCTCTGCGCTCCCTCTTGACCCTAGGGAAACTGCATCCTTCAACACTCGGCTGAGGAAAAGTAAAGGTAGAGACGGGGAAAAATTACTAATGCCGATTAGGTCAGTGCGGGCCCCGAGCTGCGCCCACGCCGGGAGCGCCCCGAGTCCCGCTTAGGGTGAGTGGAGCGGCTGTGCCACGTATCCCGCCGGGCAGGGCCCACCGCCCGTCCTCCGAGCCGGTGCCACGAGGGCTCACCTGCAGTAAAACTTGGATCCGTCGCTGGCCAGGAACCCGTCATAGTGCGCGTTCAGTAGGTCGCCCTTCTTGCTCTTCGGGCTGCAGGCCTCGGGGAGGTGCAGCACCTCTATCTGAACCTCCTCCGCCGCTGCTGTGCCGCCCTCGGCCCGAGCCGGGGCCGCC